>JAHHFK020002556.1:0-119886 GCA_024533555.2 Aedes koreicus | reverse complement strand
AAATGGACTTTTTTCGGATGGTGATAAAAAAAAAAAGCTAAGACAGATAATTGCTTTTGATAAATTTCCTATGGAAGGTAATTATTTAAGCTTACTTGCAAAAAAAATTCTACGCCCTTGCGAGCGGCCTACCGGCAGTTAACCATTCGCCATGACATGCGTGTAGGCATATTTTTGAGTTCTTTCTTCGTTTTATTTATCAATTCCTCCTCCGTTTTCGCGTCAAAATTGTTGGAGTAGATCTTACGCTTCAGGTTGGCCCAGAAATTCTCGATGGGACGCAGCTGGGGGACGTTGGGCGGGTTCACCGACTTGGGTACCACATCGATATTCAGCCGCTCCATCTCCTCCAACGATCGTTTCGAGTAGTGGGCCGACACAAGATTCGGCCAGAGCACCGCGTCTTTGCCCTTATGGTATTTCTTGATGAATGACGCAACTTCCGGCAGGCATTTCATACTATAAATTCCCCCATTCACGGCCAGTCCGGAGCGAAAGTAGAGCGGCTTTGACAACTCCTTCTCGCTGATTGTCAGCCACAGCAGCACCTTCTTGGGGAACTTGGTGTGTGAAATGAACTTCACCTCGGAGCTCACTTACTTCGTGGGGGCAGTAAAATACGAAGTGCCCAGCTAGTCGTTGCCATCCAGGGTGAGATAGGTCTCGTCGTCCATCACCACCGCCACGTCACGATTCGCAGGGAAAATCGAGTTGACCATCTTATTCAGCCGCTGCCGCTGCGTCATTGCCTGCAGCTCCGAAACCAGTGGATGCGACTTCCACTTCCTGACATGTGTGTTCATGTTCGCCAGTTACTTTTTCACTGTTTGGCCAGTTGAACCGACCTCCCGACCAAGCGCACGCAGCGATGTAGCCACTTTTCCCTCGATCTTCCTCTTCAGCATCCTTTAGAGCTTCTTGTCGTTCAGGGTCGTCGGCCGTCCGGAACCGGGCTTTTTTCGATGCTCTGATTGTTGTCTAATAGTGCCAAGATGTTGTAAATGCCGGAACAGGCGTATCCGGCGTCGACAAAGTGCCGCCCGATGTCTGTTTTCGACGCGGTGGGGTGCCGTTCTTTGAACGCACACACTTCTGAACGGAGTTGCTTCACTGTTTTGCCATCACGGTTGGAATACGACTGATAGAGCTGTTAAATTTTGTCTGCTGACTCATGGATTATTATGATTGATGCTGCATGGGTAGTTTCGTTACTGCGGGTGTAGGTAAACTCATGAAAAATCGGCAATTTTTGTACATTTTTTTAAATGCAAACGTTACAATTCCAGCAACCTTTTAACCCTACATAAAAAAAAAAAATATCTTAATGGAATTTTGATGGAAAAAGAATTTTCTTTGGGAATGAGTTGTTCCCCCCGGGTTTTTTGCTCTGCGCAGCGAAAACACCATTGTGAAAAAAATCTTTTAAAAACAAAAAAAAGTTGTCCCCACAACAACCAGCGCCACAGAAAAAAAAACATTTTTTCAACCGTGTTTTTCGAGATGGGTCAGATATGCTTTTATGGGCAGTTTAGTGGAAGGTCCCTCATTCCTATGGGAACTGGAAGAGCCATAAATTTTTGCGAAAACTGTTACAGGTATACATCGATTATATGTACACGACACTTGAGCTCTTCCAATGCAAATTTCTCGCAAACGGTTATTTAATCACGGTAAACAATAACTTCATCAGACAGTAGAAACATCCCCCTACATTTTGATGATATAATTGGGGAATCGATTTCCCAGAAATCCGAATTGGAAGAGCCATATGTTGTGTACATATATTAGAGGAATACCTGTAGTATTTAAAAGCTTCTTGTATCAATCCGAGAAGAGTAAGTCAGGAAGTTTGGGAAAAGTAGGTCGGTTATTAGGTTTGGGTCATGGATGCTTTCTTCAAATGACTAACTTCTGGTTTTCCAGTATCATTGAATTTTTCAGCTGGCGTCGCAACAGAATTCGAATAAAGGAAATTTTAGCCCTCCGCTCATTTCTTAGAATCTAGAATTCCAAACAGTTGTACTTGAGCTCGCCGAAATTCTTCGACTGGAAATGCTCGCCTCAATACGCCTTCAGCTTTTTTTTTCAGGCTTCGATCCTTGGTGAAGATGCTAAAATAGTAAACGGAAATCGTAACGAATCATCTTTCTTCTACACAGTCCCGTCCGCATCGAGTTGTGGGAATTGTCCTGGTTGGCCGTCAGTGGTGCTGCCGCCTGATCTTCATCGTGAATGCCGGTTAGCGGAGCCACCACTGGAGCTGGTAGTCCGAATCCATCGAAGAAAATGGATAATGGGGTAGGCTGACTGGTTGGACTTCTTTCTGGAATACGAGCCTTGAGCTGGTTGATATACGACTGTATCAGGCGATATTGATCCTCAAGGAAAACAGTGTAATTGACTGATGCGATTTTCTCGATGACGGTTGCTGGTTTTCACTACCAGAAGTTCGCTCGGTGGACCTTGGCGTACACGGAATCTCCGAGCTGGAAACCTTTCTTGAATGCGCCGTGCTTCCGGTTGAAAGCGTCATTTTGCACCGTCCTATCTCGGGATGTGGTGTCATCTTCGCTGCTACTTGACCTGGTGCTTGACAATGATGATCATACTAATGCAAAAATGGTACTTGGCATCGAAAGCTCTCAATCAATAACTGTGGAAGTGCATTTAGAACACTAAGTTGAGAGCAAGCAATAAGCAAATTGTGAAAGCAATAAGCTTGAAATGCTGAAGAAGACAGAAGTAACCGTTTATGTTGACAGTACGGCTCATTTCGTTGCTCTTTGCACTGTTGTGTGGGACTTTCCCAATTTGTTTCCGATATCACTGATGGCAAGGTTCCCACCACCCCTTCTTGTTTTTTTCCCCGGACCCTCCACACCCCCACCACCAAAATCCCCCCCCCCCGATCCCACTCCTTATCGGTTTGTCCGATCTCCCACCAAAATGGCAATACAAACCACTCCCCCCCCACCTCCATGTTTATTTTTTAAATGCACGATTAAAGAAACTACGTCATATTTGAGTCGACCAAGTTTCGACCGTTCCATCTTTAAGGGCCAAGTCGATGCTGTGCTTGCGGATGAAATCGGCAAGCTCAATCTTTTTTGCTCGGACAGAGCAAGCGTTCCAGGTGACGATAGTTTGCGTTTTAAACGCCATACTGGATGATGAACTTACCGAGCACCTGGATCTGCTCAGGCTTGCTGCGGTGCGGCACTGGCACGCCATCAATTCGTACGCAGAGAAAAAATCGGGGTTGTTATTTTGAGGTGGTGATCTTCGGAATCCAGGGGGGTTGGATATCCTTGTCCAGTAGAAGTACCAGCAGTCATGTGGGGAAACCTTTGACACCCACGGTTTTGGTGGCACTTGTTGATCACCGTGATGTGGAAGAAAATCTTCTGGCCGGAAAGTCGCAGCCTTGTCATTCTTCTTGCGTTCCGGCTGATTGGCGGTCGATGCTTGTTTACGGATACGCTTGAAATTTTCCCTTTTTGGGCACTGACAATCGGAACCTTTATGAGCGCCTCGGCTGCTTCCACAGGAAAGTTGAATATTTCGTGGTGCTGGGCAGTTACCGCAGGGCGGGCTTGATCGCACCATCAAACGGTCCACGCTTCTTCTTGCTGCCCTGAACAACGGGATCCTGTGTCACAAGGCTCGATTCTGCTCTTCGCTTCCTCCTAGACATCGCACTCGATACGACCGGCACTACGACGCGAACAAACGCTCAGAAACACAACTAAATTTCTCGTTACGATAGCGAGTGAAAACGAAACATGAAGTGTCAGTGGGTCTGTTTATATGCATGCAATGGTTGCTGTGATTGAAATAAGTATATGATTGAGTTTGTTTCGTTCTATGGTGATGCAGTGACAACAGGGTCCCAACACTGTAACTTTGGGTTCACTTTTCTTAGAGAAAAATAGGTTTGCTTCCATCGCCTTTGCAGAACATCAAGTGGAACACTCAACAGCAAAATGACTTTCCAGTTTGCTCTCACTGATAGCAGGATCAGTTTTAAATTTGATGTCATAGGAATAAATTTTTGTTCTTAATTTTGAGCTTTTAACCGTTAAAATGACCTAAACGACATCAACCTAAGTAATCATTAGGTCATATGAATAAAGTGAGTAAAAGCTTTTACTTTGCTCAAATGCGTACGTCTAACCATTTACTTGAGCATTTACTCACGTCGATATGACAAAAGCAAGAATTTGAGTATTTACTTTTCGAACATTCAAATCCATATGAATAAAAAGAATAATCTGAGTAAATGTTCACAAAATGTTGAGTCACCATATTCAGCATACTCAGTTGATATCGAATTAACAGAATCGTGTGTTGCGTGGAAGGAACAACATAAAATGTAAGTGGGAGATTTTGTAAATTTATCATTTCCAGCGGTAGTTGACGTAAACAGTGTTTATCTAAGTTTTGATCGTTCTTGAAAGTTTATTAAACACGCCGAAAAGGAGACGATGATAACTTCAAGCAACTCTGCCGGTTTAATCGAGAACTTTGTAGCACAAACATTTTTGGAAGATGATTCTGAAACCCGAGGAAGAGCATGATCAAATATACAAAGGGTGAAGTGTTTTTGGTGATCCGGGATCTTAGGTAACAAATCAATATTTTTGTGGAAGCGATTTATTTGAATTGTTTGATTTACACCAAAACAACCACAACATTGTTTACATTTACATTCACAACAGAAATTCAATTTGAAAAATGTTCCTAGAACTTATTAAGTTCATAGCGATTGTACTAACATGAACGCTTACTAAACTTTCGTTCCAATTCGTTCAGAATATTATTTCGGTTTCCAGTCTGCTTCCGGTCCGACTTTACTTTGACTCTTTGGCTCATGTTGTTAATTTTCTTCGTCACTTGCTGAACGAACATGTCGATTCCATGTTGGATCATCAGCTCGATACACATTTATTTTGCGGCTGATGTCTTTTCTGCTTCGCTGACAGCGTTTGGGATTTCCCAGGACAGGATGTCAGAACATCCACCCCCCCCCACTTATTTTTTTTGCTTGCGTTTTCCTTCCCCCTGAATTCCTTTTTCCCTTTTCCCCCCCCACACCAAAAAAAAAAAAAATAACGTATAGTTAGCATATTTATAATATTAGAAAATATAAAAGACTTACTGTAATTCCTCCAGCTACTCCTCGTCCTACCTAACTACTTTTTACAAACTTAAAACTACCGTGTGAGATCACGGATGATCTGGTGAGAAGATCTGGCACATGACTCTCTGAACCTAGCCAGGGTTGATGTTCTCCGTGCTTCCAACATCTGAAGACCTGCCAGGCGATGGATCTCGGAGTTTCTAGTCCTCGGAGGACTGTTCAGAATCATTCTCAGAAGATTATTCTGAATGATCTGTAGTTTAGCATGGTGGGAATTGGCGCATGACTCCCAGACTGGCAAAGCGTATTCAATCACTGGTAGGATGATTTGCTTGTGGATAGCAAGCCTATTTTTGAGGGAAAGGGAGGACCTTCTGTTGATGAGAGGGTATAGTGACCTCTTGAGGATGGAGCACTTTGTGGATATTTTGTTAACATGGGATCTAAATAGCAATTTGCTATCAAGGGTGAGACCGAGATAAATAACTTCACTCGACCATTCGATGGGAGTACTACCGAGGTGGACTTTCACATTACCAGGCGGAACAAGCCGATGTGATTTTGAGTGTGGAAACACGATGGTCTGTGTTTTTGCTGCATTGATGCAAATCTTCCAGCTGTTGAGGTAGTCAGATAGAACATCCAGGCCTTCCTGAAGTTTGCGTGTCAGAGCTCGAATCACTCGACCCTTGTAGATGATGGCAGTGTCATCTGCGAACATAGACAAAATACTACCACCTGGTAGGGGAGGAGCATCTGACGTGAAGATGTTGAACAATATGGGACCTAGGAGGCTCCCCTGGGGGACCCCAGCGTCAACATTGAACGCATCGGAATAGGAACCACTCAGGAAGACCTGGAATTGTCTATCCGCTAGGTAGTTTTTAATGATTTTCACGAGGAAGATCGGGAAGTTGAATCGATGCAGCTTACACACAAGACCATCATGCCAGACGTTGTCGAACGCCTTCTCGACGTCCAAAAATGCCATGGCAGATGTTTTTGAAACGGACTTGTTCCGCCTTAAGATGTTAGTAACCCTTGACAACTGGTGGACTGTGGAATAACCTTTCCAAAATCCGAACTGCTCTGGGAGGAATATGTTATTCTGGTTTGAGAATTCCAGCAACCGGCTGAGGATCAGCTTTTCGAATAGCTTCGAGATGGAGGATAATAAGCTGATGGGGCGATAGCTTTTTGCACTGGTGGGATCTTTGCCAGGTTTATGGATTGGGATAACTTTAGCTAACTTCCAACGGGACGGGAAGTAGCCAAGCTCCAAGCATTTGTTGAAGACCGCGGCCAGGTGGACAAAAAAGGCGATGCTTAAGTTTTTCAACTCAAGGTTGAGTACTTCGTCGACACCAGCGGCCTTCATATTTTTGGTTGATTTGATGGCTGCTATCACCTCATCAGCAGTTATTCTTATCTCATCAGGAACAACTATGAGAGATTCAGCGACTCTAGACATTGCCTCAAGAACGGCAGGCTCATGCGGACTATCCATGGCACGACCTAGGTTATGGGAATCCACAAAGTGCTGGCCAAGTGCATTGGCTTTTTTAACAGGTGTTAGTAATAGCGAAGGGTCTGTATTTTGAGCGGGAGAGGAAAGGGGAGGTATAGGTCTCGGCTTATTTTTAAGGATTTTAGTCATCTTCCAGAATGGCTTTGCACAGTCAGGGAGTGAGCGAAGATGGTTAGCAAATTCTCGATTTCTTTGATCCATCAACCTGGCTTGGATGATTTTTTTAAGACGATTAATGTTGGTCTTCAGGTAGGGGAGGCCAGAACGTTGGTATTGGCGTCGAATAATATTACGGAGTCGAATGAGATGTTTGGTAGATCTGTCTAGGTTCAGAGAGTTACTCACCAATCTGGATGCTGGCACGTGTTGATCCCGGGCCTGGGATATCGCCTTGTCGATTTGCTGCAGGCACTGGTCGATGTCTTCACATGACTCCGGCTGAGAGCCGTAATCGACGGATGAGTCGACGCACTGCTGAAATCGCGCCCAATCAGCACGATGGAAGTTGCGCCGGAACGCTTGAAAACGGTTGGCAGAGGAACCTAGTGGTCCGAGCTGAGTTCCTGATGGACGACAGGATCCGAGATGTTCGTCATGTTGGTCAGGAAGATATCGATGATAGTATGAGCACCGGGACGGTTCAAACGGGTGGGTGAAACCGGGCGCAAGATGGTGTAGTGTCCTTTCTCGAATTCTTGCTGGACGATGGTACTATTGGGGTTTCTCCGGGTGTTTCCCCAGGCCTGGTGCTTCACGTTTAGGTCGCCGGCTATGATGAATTGCCCCCGCCACCGAGTTAGCTTGATGATATCTTGCCGTAGAGCCTCTGCCGAGCCGTCGCTGGTGTTTGTTTGCTTGGGGCAGTAGGCCGCGATGATGGTGATTGGGCCGGCGGGAGTGTCGGGAGAACGGCAGCTGATGTTGAGCCGTAGAGCGATGGCCACTCCTCCTCTCCCTGAGTGGGGTCGATCCAGCCTTACAATCCGAAAGTCGGGAATATAGAGACTCACCTCAGGCTTGAGGTGCGTCTCTGTGATTGTGGCGATGCCGATATCCTTATCGGATAGGAAATCGATGAGCTCAAGGGTTTTGTTCTTTACAGAACAAGCGTTCCAGTTGAGGATGTTAATGGTTTCTTCAGGGTCCATGTTGGTTCATGAAGTTGAGCAGCACCCTGGTGGCGGCTTCGATTTGATGTTCCTTGGAACGGCAGCGACTTAGCCCTCTGTACAAAGCTTGTACGAACTCCATCATCTGGTCCGGGGAGAAGAGCGAGTCATCATCAGACGCATGGGCTGAGGTAGAGCTTGAGCCTGGGATTCCCCAGGTTGGGGGACGCACGTTTTGCACTGACGGCGCTGTGGCGGCTGTTGCGAGTCGTTGTTGAGCTGAAAAAGCTGGCTGGCGGAAATCCTGCCGATGGTTCAACTGGAGAGGCGGCAGATTCGGTACGCTGTATCTGAGCGGCGGGAAGTTCTCGACTGTATTCGGAGGAGGTTGATGGCGGTTTCGCCCGTTCCGATCTCGGGTGGACGCCTTTCTCCGGATTTCTAAGAATTCCGCGCGCTTGGGGCAGGCACGGTTTTGGCCACAGTTGGCACATTTGGGCTCGGCAGTCTCCTCCATCTGTTCACATTCCGCCGTTTCATGCGCTCCTGCACACTTGCTACAGCGCGGTTTCATGCGACAGTTCCTTGTCCCATGGCCGAAGGAAAGGCAGTTCGCACATTGCGTGCCGTCACGCTTCTTGGGGTGCTACGGCTCCCATTCAACAATTATGTTGAAGAGTGCTCGCACTTTGGAGAGGTCATTCATTTTGACCGAACCCTTCTCCAGATGGGCCAGATAGAGCAGATCCCGATGGTTTCGTGCCTCGGCCCGCTTCATGGAGAACACCTTGATCGGCTTGAGGCTAAGTCATTTGAGTTCCTCGACGATATCCTCCGGTGGGTATTCCGGTAGTCCACGAAAAACCACCTTCAGTGGCTTGCTTCCGGGGATGTCATGAGTGTAATACTCGAGCTGCTTCGATTCCAGGAACCGTCTTGTGGATTTAAAATCTGCTTCGGTGGAGCAGACAATCTTGGTGCCCATGCTGCACAGCTTGAACAACGGATGGATTTGCGCCGCCGCAAGCTCGTTCCTGAGCGTAGCGATTTCCTTCGTGGTGGTGAAGAGTGGTGGAATTTTCACTTTTTTCGGCACCGTCTGCTCGGTGACAGATTGAACCGGAAGCGTGGCAAAACTGTTGCTGGCCAGTAGTCTGGCATTGTGATCCAATGACCCAGGGTTGGCATCGTCATTTCGCGGTCGCTTGGAACCGCTTGCCTGTTGGCTGCAGGCAGCAGATGATATTGTACGGTGGCTTGAGGTGGAGGCACCCGTTTTTTTGTTGCGCGTTATCGCAACAGTGATTGGTGTCGGTGGGTTTGCTGCCAACTTCTGCAGCTCAGCTTTGAAGCTTGCCACCTCGAGCAGGTGGCCAAGCGTCGAGGAGGCACGAGGTGGGCCCGAAATCGCGGCACGAACGACGAGCGAAAAGAAAACGTAACACTACACTACCGAACAGCGCAAGAAACGAAAAACCACACAACGATATCTAAGTTGGATTACCACTGGTGAGGTCCAAACAAAGATCGAAGCGCAGCGGAGAAAACGAACTTTACTGCTCGAACGTCAAGCAGATCTCTTTTTTTTGGTTTTTTTTAATAAATTTTGGGAAAAAAAAATTGGGGAAAACAAAAAATTTTAGTAACCCATAAGACCCGATTTGGACCGATACACACCAACAGCCGCTGATGCCACTCACAAAGTCTTTGGTTGGTAAGTCACAATAATTGAAAACCGACCGAGGTCCGAATTAAACCAACAGCCAGGATAACGCTGGCGCCACTCACATGTTAAAAATATATAAATCTAAAGGAATCAAATACCCCATAACAACAATGGTAATTGATGGTGGGTCCGGACATAAGCTGATTTGTTTTATCTGCGTTCGAACCTGCATCTTTTCAATAAACCGCGAGTTAGAACAACTGATCTGCGATCGATTAGCCCAATGTGGCTTCTGAATAATCTGAAATTAATAATACACATTGAAAACATGTTAAATTCTATTGAAGTGTAATGGGAAAGGTAATCGTATTTAAAATTCAAGCCTTATTCTCTGTATTGTTTATTCAAGCTTACGTGGTGCCATTCTGCATACGATACCAAAGGATCAGTGTGATTCATTATATTAACGTCTCTTTAAACTGTACGTCTGCTGTAGACGTTTTAGTTCATTCGAGACGGCAAAGGATAAGTGTGATACTCACCAGGTGCATCAAAACGTCTTCGCGTCCTCAGTGCTCCACGATAAGATAATTTAAAAAGGATTAATTATCGTCAAACATTTATTGAAGTATGTACCGATACTCGTTGGTCGGCCATCAGATTATCATTGAGAAATGGTGCTATAGTTCATAGTTGGATGGTTATCAACTACTTCAAAACCGTTTAAAGTACAATCTTGGCTCCGATTTAGACTGCCCAATTTAACTCGTCAATTGCTTGAGCTTACCTTCGACTTCAAACTTCCAGCGCATGTAGCAAACCTTCATTCGATCCCATACGTTTTCCGGCGAGTCCATCGCAGGCCTGACGTCGAGGAGAGCGAATTTGTACTTTTCATCTACCATACCTCCATCGTAGTAATCGATAATGTACCGAACGTCCTTGCCACAACGGTCCACAATCCAATCGTGTCGGTCAAACGGCAACTCGTAACCAAGCCAGCTGCGCATACGAGCTCGAGGACTAAATTCTGTCGCTTTTCCACCAAAACTCTTCAACTTGGGATTGCCACACTCCCGAGCATGCAGGGCTTCCCATTTAAGGACCTCTTGCCATGCCTGTTCGTTGTTAGCATTATGAATCTTGATGATATCGTCCATGTCTTTCTTCTGGATATCGTCCTTTTGCCAGCGCCAGCCCTTGCGAAGCATAGCATTCCAGAACATCTGCTGACTGGGGTAAACCCAGAATTCTTGCTTACCATCTTCGGTGACTTTCGGGATAGAAGATACCTGTCGATCTTTAGGTAGGTCGAACGGCTGGTCTGGCGCTTTGTTTTGATTCATCGGTGGCATCTGAAAGACATGTTTTCTTAATAATTGATAAATAAGCATTCATTCATTCCCGAAAATGTGTGATTATTTGCTACGATAGATCAAAACTACCACTTAGAATGCATCTGGCGACCTCATCGACGCGCCGGGCGGCTTTCAAACGAAAAATTACTCACCATATTAAGAGGATTGATATCGGAATTATCCTGCTTCACGGGACATTCGGAGACCAGTATCGGTTTTTCCTTTACAACGTTTTGCTTCTGGTGCATGGGACATTCCGGTGGTGGGTTTGCGTCGGTGGCCACTTTCGTCGCGCCAATGGGAGGATGGCCTATGGGTATTGTCGGTCTCACATCGGGTGCAGCAGCTTCGGCGTGCACGATGTTCGAAGCAATCAGTTCAGCCGCCGAAACGGTGTTTCCCATTGCTAAGATGGGACAAATGAGAACGAAAATGTTATTTTCACAATACTGCGAAAAAAGGTATTCTGTAGGTGCGTAATGTTACATAATTTCGAATAGGATTTTTAGGCGGCAGAAGGAAATTTCGTTTATACTAATGAATGCACTAACATACCTGCTGTTGAGTTATTGACGTGTAAGCCGGATGATATCAATTATCCCTACAGAAATTTTCAAAACCGAGGAAAATTTTGAAATTCCCACCGACGTTCCACAAACAACACCGTGCCAAACTGATGTTTTTTTTTCGCTCACAGAGCAGCGCGCACTCTCCCAAGCCCACTGCTGCTGAAGGATTACAAGATTTTGACAATACTCTCTCGCGCACGTGATAACTGACAGCATTGGATAGAGCAAAACCAGCAAAACTGACGCTCCGATGCTGTGACTACACGCTAATATTATACTACCTATGAGTAGGTAGCTTATACTAAATGATGGTACACGCAAAAGAAAATCCGCAGTAGAAACTACCATTTCGAGAGTTAAATTAAGCGCAAACAACAACAATTTTCACCTGACTATAAATGCGTTTGATATTACCATGTCTGTGATAAGATCAACCATGGTGTGGTTGATATCAATATGAGGTCTGTCAAACATACCACAAATGTTGAAAGTTTTAGGTTTGACATCTGCTAGCATGCCAAAATATCTTGTCGACGTTCGCCTCACGCCATAGGACATTGACTCGATATTTTGACATGTTGTGTGATGCCACACTTCCGCCACATCAGTGGCCGCCGCGACTAAAATTTATGCTAACGTCTCATAAAATTTATACTGCATACAAACTCAATTTTTGCTGATGTACAGTTTGGATTTCGCCATGGGCATTCAACTACGCATCAACTTTTGAGAGTTACAAATATAATTCGTTCAAACAAAGCTGAAGGCTGCTCCACTGGAGTTGCTCTTCTAGACATAGAAAAAGCATTCGACAGTGTTTGGCATGAAGGTTTGATTGCGAAACTGAAAAAGTTCAATTTTCCGCTTTATATCATGAAATTAGTTCAAAATTACTTAACTGATAGAACTTTGCAAGTAAATTATCAGAATTCAAAATCTGATCAATTGCTTGTTATAGCTGGTGTTCCTCAAGGTAGCATTCTTGGGCCAATACTTTATAACATTTTCACCTCAGATCTCCCTGATTTACATCAGGGCTGTCAAAAATCTTTCTTTGCTGATGACACAGGCATTTTCGCTAAAGCAAAAAGTCTTCGTGTTATATCCAGGAGGCTACAAAAAAGCTTGGGCATTTTTACAGATTATTTTCAAAAATTGAAGATTTCTCCTATTGCTTCCAAAACTCAACTTATAATATTCCCACACAAGCCTAGAGCTGCATTTTTGAAACCAAGTAATAGTCATATTGTCACTATGAACGGAGTTCCAATTTCTTGGTCAAATCAAGTAAAATATCTTGGACTGAAAATTGATAAAAAATTAACTTTAAAAGATCACATTGAGGGCATTCAAGCCAAATGTAATAAATATATAAAATGTTTATATCCTCTTATAAACAAAAAATCCAAACTTTGTTTAAAGAACAAACTTCTAATATTCAAATAAATTTTTAGAACGGCCATCCTTTATGCTGTGCCAAAATGCTCTAGTTGTTGTGCTATGAGGAAAAAAAGCACTTCAAAGGATTCAGAATAAAGTTTTGAAAATGATTTTGAAGCTGCCACCCTGGTTCAGTACTATTGAATTACATAGAATTTCAAACGTTGAGACTCTAGAAGAAATGTCCTACAAAATAATTCATAATTTTAGACAAAAATCATTGCAAGCTTCAATAGCAATGATCAATTCTCTCTAAAGATAAGAACTAGTTTTAAGAAATCAATTATTATTCTTACACGCAGGCAAAAAAAAACCCTGTTAAAAATACTGAATAGACAAGGTAAAAATAATCTCACACACAATTAGATATAAACGATAGCATATAAGGTTGAAACGTTAATTACTTAGCAGGAGTACCTAGGATAATATATGAATGTAAAATAATGTAAAATTTGGAATAAATATAGAGATAAAAAAAAATCTCCTATAAAGTTTGAACAATTTGTCAGATGGTAAGAGGCCAAATAACAATATGCTAAATAGGCGGTTAAGTTCAGTTACCATAAAAAATGGCAATTTTCACAAAAAAAATGTTGATGTACTCGATGCCAAAAAGTTGGTATATAATAAAGACCGAGTGCAGATAATAAAAAGCTTTTCAACGATAATATGGCATACATTAACAATATGTCTGGTGCACACTCATTTTTTCACAACATATCACAATAAACATGAAATTAGCAAATAACACTTCGAAAACAAATCGGAAACATTCAAATTGAAATGAAAGTCTTTCAGATGAAGATGAATGTTTTAACGTTTCAACTTGTTTTGCTTATTTTTCTTCAAATAGAAACGCTCGGCTCGGTTGGGTCGGGTTATCAAATTTATGAACCGGCTGCTCACCGAGCGAGCAAATTGTCATTTTCCAACCCGGTTACCAACCACCGGTGCGGTGTCGAGTTGTCAAACAGGGTAACAATTCAGCGCCAACATTTTATTAGGGCGAATCTGCTTTTGTAAACAACACGCTAAGACTCAATTACCCATACAAAGGTAATTGTTTCACCCATATGTGGGTAACTGATGCAATACTCATAATATGGGTAAATTGTACTCACAAAAGTGGGTCAACTTCACTTACAATTTGAGTTAAGTGATATTACCTAAATATGAGTAAATGCATATTACCCATATTTGGATGAAAAAATAAACATTGGCAGTTCGTAAGCTTCATTGGATCGAGTAGGTTGGTTATCATTCCATCTTGCGATTCAACAGATTGAGGTCCATCACGAAAGTTGGAATTTCGGAGTAGAAGATTGAAGAACTGACTGAAGAACTATTTGCATTACTTGTTATGGAACAAATAATCAACAGTTAGTCCAATTGCTATAGTAGTAGTAGTAGTATAATTGAAGCACAGGAAATCCATATCCATATCCATATTTGCTTCTAATTTAAATATAATGTTTTAGATTTACCTATATTTGCGTGAAATTTACTTTAAATTGGTTACCCATAAATAAGTAAACATTACCTATATTGTTAGTAAACCATGTGTACTCAAATATAGGTAAAGCGACTTTACCCATTAAATGAGTATGTGCACTTTTCCGCGATTATGAGTAAAGTTCACTCATATTTGGGTAAACTGATCTTAGCGTGAAACACTTTGCCTGCTAATTTTTATTCACTCCAATAAGTTGAGTTGAATACAATTCCTTCAAATTGAATATATCAGCGGATAGAAATAAAGCGCTTCTTCCTTAAAGAGTGCCCTTTTGTGACATTTTGTTCAAGAGCAAATGACTACGAAAGCCATTGTTTACAAAAGCAGATTCGCCCTAATCTAATGTTGGTGCTGAATTTACCAATATTAGGTCGGTATCGTGTTTGAAAGAAATTTCTTTTTCTATCTCAATCCCATGTTAAATTCCGTTTACTGAAACGGAAAAGTAAAGAATCGAAAAGAAATTTCTGCAGCAGTATCCACCTGAAAAGAACGAAAAATAAAATTGGAATTTGTAAGGTTTCCACGCAAACTAATGGGAGCTGTCACTTTTACTTTCGGAAAAATATTCCGCTCGATTATTCCGGAAGTGAAGGTGACATTTCATTCCATGTAGATCAATTGTCAAAATTCCGCTTGGTAATATTGACCAAAATTCCGTAACCTCTTTGTTGCGGACAGCTCTAAACACAGATTTTCGGACGCTTCATTTAGCAACTCAGATTTCGGTGGAGTATGCTTTAGACTGTAATTGCATGATTGTATTATTAACGGTTATAATGTGTGTTTATGTCTACTTACAATTATAAGTCCTTTTAATATTTAATTTGTCCGTGTTGAACTGATGCTGCAACTACCTTTTGTTTGTTATGCTAAGTAAACGTAAGTTTCATGTTATTTATTTGATCTGCATGTAGTTCAATGTAGTGTACTTACAGTGGATAATTGTTAAGTGTAATTAATTAAAAAAAAAACTAATTGAAAATCAACTTCTATATGTTACGCGTGGTACAAATTCAATGTTTTTCATATAACAATTCTTTGTGTTTCTTCTTCCTCTATTTTTCTTCTACTTCTATCTCTTAACTCTGTCACCTGTCATTTTGACGGCCTGAAACCCGAGTAGTTGTGCCCAATTAACGTCCAGTGCTGCCATGATGATCGATTTCCTCAACATTCCCCGATCCGTATTGCTGGCCACCCTGTGCAGTTATACCGTGCTTCATCACATCGATCACGACTAATCCAGTTACTGACCTCTGCAGGATTCTTACCTACCCCCCTTCCCACCCCCCCCTCTCATCCACCCCCCCCTCACTTATCCCCACTCTCCCCTTCCAACCCAACCCCACCGCACCCCCTGTTCTCACCTCCCCCCCCCTCCCACCCTAGTTCCCCCTTCGTCCCCCTCCCCCCCACCCCATACCCCCTCTCGCCTTCCCTCTCTCCTTCACCCTCCACTCCCCCCCCACCCCCCCAATGTTCATCTCGTACCCTTCACCCCTTCCCCTCCCTCCTCCCTGCCTTACCTTCCCCCTCCCCCCGTGCCCCCCTCCACTATCCACCTTCCACCCCACCACCTTCCCCTACCCCCTACTCCCGTCACCCCCCCCCCCCACTCTTTCCCCTCCTCCCCCCACCCCCCACCAGCCCCTCTTTCCAATGAGAGTGAAGGCACCTTTTTTTTTTTTTTTTTTTTTTCAAGTAACACAACTTGTTATGTAATGTTCAAAAATTCATCTTTAAAACATGATCTCATGTATTTTTCTAGTACACATAACTTATTTTTGGTATCTTATATGACCAAAACAGCGCAATAAATCGATCAATTTGAAACATCTTTAAGGTCACAAAAGAAGTTTTTAGATACAGATTTAGGACTAATAATACGTTTTCAAAATACTTTGAATAGCATGCTTTCAACATGATGATGTCTTATCTTGGTAGATTCTAGCATCATAATAACAAATAGGTTATAATCAAGTAATTCCAAAGTAAAAAAAAATGCAGAAATACTTGAACATGACATGCTAGTTTGATAAATTTCAAACGAACAGAAGTTAACAGCGATTGTTAAGATTGTTGTGATTGTGAAAATAATGTTTGTTTATGAGGAGTATATGCACAACTCATAGTAAAAAAATGACAATCGTTTTTGTCCAAATCGATTTTTTAGTAAATATAAGACATCTAAAGATTGTAAATGCGCAGAACGTTCAACAAAATATCATATGCGAGGCAGCCTTTATGGTGCAACTTTTGGTTTTACTCTCGCATAATTGATGCGCCGTTCTAAAGATTAAAAAAAAATCAACAGAAAATTTTCTTATATTTTACAATTTTCTAGCATCTCTGTTGGAATTATCGAAAATCGTCATGGTGGATTAGATACATGGTCTACAGTGTCGATTGAAAATATTTTTAAAACATAAAGAAAAAATGTCTAGATTATCGAGCAATTTTTTTTCTTACTCAAAATGTATCATCTCAATGATCGACAAAAAAAAACACATTTTCGAAATTTTTAGTGATAATTGTAATCATAGTTTCAACCGGCACTGTAATTGTGTCCATAGCTATGGTGTGAATTTGAAGTTGAATCCAAAATACATCTTAAGAGCAGTCTAATAACATGCTCATGATGGTCCATTGCTAATTATTTCAGTTAGTTATAATAACATCATAATAACCATATTAGAGCATCTTCTTAGTGAAATGTCATTTGGCTCCAGAAATTTTAGGAAAAAATGACTTTTCTTGTGGACCATCACAATGAATCAACTGCTGGTGGTGATTCTTATTACAGGCTATAGTTCTGAAAAATATATTTGTTTTTTATCTCATGTAGTTAGACCAATTCTGTAACCGTTTTTTAAGAAGATATCATGCAAATGGCCTAGGTCTGCTTTTTAATCGATATGAAAAAAATATAAAAAAGTAATAGGTATTCATAAACAAATTCATCATATTCATAACAAACATTGCTGTCAAATTAGATCTGTGTTTACACCGGCTAATTTGATACTTGTTGGATGGAATTGTTGTGTTCATGCATTTCTGCATTTAGTTTCACTTTTTTATAACTTGATTATAACCTATTAGTTATTTTAATGCTATAAACTACCTAGATAAGACATCGTCATGTCAAAAGCATGTTATGCAGTGCATCTTTAAAACTTCTTATGCTACCTAAAAGATGTTATAAAAAGATCGGTTAATTGCGCTGATTTGGACAAATTTATGTTTTAAAAAAAACAAAAGTAATTATTGAACGACAAATGTTTGGCGACAAAACCCCCCCACCTTTTCACGACAAAAAATTATTTTTATTTATCACTATTACTTCCCCATTACAAAATTACAACAAGAAAAACAACCAAAAAAAAGTTTTGTGTTGTTCTTGCGCACACACAAAGAGAGATACACGCGCCTCTCGCAATGGGGCCCTTATAAGATATCTCGGACTAGCCTTATAGACGGAACACCAAGAACACTTTTTTGCAATTTTGCGAACAGTGATCCGTAGACTAGGGATATGGAATTTTTGGCGTATTTCATTGATCACAGTTTGACCATTGCCGTGTGCATACCGCTGATGATACCACAAAATATACAATTCTGTTAAGTAGTGGTTTTTTGGTAGAATCACTGGAAACTTGGCCGAGTATGGAGCATGTGAAGCGTTCCTCAGTCGACCGTCTAATCGGATTATACCATTGTCGTCGATGAAAGGAGAAAGTTTCCGCAGCGAACTGTCTTTAGCTATTTTCTTATGTTGATGCGGCTTGAGCTGTTGATTTTTTTGAAGTGTTCTTATTTCGTCAGGATAGGCTTCTGCTTGAACACATTGCCATAAAGTGAACTCCGCATCTTGAATCTCCTTTCGTGACAAATTCGGGGAAGCAGGAACTTCAGCAACGAATCGCCTCCTGGTCACAGAGACAAAACGACGGACGTAGCCGATGGTTCTAATCAAGCGTTGAAGACTAGAGAACCTCTTGAAATCGACTATGGGTTCCACCGCTGCTCGATGATGCGCCTGCACTGGGCGCTGTTCTTCTGCTGTATTCGGTGCCGGAAGCTCCTGTGACGGCCATTCCAATTCTTCCTTGTAAAGAAATTCTGGACCACAAAACCATCTACTGTTCTCTTTCAAGTTTGGCCCGTTACCCCATTTGGTTGCTTCGTCCGCGACGTTGAGACGAGATGGAACCCATCTCCATTCTTCCAATTTGGTCTCGTCCAGAATCTCACCTACTCGAAAGGCGACAAATGGTCGGTACTTCCGTTGATCAGACTGAATCCATGAAAGGACGGTCCTCGAGTCACTCCAGATAATTCGCCGGCAGACTGGTAACGTGTGGCTCTGCTGAATAGACTTCATCAGTCTCGTACCGATGACCGCTGCCTGGAGCTCCAACCGTGGTATGGATAACGGTTTTAAGGGGGCTACTTTGGTCTTGGACGAAACTAAAACGCATCGGACCTGGTGAAGGTCCTCAATCCGAAAGTAAGCCACGCAGGAGTAAGCCGCTTCGCTTGCGTCTACAAAAATGTGGAGCTGTAGACTCTGAAGACACTTGGGGTTATAATTCGGAAAGTAGCACCGTGGAAGTTTGAGTTCAGGTAGCCGTTGAAGAACCTCAACCCAGCGCCGCCAAGATTCGTGAAGTTTCTCGGGAATCGCATCGTCCCATCCAATGCTGGTCCGCCAAATATCTTGAACCAAACATTTCCCATGGATGACAAATGCAGCCACTAGACCTAGCGGATCGAAAACACTCATGACGATACGTAGAACTTGTCGTTTAGTTGGCACACTCGTAGCGTTGATCAGTGATTGTATATCATTCCGGAAATTTACGGCGAACGTGAACGTGTCTTCCTGCGGCATCCAACTCATTCCTAGCACCTTTTCGGTATCCGTTCCTTTACAGATTGTGAAGTTCTTCTTAGTCTGCTGACCCGGATCCCCGATCCGTTGAACTACGTGTTCCGAATTCGACAGCCAATTGCGGATTTCGAATCCGGCCTTTGCGTGAACGCTCTTCACATCAAGTGCCATTTTCACCGCTTCCTCCTCAGAGTCGAGGCTATCTAGATAATCATCTACATAATGATTCTCCGTAATCGCTACCACAGCTTCCGGAAACCTATGCCTCCATTCTTGAGCGTTCCTATTCTTGATGTATTGAGCCGAAGATGGTGAACAGGTCGATCCAAACGTTGCAACGTCCATGACGTATTCTTTGATTGGAAAATTAGGCTCATCCCGCCACAGGAATCTCTGAGCTTGTCGATCTTGCGGACGTATTTGTATCTGATGGAACATCTCTTTGATATCACCTGCTATAGCAATTTGTCGTTGCCGGAAGCGATACAGTACTGTCGTAAGCGACGTCGTTAAGTCTGGGCCTTTGATTAACATGGAATTGAATGAAATGCCATCTATCTTGGCCGCGGCATCCCAGATGACCCTCACCTTCCCTGGTTTATTGGGGTTCAGCACAACCCCTAACGGCAAGTACCACACCCGTCGTGGATCACTGTTGACCGACTCCTCTTCTGTCAGTTCGTGCGCATATCCTTTATGTTGGTAATCGATCATTTGCTGCTTGATATTGGCGTACAGCTCAGGGTTTTTGCATAGTCGATGTTCCAAACATTTGAGCCGCTGTTCAGCCATAGACCGGCTATCAGGAAATTCAACGTAGTCGTATCTCCATAGAAGTCCAGTTTGAAATCTTCCAGATGATGTTCGGATGGTGGTTTCTTCCATAGTCTTTCGAGCACGACGATCTTCTTCAGTTTCAACCACTGGAGAAATCGCAACACCAATACTTTCCACCGAAAAGAATTCTTTGACCTTATCGTGAAGTTCGTCATCAGATGATCGGGCGCAGATATGTAGAAGCTGGTGTGATGATCCGTCAAATCCTTCGACGTTTCCGAAGATCGTCCAGCCAAGCCTTGTTTTGGCCGCAACTGGTTCAAACTTCTTCCCTTCTCTCTTCTTCAGCGTGACTAACAAGTTAGCGTTATCCACGCCGATCAGAATACGCGGCACGGCGTTTTCGTAGCTAGCCACTGGAAGGCCTCGCAAATACTCATACTTATCAGCCAGCTTCACATACGGCAACGATTGGGGTGGCAAATCAAGCTTCTCCACTGTTCGCACACCCTCCAAAGTATGTCTGCGGTCGCTGTTGGTACCTGTTATCTCCACCTGCAGCAGTCGAGAATTTGTCTCAGATCTTGTTATTCCGCTCGTCCACTGGAGACAAAGTGGTTCTACTTCACCGGTTACGCCGAGTTCCTCTGCTAGTTCTTGTTCTACTAGCGTGTAAGAGGATCCGTCGTCGAGAAATGCCAGCGTGCGAACTGATATCCCTTTCGCATGAATGGTGACAGGAACAATACGGAAAAGAGTTGGACGAGACTGGTGACGGTGAACACCTACAGTTCCAGTGATTTTTTGTTGATCCTTGGCAGTCGATGATGACTCTGGCTTCTCAGGATGCAACAGCTTATGATGACGTTGATTACATCCATTCGCTCCACATACTGTTGCTTTACAGGGCCATTTTCCGTGACCTATCAAGCATCGCCTGCACAGATTCGCCTGTTGAACTAACTTCCAGCGTTCGTCGATAGTCGCCTTCAGGAAAATACTGCAATCCTTCACTTTGTGACATTCCTTCTTACAAATTAAGCAAGGCTTAGGACGATACAGAGCTTTTGTCTCACCTGAGTTGTTTCCCTTTCGTTCTCCTCGATCGCGTTTCTCTACGTCATCCGTAGAATGGGCATTCAGGAATCCTCTCTCCTTTCCCTTTGATTTTTCGAATCTTTTCACAGGCTCAGAACCAACAGTAACTTTGCTAGCAGCAAAAACAATCGAGGACATGTAATCACCAAATGATTTCAGATCTACGACTGCCAATTGACGCTGATGTAACGCCCAATCTAATTTCAAGTTTGTTGGTAGCTTGTCGATCAGCTCCTGAAGAAGAGTAGGATTCGACATGTGAGCCTCCATACCCATTGATTGTAGATGGCTGCAGAAATTTTGAACTACGAGACCGAAACTAATAACGGTTTCTAGCTTGTCTGCTTTTGGTGCGGGTGTAGATTGGACCTTGTTTAACAGACATCGTACGATTAGTTCTGGTCTTCCAAAAAGAGTTTGTAGGGTAATCATTATTTGTGGCACGGATGTCGGATGAAGAAGATGATAATGAACTGCTTCTCTTGCATTGCCTTTCAGACAACGTTGTAGCCTCATCAAGTTTTCTCCGTCGGAGTAGCCACACATAGCCGTCGAATTGTAGTAGCTACTAGCGAATAGTGGCCATTCCGTTGGATCACCCGTAAACACCGGTAAATCTTTTGGCACAACGTGTCTTGCTGCGATTTGCTGGGAGGTCGGTCCATATGCGGATGTTGATCGCTGTAACGGTGGTTGCACACCTGTCGCTGTACCACCATGTTGCATATCCGATAAGTTCGCTGTAGTGTATAATCCTTGATCCTGAGCTGCATGAGTCGCCGCATTTGGCTGAATACCCGTAACCACCGTTGATACTTGTTGTACGGTTCTTGGATTATTGACGATTCGCGGGATACTACATAAATGTTGGCGTTGTCTATCGACAACCGCCGGAGTAGTGATTGGATATAAATTACTAGCGACACTAGATACGCGTTGGTTTGTGGGAGGCAGGTAGGGTGCAAATGGTGTAATGATTGTGCCTACTGAATTCGAAACGTTTCCTACTAGTGACTGAGATAGAGGGGCAGGCTGTGCGTATGTGTTATTTAAATTACTTTCAAGTGTAAAACTAGGTCCCATCCCACCGCTAGAGCTGATGAAATTAAGATGCGATCGGTTCATGACTAGGGGAGCAGTTTCAAAAAACATACCTTGGTTAAGCGTCTGACTACTAGCTAATGTTACCATCGGTCTAAAACGGCTATCATAAACGGTGCTGGAACCTGGGTACTGGTGTAATTGCTGTTGACCAATAATTTTCTGTTGCTGACAATCACTTCCATGCTGTTGATAATTTACTAGATTGGTCGCAGTTGACTCGAAAGGGGGAGAAATGGCCAAGTTCGTTGTTGACAGTAAATTCTTCTGACGGGCATTAGGAGGAGAGATCTCCAGTGCCGTTAAATCTGCAACCATACGTGAATTCACCGCCGCCGATGCTGCTGACGTTATAGAAGAAGCCTGCAACCCTTGGCATATGGCACCGCTTGACGATGGTGTGGTTGAATTTATAGATACAGCTGGGAGATTGTTGTGGGTTTCGACTTTGGATGTGTTGACGAAATTGCCGTTATTCTTGTCCGTGTCAGACGTACGATTTGGAAAGAATCCAGTAGTTGACGTGGGACGGGTGGGAACTCTTTCGATTCCGGTACCGGTGGCCATAGTCAGCTTCTCCTGTTCCTCGATCCAACTCTGTACTGTGCTTCGAACGCTTCGAATACTGCTCCGTACACTCCGGTTGTCGTCTTCCTCTTCAAGTCCTGCTTGCAATATCTGAAACTTCTTCTCAATAAACTGCTTTTCCAGCGCTAGCTTATCCTCAATCGCCTTTCTTTTCCTTTCCTGCTCATGTTCCATTGCTCTCTTCTGTAGTACTTCTTCTTCTTCCTGCCTTTCCTTAAGCAATCTTTCTTGAAGTGCTTTTTCCTCAGCTAATTTTTGCAGCTCTAGTTCTCGTTTGGCGGCACGTACACTAGATGATGCTGATCTAGCCGATCTAGATTTCGGCGGTGGAGGTTGTGCACATCTCACACAGGTAAACGAGTTATGTTGTATACGCTCGTCCACGCCGGCACATGAAAAGTGGATCCAGCTTTCGCAGACGTCGCACTGAACCATCCACTGGTCAGCATTGTTTGGTTGGGTACAAAGAGGGCAATCAGCATTGTTTTCCTCCTCTGTCATGCGGCGTACCACACTCTGTCGTCGGTTCGACCTTGACATAGCTTAGTAGGTTATTACGTTAGAGCAAATGCAATTCTTAACCTCTGTTTGTGGGGAGAAATACCATCCACCGATGTGAGGTTATAATTTCTAAAGTTTGTTGCGGACAGCTCTAAACACAGATTTTCGGACGCTTCATTTAGCAACTCAGATTTCGGTGGAGTATGCTTTAGACTGTAATTGCATGATTGTATTATTAACGGTTATAATGTGTGTTTATGTCTACTTACAATTATAAGTCCTTTTAATATTTAATTTGTCCGTGTTGAACTGATGCTGCAACTACCTTTTGTTTGTTATGCTAAGTAAACGTAAGTTTCATGTTATTTATTTGATCTGCATGTAGTTCAATGTAGTGTACTTACAGTGGATAATTGTTAAGTGTAATTAATTAAAAAAAAACTAATTGAAAATCAACTTCTATATGTTACGCGTGGTACTAATTCAATGTTTTTCGTATAACAATTCTTTGTGTTTCTTCTTCCTCTATTTTTCTTCTACTTCTATCTCTTAACTCTGTCACCTGTCATTTTGACGGCCTGAAACCCGAGTAGTTGTGCCCAATTAACGTCCAGTGCTGCCATGGTGATCGATTTCCTCAAAAAGGAAAGAAAAATAGAAAGCAGCAAACAAAAACCAATCACTCTAAAAAACCCAAAATTTTTTTTTTTGTGTTTTGTTGTAGCGTGTTTTTTTATATATCAAAAAAAGTATTCTCTTGGCGGTTAAAACCCGAAAAAACCACTCGCGTAAATCAATATAACTGCTTTTTCGTATGGCAACAAAGTGTCGCATCTAGTGCGCTGTGTAGCACATCAGATGCGCTGTACAGCGATGCGCCGAATTAAAACGTACAGAACGAGAGAAAAACCGTTTGGCGCCAGTGGGTTATTCCGGTTTTCAGTTGCAACGATAAAACTAGGTGGGGTGAAAAGTAACCTCCTTGGGAATGATTTTTTTTTTTTTATTTTATTAAATGTAGTCCCCTTTTAGCTCGACACACGATTTTCCAATTTCTTGATCCCATCCGAAAAGTAATTTTCCTGCACAGAAAAAATTCTTGTAGTAAAAACTATGCCTATCTTTAAAACTACCATGAAATTTCAGTCAAATTTACTACGTTTATGGTAAAACCTTCAACATTTGTGGTATATTTGACAGACCTCATATTGATATTGACGGCACCATGGTCGATCTAATCGCAGGCATGGTTAAATTAAACGCTTTTATAGTCAGGTCAAAATTGTTGGTGTTTGCGCTTAGTTTAACCCTTGAAATTTTTTGTTGTTTTTTGTGTGTGTTTGCGAGAGTGCACCCCCCCGCCGCCGCGTCGATCTCCCCGCGCGCGTTTTTTTTGATTTTTATGACATTTATTTTTGTATGTTAGAAAATAGAAAACAGACCGAGAAAGCGAGCGAACGGAGCAGGCGGGAAAGAAAGTAGAGCAGTAAGTACTTGATTATTTTAGTCGTGGTGGTGGTCTTCTTCGCCGGCGCATTGCTTAGCAAAAACAAAATTGGTTTTTCTCTTCATGTGAGCAGTGTTGGTGACTGCCGAAAAAATCGGCGAAAATTATTTATTCGTATCCGTGCTTGAAACAACCACATCGATAAATGTATTGGTAAAGGCATCATACGCAGGAACTCAGTGAGTGAACAAGATTAGACTTTTGTAGATTACTTCATTCCACCACGCAAGCCGAATGGACAACAGCTCTGCCTACTTGTGATTCACTCTTCGTTGATTGAGTGGCTATGAAAATACGACCCAGAAGGATCGCCTGATGATAATGTTCGGAGACGAGAGATCATAGCATTCAATTGAACAGAATAATTTCTCGTCTTTTAGTTCGAATGACAGTGTTGGAAGGTTTGTTAAGTATGTTCGGTCTTGGAAAAATCAGCCTACTCAATTAGATTTTTTTAAATAATTTTCCTGTCACACGTATCCGATAAATCGTGACAATTCAATTTTTTTCAGGACTATTGACACAATGTGTTATGCACACCTTATGAATTTTATATCATATAAAATGCAAGAAGAATCGTTATCGAGATTTCGATTGACGAGGGTTAAATATTCATATCATCGATTATCGTTCGTTGAACAAGCATTCGTATTTCAACAAGAATGCATACATGTTTTGTTTTGTGACACCTGAAAAACCTTCTGTACCGGACAGGGAATCCACTGCATCCGAGTTGATAATGCCGTACCATTACCAACTAAGTAACCTGTGCCATCATCAGTATCTACCAAAACAGAAAATATTGGCCTAAAGGAACACATGCAACTTCATATTAACATTTGGTATTTAGTTGCTACATATTTTCTGTTTTTCCCGCTGTATTTACTGGCTACACTGTGCTTTTCGGCTTCCGATTCTTTTTTGCTTTGAACGCGGCACCACACAATCACCAAGTGATCCGATCGGAAGCTTCGAGTACTAGCACACAATCGAATCAGGAAACGAAAATGAATCACCAACAGAAGCCAACGAACGAATCAATAAGTTGTTTAAGCAAGCAGTGATGAACACGCATACAATTCACAGGCGACGAAGTTCATGCTATGTTCATTCAATGTTTCTTTTGGCCCATCCGTTTTTAGTTTGAGAGGTTAAGCAGAACTTTTCATTGTGTGCGTCTATTGAATCAAAGAAGAGCGTGCAACGAGTGATTTATGATACGATTGGAACCATCCTTGCATGTGAGGCCGTTTTGCAGCGATTTCGACCTTCAATCGCTCCAATAATGCACAGTAATACTCGCTGTTGATTGTTGTATGCTTTTCGAGGTAGTCCACGAAGAGTATGCCATGACAATCCCAGAAAACCGACGTCAAAATCTTTCCGACCCATTCGGTGCACTCGTGCCGGCTTCAGTCTATTCAATTCATCAATCGACGCCAAAAGTCCTTCCGATTCCGCATCAGCAAGTCTAAACACTGTTTCGAAGTGCTCTCGCGTTCGTGTTTTTGGTCAGGAATGAGCATGCGCGGCACCCAGCGGAACGATAAAATATGGCGCTCAATACTAATGTTTGTGGCATCTGCTAGCTCACGCACCTTCACTTTCCGGTCAGCCAACACCATTTCATGAACTTTTTTGATATTGTCCTCTGTAACTGCATCGGAGGGCCTGCCGTTGCGAACTTGATCGGTAGTGGAGTTGCGGCCACCACGCAACTCTCGAAACCAATATTTAACGGGGTAATCTGACGAAGCATTTACCCCGTAATACTTATCCAACTTTTCTTTTTAAGGTAAATCGCCGTTTTGCCTCTCAAAAAATAATGTTTTATGAGAGAACGAAAATCGTTTTTATCCATATTCAACATGATGCCAAACACATCAACAACAATCAGCTGTCAAAACAAAACTAAAGACAGTATCGCAATGAAATTTGGCGTGTATGCCTAAATATGAACGGACTACAAAGCACTGTAACCCTGTAGCATCGCAATTTTGGCGGTCAAGGAGGTTACTTTTCACCCCACCTAATACTGCAATCGATTTGTTTCGGTACAGTGGGTTATTTCAAAGATGATTCGAAATGATCTGGACACGCAAAAGAAAATGCTGCACATTTGATGCTCGGAAAACATTGCAAAATAGGTGAAAGTGAACCACACCAGCAACAATCAATATGCAACTAGCGATTTGAAATTGGTTCACTGTTGTAGAACCCCTTGGTCCGAAGTACACCTTGAAGCCAGCACCTAACTATATATATTTGCGCCTTTGTTTTGATTTGCTGTGTTATTTTGACAGAATATTTGAGACTGTGTTCGTGTGAGTTCATTATTAGGGGGGTATTATCAACAATCAATATGCAACTAGCGATTTGAAATTGGTTCACTGTTGTAGAGCCCCTTGGTCCGAAGTTCACCTTGAAGCCAGTACCTAACTATACATATTTGCGCCTTTGTTTTGATTTGCTGTGTTATTTTGACAGAATATTTGAGAGTGTGTTCGTGTGAGTTCATTATTAGGGGCGTATTATTAAGCTTGGGACCGAGCTTGGGACCGATGTGCTAGTACTGACTGAGCCAAGAAAAAAATTGTATTTGTTCGGGACCTACTGGTCTTAGAGTTAGTCTATGACACCAGTGTCATATATGTAATCAAAAACTTCGATGATACCCTTTCCGTAAAGATTTGCACGAAACCGGGTTCCAGTCTGCCCAGCCGGGACTTTAAAGTGGTTGAAAAAGTCCCGGGAGCAGCAAGCTCGACTCTGGAGAACAAAGATGGATGCATCCTGATCGACGTCCAAACCTACGCCAAGGAAAATTCGCGAGCGCTGTCCGGACCGCTGTATTATACGAAATCGGTGGACCAGGACCTGGACGGCGCTGACGATGGAAAAGTAAAGGTAGGCAGTTTGATTTGTACCTGTGGTTTGCAGCCGTTTATTTTGTTTTTCAAGAATAGTATAATTAACGACAAGGTGTATGAGGAAGAATGTTTGAAGAACATATTGCTGCCACTGTACAGAAAACATAAGGCTCTTCTTCTCTTCTGGCCGGATTTGGTTTCCGCCCACTACGCCAAGTTGGTTCTACAATAATGTACAATTTGATGATTTAAAATACATCATTTAGAAAAATATTAGTTAACTTGCCTAGCTTGCTAGTATTCAGACGAGTTTTTGATGATAGCGATCGACGTATTATGATTGATTGTTTTCGAGGAAGGAGCAGGTTCAGAAAATAAACGTTAGCAGCAATTCGTGAACTGTCATATTCTATTTTGCCTTTCCATACAACCCAAGTAGCACCGAAAACATATAAATTCCTGTTTTATTTTTCATGTGTCATGCTGAGATCTATAACAGTGTGATTTGACTGGTTTTGTCATGAAGGTGCTCGTTTGATGCAATTCAAATCTAGATCTTCTGAGCTGACTAATTAATTTGTCATACATGCACACTTAGAAAAAGTCATGTAAATTTAAGTCGACTTGGATGCACATAAAGGGAGCGGCCCAATGGACATAAATGTACATCTATTTTGAAAATTACATGACAGTTAAAACTAAAATTCAAAGTTTACATGCCATGACGTAAATGTAAGTTATTATACACAAAATTATACCTATCATTTATGTAATTTTAAATGCATTGCTTTGCCTACTTTTGATCATAATTAATTCAGATTAATTTAGATCCAAAAATCGGTTCTTAAACATCATATAAATTTTATCCGCCAATGGCACGAAAGGATCGTTATCTACACAGGAAAAAAATCTGAATTTTCATTGTGATGTAAATATTAGAGCATGTAAATTATGTATCATTCCACACGAAGCAGCAACTTGCATGAAATAGTTCTAACGAAGATGAGCTTTTGCATACAATATTATTGGCTTTGTATGGAATATTCCAGAACACGATATACAATGCAGTTGTTAGTGTTTTGTGACGCTTCATTTATGTGCATGATATTGAATAAAAATTCACACTACTTTTTCGAGCTACACACTTAGAAATTATGAATTTTACACGAGACATAATTCCTGTTTGTAGAAAGTCGGGGAACGTAAAGAAAGATTTCGTGTAAAATTATGTCTCCTCAAACTGATAAATACGCAATTCGTCAAAAGATGTGTTTGATTGAATTTATTTTCTCATCTCTTTCAACTCATTCTTGTGTGCTAAAGGACGCTTGCATGTGTCGGTCTCAGGGGACAGAAATTTACATGACATTTTGGTAGTGTGTATGTAGCTTAAAAACTGTTTTAAAAAGCAAATAAAACGAAGATTTTTGAAATCGATTATTTATTTCATATAATTATAAATATAAGAAGAAAAGCAATAAAATAAATCTAACCTCATTCTAACCTCGAAAAATCTGAGCGCCATAAATTACAGCATATTTTAAATTTTCAATTTCCATATAGAGAGCACGAGTAAATTTACTGCTGACGTTTTTCAGTGCTGTAAATTAAAAGCCACACGTAAGTTTCGATTTAATATAATGGAGGTAAATTTGTTACATCCAGGTCGTCACAACTTTACAGGTTTTGTTCGAACTGTGTAGGGAAAGAGAACACCAATTTTTAAAAAAAAAAATTTTCGAGCGCGTGGCATAAAAAAATTTCACAAACACATAAAAATGCAGAAAAAAACAAATTTTCGACTTCCCGAAAATACAAAAAAATGACCCGTTCAATGATTTAGATGGCAAGAAAATAAGCATGGGCATGTGTGACGTCTCAAGTTGTATTATTCATAACCGAGTGTCAGACAGTGATGACAAATTTAGTTTTTTTTTTTGCTCCTTTGGCGATGCGTTGCTTCCCTGACATGCTACGAAGGGTTTGAATTCCACTTTGAAATTAACTGCGCACTGGCAAGCTTCTAAATTTGGATGCCCTTGAATGTGTTTTCAATAAATTGTGGTGTTTCCGCACACCAAATAACAAGCTTATGAAGACACCATTCCGGATAAACTAAGCAGGACGTCTGAAATCTCCTTTGAGAATTGCACAACGCTAATGCCGAAGTCGAAGATAATGACTTGACGTGTACTTGTATGTGTTATTAGATGTTTCGAATGAGGATTTAAGAATACATCCAAATGAACTTAAAACGGAAGCATGTGTAAATTTAAGCTCAAAATATTTACAGCTTGTAAGGATTACGTCACGCGTAAAATTCATTATTTTTAAGAGTGTGTGCTTGAGGTTTTCCAGCTATGACATGTTTGGTTACGTTTGAAATCTTGTTTGTATATTATGTTTCAGAAATGGATCATCAAAAGTCTTCCGTATTTCAAGAAACAAACATTTGCGAGAAAGGCTAAATGCCAACAAAACTTAGTCAGGTATGCTTGGTTAGCGTCGTTTTGGACGGAAAAAGATAAGTTTTGAGCTTTGCTTTAGACAAATGTATATTTATGTCACATACTCGTTTGCCACTGCAACACTCAAGAACCTAGTTCAGTTATGCTAGAATGAAACATTGAAAATTTCAGTTGCCAATTGCTTACATGATCGAACATCAGGATTGGTAAAATTGGTTGTATAATATCGTTTGATACTTCAAAACGTCAGCGTAATCGAACAATTATTTTCTTGAGCAAATGCTTTTTATTTAAATCAATACTCCTAGCCTTAATTCACTTATTGAATGCGAATATTTAAGTCCCCAATAAGGTTGGCAAATTTGTATGATGCTTGTAAGGTTTAAGAGGATTCTGACTACTCTACATCTCATAAGTCGAAATTGTCGAGGGAAAGAAAATAGATCAATTAAGCTGGAAACCAAAGGAAGAAACCGGCCCCCTAAAAACCTTTTTTTCGCCGACAAAAATTTATTTAAAAAATATATAAAAATTTTTTTTTTATAAAAAATTTCTACAAAAAAAATTTTTTTTAAAGGTCCCCCTCTTCCCCCTTTTAAAATTTTTAAAAAAACCCGAAAAAGTTTACCATTGTCAGGCCAATATCGACTTAAAAAGTAGAGAGGTTACCGAATTTCGTTCAATATTACCAAGCGGAATTTTGACAGTTGATCTGCATGGAACGAATTGTCACCTTCACTTACGGAATAATCGAGAGGAATATTTTTCCGAAAGTAAAAGTAACAGCTCCCATTAGTTTGCGTGGAAACCTTACAAATTCAAATTTTATTTTTCGTTCTTTTCAGGTGGATACTGCTGCAGAAATTTCTTTTCGATTCTTTACTTTTCCGTTTCAGTAAACGGAATTTAACATGGGATAGAAAAAGGATAGAAAAGGAAAATTCTTTCGAACTCGATACCGACCTGAACCATATCATTTTCCATTTACAAAAATCATCAATCAAGCATTTCTTTTTGGAAGCACACAATGTTATAAGTTTATGTACGGATTTTGGTGGTAAAATATGTTCATGATCAGAAAGCAATTCGCTGGCTTTTAATAAGTACCTGTAACTGGAATTTCCAGTTTCTAGGCTAAACTTATCAAAGAAAGCATTGAATTCTAATCATAGATCACATACAGTCTCAAATATTCCAGCTATCTTACTTTAAAACCCTTTACCATATAAAAGCATGAAAACTTTAACATGCCGGTATAATAAAATTCATCCGTGTTGAAGATGACGATTTTATAATTTTTATTTATTTATTTATTTGTCGTCAATCGAGTTTGTAGACCGTTTTGTTACATACACGCAAAAAAAAAAACAGCACTAGAAACTACCATTTCGAGGGATAAATTAAGCGCAAACACCAACAATTTTGACCTGACTATAAAAGCGTTTAATTTTACCATGCCTGCGATTAGATCGACCATGGTGCCGTTGATATCAATATGAGGTCTGTCAAATATACCACAAATGTTGAAGGTTTTACCATAAACGTAGTAAATTTGACTGAAATTTCATGGTAGTTTTAAAGATAGGGATAGTCGGGTAAAATGGTAGTTTTTACTACAAGATTTTTTTCTGTGTACATTATCTTATACGCTAAGTTGTTTTAACTCAGAAGTGTTTTAATACTAAATAGTATGCATGGACAGATCTTCCTGAATATAAAGTCCTCCTAGCTAGTACTCCGCGCGGAAATATTGCCTGAATTTTGTTTTGGACATTGTAAAATCAATACTACCTATTGCAATTTTTATTATAAGTGGTCATCATTTGAGTAATGGGTCCAAATTTCCCGTAGTTCGTACGATGGTAATTAGTTGCAAATAACTGTCGGTGCAGAGCAGCACTCCGGACAGAGCAGCATGCCATGGCAATTTGAAGTTACGAGGGCGCCCCCCCGATAAGTACTTAGCCTCACCGCCCGATGGCGCCATCTATCGCAAGACATTTACTATCGTTCTCGAAGACGGGAACTATCAAAATTGCAGCCGAAAGGGACTCGTAGTTTTGGTTTGACCACGTGGGGAATCGGGCGTGTCCGCGGATTTTAGAAAAATGGAAAAAGAGCAATATCGGTCGGTGATTCGATTGTTGTATATGGAAGAGAAATCGCACAGCACTTGTATACTGTGTATGGTAACTTTTCTACATCGATGGTGACCGTCAAAAATTCGGTTTTTGATGAGCTAAGGGGCCCCAAAAACGGCTCACCAAGAGGAAAAAGTCTATCAGACTGTAAACAAAGCATCGTTGGCGATATAGCGGAAAGCTGATGCCATCCCTCGGTCTTCATTCCGAGTGGGACCACCAGAACGAAGAAGAAGAAGAAGAAAACGGCTCACCACGGAGGATAAAGTGATAAAAATCCACAATCTCGTATTGACAGACCACCGATTGTAGGTGCGCGAGATAGCTGAGACAGTAGGCATCTCAAAAAACCGCGTGGGTCATGTTCTGCATGTAATACTTATGACAGACATACAACGCTGACCGTTGTACGAACTGTCAAATACTTTAACCCAGTACACAAAAATACGTACTAGACTAAAGGAGTACAACCAACAATCAATGTGCAACTAGTGATTTGAAATTGGTTCACTGTTGTAGAACCCCTTGTTCCGAAGTACAAATTGCAGTCTGCACCTTGTCATGCAATCTTACGCTTTTCAGTACCTTTTGGTACAAGTATCTTTGTTTTTGTTTTTATTCGCTATGTTATTTTGACAGAATATTTGAGAGTGTATTGGTGTGAGTTATGGTCTTAGGGGCGAATCATTAAGCTTGGGACCGAGCTTGGGACCGATATGCTAGTACTTCCTGAGCCAAAAAAAATATTCGTTTTCTTCATGACTATCCACCCGCTGGTACAACGCTGTACGTTGTATGTCTGTCCCAGGCCCCCACATCTCCCCCCCTCCCCCCCCCCCACCCACCCCCCCCCCCCCCCCCCCCCGCCCCCCGCCCCCCGACCCAAACCCCCCCCCAAAACACCCCCCCCCCAAAAACACCCCCCCCCAAAAAAAAAAAAGTTTTTAAAAATTTTTTCCCCCCCCCGGAAATTTTCCACACAAATTGAAGAGAAAGTATTGATAGTTCCGTTAGAGTACGGCAGGCTCTGAAAATTGAATAGAAGTAGTTTGAAATTGAGCGGAGGGCATTGTGAGGCAGTATTTCGAAGCAAGCACCGTCGCCATGGCTAAATTCGCTTACGATTAATACTTTTCGTTGTTTCAACGATGATAATTATGATCAAAATGTCAGCCCATGAAGTAATTAAGCTATATGGTTACTATATGCCTATATAGTAAGAGTTCGGAAGGTGAATTTTATGGATTTGATTCGAAAACAAATTCAAAGCAATATCCGGGAGATTCCCGTATGGCTACATTATTTTTAAGTCGGCCCCACTATTTCCCAACACCTTATCAGTGGTGTCAAGAGCAAATTGCGGGCATCAAGTCATGGAGAAGAAATCCAATAAACCAATGAAATAGAAACCTAACTATAATGTTGTAGTTTATTACCTGAAAGTTTCATGAAAATTTGACTAAAAATAAATTATTGGCGTCCATTTTTGGGAGTCTAATTTTTTCGACTACAGTCTTTAATAAATTAGGAATAGAAAATTATTGAAAACTATCATGTGAGAAAGTTTATCAAATTTTTCATTTTTACAACTTGATTTGAATTTGATTTCATTCACACCAATGAAAACAATACCAAGGGCTCTGCATCGCTGTCAACTACATATAGATGCACAATAGTTCACATGATTTTGACAATTTTAGATATCTGACAATTTTGGACATCTGACAAATGAAATCGACAAAGATTTTTCATTAGGGCCTAACTGACAAACTTAAACAATTGCTTCTTCCTTGAATTCGTCGACCATGGAAACTTGCCTCATTAAGGTGAATTACTGCTCCATGTATTTTTCCCTATCTTTTAACTCTCTCTCGCAAACTTACCTTGCTATTTCAAATTCATAAATTTCGATTGTTAGTGATTGAACATCGAATCGAACTCCATCAGATTGCTCACAGCAAGTAAACATACAAGGTGATGTGATGAAATATTCAATATTTAGTACAGATTCTGAGTTAAACCAATTCTAAATTTTGAGGTAATGGCTGCCGTCGAGAATGCTTCAGTCCTTCTATTCGATACAATTGGCAGCTTACATGGGTAGATTTTGTACAAGTACGAGACATTTCCGGAAGAAGCCATTGTTTACGTTTGTCAGTTAGGCCCTAATGAAATATGGCCCATCAAAACAAATCGATCAATGCCAAGGCACTACAGGCATGACAGAACAAATCAACTAGCTCTTTCACACTCGTTTCGTATCCTATAATGACATGACGATACGCACATGTGAAAGTTTTGAATGATAGGAAGAACAGGTTGATGCATTCATCCTAACCATAAATCCATGTGAGCTACAGCGAAATCCTTAATGGTTGCCCCCTTGAACAATACATAATTGCATAGAAGGGGAGCAAATCCGTTTTAACGCACACCACCATACACACACATAATGAGCCTACCTATGGTATTGTTATCTTGTAGAACTGTCGTTTTCGCGAACCAACCAGGGGGTGCGACTCTATCTCAGATGCAGGAATTCTTTTGTTTTGCTTTTGTGCGATGTGCACACGCTTAGTAGATAGAAAGAAGATTGATGAAGATTTTAAAGATTTACTGCAAAAAGATGGAGCACGATGCAAGTGGATGGATTAAGATTCACAAGCTAAAACAAGATTTTTCAGAGATCGATTCACTACCGTGAGATTTTTAGATCATCTTGAATCTGGATTTAGATGTGTCGCACCCCCTGGAACCAACGCTTTTCGAGCACCATAAGTACGGGTTTAAATTTTAGTTACGTTAAAATGGTTGCATCGGTTCAGTAGAATGGACAGAGAAACGTCTTTGTGTGAGTCGTAGCAAGCAATGATTCGTGAACCTAAGAATCTCGGTAAGAGTCATCGTGAAGAAATTCACAGCTCAGAAGCAGTGATTAGAAACATGCTGAGGATAGGAGAAAAGTATGGCATTAAAAAGAAGCTTCGAAGCTAACCAACTGTGACTGGAACCGTATCGTACAAATGGGTGAGACTGGACAGTTTTCTACGGCAGAGATCAAGTGCAAGAATTGCGTCTAGCAATCGCTCACAAGCCGGCTGCTCAAATTCTGCGTAGATGTGGCCACTTGAAATACATAAAAAAAGGCCAAGAAACCAAAGCTCACAACAGCTTACACTGTGGCAGAGTTAGAGTTTCCGAGCAGCGAACTTTTTGCAAATCGGTTAAAATAACTTAAATATGATTCCATTAAGTCTTATTCAAGTTAATGCAACCAATTATAGCAGTTTTGTGTTGCTTGGGTTGCTAGACGCTGTATTGATTTCCATCACTGAAGACATCATGCCTGAAAACTTCGTATTTCAGCAGGATAAGGCGGCAATTCATATCAGAAAGAGATATTTGCAATGGTTTTCGGACCGAGGCATCGAACTTCTGAACTGGCCAGCCCGTAGTCCGGATCTAAATCTCATAGAAAACAGCTTATGTACTAAGGTAGAAAACAGTAAGAAACAGTTCGAGAACTGCTGCCATTAGGCATCTAAAACGCTACACAAGCTCGTGGACTCCATGCCAAACAGAATTTTTGAAACTATTCAGAAAAACGAACAGCTAACCAAATATTAACCATTGTTTGATTGATTTATTGGCAAAGGGATTGACATTGTAACTAATAAAGTCACAGTGCGTTTAAACGATTTTCTCATCATCAATCATTATATTTGTTCTCAATCCAGCAAAATTAGGTGCTTACTTTAAAATTGGGGTTTGCAAAATTGTATAATATAAAACATCTTTGAACAATTTGTGAATTGTTCATAATAAAGTTTGTTCAGAAAGGTCTATGCGTTGAAAACGAAAATTTTCCTTGTCAAGGAGGAAAAAAAATAAATGCAGAGCCTTTCAATGAAGATTTAAGGACACCAAGAGTGTTTGAACAGGGTATCAAACTAAAAATGGTTTGAAAGTAACTTCAATAAGACTTTTTGTCGTATAGTCGTTGGAAGACCTTAAAATTTTATGAAAAAATCATGGATGGTATCTAAAATGTATTTAAGGGTATCTTTCTTTTATAGAGTGTAATTAAATTATCATTAAAAATAAAAATTAACGGTAATAAATTGATGAACTACAAATTCCTATAGAGAAAAGATATAATGATTTCGTTTAAACTGTGGTTATTTAGTAATTTGTTTGATAATAACATTTTTCCCAACCATATAAATCTTGTCTTCATTTTGGAAAAGATCACTGAAAAAGAATACCGATTCGAATATTTTTATTGAACTATCGATATTTACCATTTTCACCCATCCATAAAGGGAAAAGATGGAATTTTCCTCGTCGATATCCACGTGTCGCATTGTTATCCTTAGAAATTAAAAGAAGAAAGGCAGTGAAAATATGTTTCTTTCATAATGTTTTATAACATTCTACTATATGATCACTTCTCTATGGATCACTTACCCTAGTTTCAGATTAGTAACGTTGTAGTATTGCGTCGGTCGGGCGTTACGATCGTAGTTGGCAAATAAATCCTTCTTCAACTTATCAATCCAAGTCAACGACGTCGAGGGCTTGTTGTCGTCCGCTGGAAGACGATAAAAAAAAATCTAGCTGCAGTGCACTGTTTTCTCCATTTTACACTTCATTCATATCTTCTTGAGAAACTATTCTCGGATTTCCTCTGTTTGTTCTTATCAGTAGCTTTTTTTTTTTGCTGCCGTGGTTTTAGTTGGCATGGTTTTATTCTAGACCGTGGAATTGTGGAACATGTGCACTTTTTCTATAATTAATTCACTAATTCACTTTCGTCGTTCACAATGGATCTTTGATATTCAACTTATTACGTTGTTTTATGATTTCAGTTGCTCTTAATTCGATCCACTATTTGAAATGCAATTTGAGGTGCAGTAGAAATATAAGATAACTTACACGTTGCATTATCTGCATAACACCAACCCACTAGGCACACTAGCAAAAAGGTCAAGCGGTGACCTTTACCCATTTTTTACAAGTATTTCACTAGACACTTTCACTCTGCAAACAGTTTTTCTTAATTTATCACCAGACTAAATCAACTTGCTGCACTCCGGTCGTGTCTTACTTTCGAAATCGGACTGATAACTTACCCGGACGGGTACCGAACGAGAACTGAACCCACCCGATCTCAGAAAGGAAGTTTTTATAATTCTATTCTACAGCAATATGTGCACGACAATTGATAAAGAGGTTCATTTGCAGGCCTGATTAGGGGACCTCTAACTGGTGTTTGTTTCGGTGCTGTTTGGCGTATGCTGTGAGGCAGCATAAATTCCAATTGTGAATGTATGAACTGTCGGCATAGGTCGTCGATGTGGCGTAAATGACGGTATCGTGCAGCTGTATTACTCTTGATGAATGAATTGTATTTTTGGCAAAAGAAATTGTTATTCTGGACTGTCGATTTCAATACAGTAAGTGAGAAAGCTATTTTAACACATATCACATAATTCCACTCGGGTTTTGTTCGCTTCAGCGATGCACTGATTGATCTATTGTGCGATACCAACGGCACTTGATGCGGAAAAAAGAAATTTAGGATGAATTTCGTGTCAAGTATTGTGATGAATTAAAGAAGTATTTTTTGTTGATATAATATAATTGTACGATTGCATTCATCTTAACACATGATAAATGTACTCCGGCCGAAAATCTTGCACTTATGCGGTATATTGAGCAAATTGGAATCAATACTAAGTTCTCGGTGAATATTAAATCTAGACTAACATCTGAAGGCGGCATTTTCTGGCGTCTTGGATATGAGACTGTGAAAATGCAAGACTATCTCACATGACGTATGACTTTTGGAGTCCAAAGTAGCCATAGGTTTCAGCCATATTGCATCTTTGAATCTCTCTGCTGGTGTCGTTGACGGGATATCTGCGGCGACTGATAGTAAGGAATGTGCAATATAGCTATCCTTTGAGTAGAAAGAGGGAGTTATATGTCCAGTATTCAAAAAGGGTCACAACACACCCTACAAAATGCTTTTCCAGATCATCTTCCTTCGTCTCTGGGCGAGCAGATTTATCAGGAAGTTATCAATCCAATGTTGTGGACGAATAATCGCCAACAGACCAAATTTTTGCGGTGCAGCAGATCCTTCGAAAGTGCCGCTAATATAAAGTTCGTATAACAAGTTCCTCAATGGCCGCCTCTTATACAATTAATTGTGAAGAGCAATGGAAAATTCTCGGTAAGAATGAGTTTCATGGAAAATTGACTATAAGGTCCGGTCCGGACTGCCCCGGTGAAAACTCAGTTGCAAGAGACCTCTTAAACTGTGTCTCAAATTCGGCTTACCACTGGGCGACCTGGAGGGGATTCAAGATTAAACGTGCAGAATACTTCACCTGATTAAGTTAAGAGAAAATGTATGTAATGCTATTCAAGATGGTTTGTTATTGATTGAAAATCCTAGATTGATTTTATAGACATCCATTAAAAAAACTGTACAAACTACAAAAGATAATTCAATCAAACAAATTTTCCGAAAATCCTTAAATCCTTGTTCAAAAATACTCTGACGCCCTTCCGTGCGCCTTTACGACAGTTGAATCTTCTTAGCCATGGCCGATGGATGTCGGCATGTTCTTCAGCTCTTTCGTAGATCCTCCGTTTCAGGTTCGCCCAAAAATTTCCTATCTGTCACAGCTGAGGGACGTTGAGATGTTTGGCAGTCTTCGGTGCAACGTTTATTCTCAGCCAGTCCACCTCCTCCGGTGATCTATTGGCATAACTTGCGTCCGACTAAAATACCACATCCACGTTTGCGTGATACTTCTTTATAAAGTAGGCACCTTCCTGTAGGCACTTTGTACTGTATATCTCCACGTTCACCGAAAGCCCCAAGGAAAGGACCTCCTTCAGAAATATGGGGTTGGAGATATATTTGACGTAAACGCTTACCTCCTTGATGGGTGACATAACGGCGCCCTGCCAGTCGCTACCGTCTAGCGTCAAGTAGTTCTCGCCATCCAATTATGACCTTCTTCTGGGTGCTTGCCTATTGCCCCGACACGGTCCGCCTCGGCTGATGCTTTCGAACCTAGCCCAGGTACCCAGGTAGTCTTTACCGATCGCCCGGTTCCACCAACCTCTCAGCCTAAGCCTCGGAACGACGAGGCCGCCTTGCCTTCGTTCTTACTCTTCAGTTTCTGCTGCACTTTACGGCCTGAATTGGACGCTCACGCCATTCTCCAGAAGGGAGGGGATGTTGTGAATCGGCTATATCCGGTGGAAACAAATTTCCACACGATGTCCACCTTCTTAGCTCCGGGGTGGAGCTGATGCAAATCAACTCAAATAACGCTGTCATTTTTTTTTTCTATGCATAACAGGGTTGCTGCGATTGGCTATGTATAGGTGAATTCACTTTCAGGTGGCAGAGTAATCGCATGAAAAATCGCTAAAATCAGCCCATTTTTTAATGCATATGGTAGGTATCAGTAATTGGCAGAATATTATATTTGACTGGGCCTACAAAACTGAACCGTCTCTTACCAAAGTTCGAATACACGTGTTTAAGGCCGTGAGAGATGATTACTTTGTCTGGTGTTGTGTAATCGTCATGTCAGGTTTACAGTAAAATTGTTGATACTTACGGGCTGTTGAAAATATACATCTTCTTCTTCTTCTTTAGCATTTCAAGTTTATTGCTTTCACAATTAGCTTATTGCTTGCTACTCAACTGTTCTAAATGCACTTCCACAGTTATTAATTAAGAGTTTTCGATGCCAAGTACCATTTTTGCATTAGTATGATTGTGTGGCAAGTACAATCATACGCTATGCCAACGAAAAATTCCTAGACCAGACCGGGAATCGAACCTAGCCACCTCCAGCATGGTGTTGCTTTGTAGCTGCGCCTTCACCGACTGAGCTAAGGGCGGAAACAGACATGGTTGGTTTTAAATTTATTTTAATTTTTTAAGATTTGCAAGTTTTCGCCTATAATCAGCAATAAACAAATAACTCAACTGGGAGTGAATGGGTGCAAAATAGAACATAAGCTAAGCTTTTCGATTAAGAAGACAGCTCACGCAATTCAAAATTCCACACAATGAAGAAATTTTCTTCGCAATTTCTTTAATTTGAGCATCCCAAAACAAACTACAATCCAGATGAACTCCCAGATATTTAAATGACTCTACTTTCTCTACGGTATAACCTCCCACGTTAAAGTTTGAAACGCTAGGACTTTTAGTGGCGTTCTAAAAATCATATATTTGGCTTTTGCAAGTTTAGTGAAATTAAGTTATCAAAAACATAACCCTGGAGATCTTCTTTCATACTAGATATTATTAAACCTGCATTGACATTAGGATAAAACAGAGCTGTATCATCGGCAAAATCAAGCAATGCCGATAAGAGAAGTTTTACTTATGTCATTTATGTACATTAGAAAATATTAGGGGACCAATATTACTCACTTGGGGTACCCCAGTTGTTATCGGTCTTAACGAACTTATTTCCCCATCATATGTTACAAGTTAGGTTCTATTCTGCAAGTAGCTACAAATTATATTATTTTCAATGCCACTGATTCCATAAATAATTGTGTAATTTACCTGGGAATATATCGTGATTCAATGTATTGAAAGTTTTCTTCAAGCCAAATATGATGCTCCGACATAACGATTTTTTTTTAGAAATAAACGTCAACAATAATAGTCTGGAGTGGTTTGTTCGCTAAATTTTGGACGTGAAAGAACCGTTCTTGTGCATTGAAGTAACTAAATAATAACTGTGATAATAACTATCAAATATTTATTTATTTTTTATATAATAATCGTTTATTTGTACAGGCTCAATCGTATCAACTTTACAGAGCCAAATTTTCATATTTATATACATCATTTACGGATGAGAAAGAGGGTGGGAATCTAAAGTATGGTTTACATAACACATTAAATTTAAATTCTAAATTATCTAAAATCTTATAACTATACAATTTATGGTTTTCTTTTGACTTGAACATTTTTTGAAAAAGAAAAAAAAACACATATACACACATACACAGATAAAAAAAACTTATAGTAAACATACAGGTTAAACTAACTACAATCTAAGGCTAATGTTAGTCAAAAACACATAAATGAGTTTCATGTACTCCAAATCACGTACAGCCAAAATATCTCGAATTGGCACATTGGGTTGTCTACCTCGAGCCCGAAAGGAATTATAAAGCTCCGATCTAACTCCACGATGTTCAGAACAAGACCAAATAACGTGATCTGCGTCCTGGTAACCTTGTCCACATTCACAGAGATTGCTGTTGCTCAGCCCAACCCGGTATAAATGAGCGTTCAATGAATAATGATTGGACATGAGGTGAGACATGACACGAATGAAGTCTCGACCCACATCCATCCCCCTAAACCAGGATTTCTTCGACACCTTTGGGATGATAGAATGTTGCCATCGCCCCAAATCTCCTTTGGGGCTATTCATAAACCACGTAGACTTTTCTGGGGGGAGGGGGGGGTTGGGGGTTGACCAAAGTCTACGCTCCATACAAAATTTCAAAAAAATGTATGGAGAAAAGTCAACGAGGGGGGAGGGGGGTCTGAGATTTTCAAAAATGAGTCTACGTGGTTTATGAACAGGCCCTTTACTCCATTTATACTGCCAGCTGACGAGTGACTGTTGACGAAAAATAGGAAAAAAATCGTTGAAGGCGATTTGTCGATCACAAATATCGCCTTCCATAGCGCCCACCTTTGCAAGTAAGTCCGCTTTCTCATTACCCGGAATTGAACAATGAGATGGGACCCATACAAAGGTGATGATAAAATAACGCGAAGATAAAGCATGAGAAAATACGAGGAGTGCTTTACCGGCCTAATAGAACTGAGACTATCCGTGAAAATGAAGTACTGATCCGGTGTTAATGAGGCAACAATTTCTAGCGTAAAGTGTATTGCCGCTAATTCAGCGACATACACGGCACAAGAGCTTAAAGTTTACGATTGGCGCTATAAATTTCATTAAATATACCAAAGCCTGCTGACTCCTCTATCAAAGATCCGTCAGTGAAGAACGTTTGAGTGGAATCAACTTGGCCAAACTTTGCAGCAAATATTACCGGAGCAATCATAGGACGATGATGCTCTGGGATCCCATGAAGCTCCTGCTTCATGGATAAATCAAAATGAACCGAATTGTCGAAATCGGAGAAGCAAACACGATTGGAAATGTTCGGCGAAGGGCTGACATCCTGTGTTATGTACAAATGGTACAAGGTCATGAAGCGGTTTGAGTATTCAACTCAAGGAGCTTCTCAAAATTTTCGATCACCTGCGGGTTCATAACTTCACACCTGGTGAGGAGCCGGAGAGATAATTCTGAAAACCGATCCGAGAGTGGCAACATGCCAGCCAGCACTTCAAGACTCATGGTGTGAGTCGAGTGCATGCAACCTAACGCGATACGAAGACACCGATACTGAATACGTTCCAGTTTAATTAAGTGCGACCGAGCCGCTGTCTGAAAACAAAAACTACCGTATTCCATAACCGACAAAATCGTTGTCCGGTACAACGTTAGAAGATCTTGTGGATGAGCTCCCCACCTGGTCCCGGTTATGATGCAGAGAAAGTTGATCCTTTGTTGGCATTTTCGCTTCAGATACTCAATATGGGATCTCCAGGTGCACTTAGAATCGAACCAGACCCCAAGATATCTAAATGACATAGAATGAGTTATCGGCTTACCCCAAATTTGAAGCTTCGGTTGTGCTGGGTTATGCTTCCTAGAAAAAACTACCAACTCAGTTTTCTCCGTAGAGAATTCGATACCTAGCTCTAAAGCCCAAGTAGACAAATTGTCCAAGGTATCCTGTAAGGGTCCTTGCAGATCGACCCCATTGGGTCCCGTGACAGACACTACACCGTCATCTACAAGTTGTCTCAACGTACAGTTGTCACTTAGACAACCGTCAATGTCTTTGACATAAAAAATATACAAAAGGGGGCTTAAACATGATCCCTGGGGGAGACCCATGTAGCTAAATCGTGAAGCTGTAGAGGTTCCATGAGAAAAGCTCATATGTTTCTCTGACAGCAAATTGTACAAAAAATTATTCATTAATGGTGAAAAGCCACAAGCGTGGAGTTTATCTGAAAGAACTTCAACAGATACTGAATCAAAAGCCCCCTTTATGTCCAAGAACACAGAAGCCATTTGATCTTTTTTAGCAAAAGCTAACTGAATATCTGTGGAAAGCAACGCGAGACAGTCGTTCGTTCCCTTAACCCTACGGAAACCATATTGAGTATCTGAAAGCAGGTTGTTCGTCTCAACCCATTTGTCCAGACGGAAGAGGATCATTTTCTTAAACAACTTTCGAATACAAGATAACATCGCGATGGGTCGATAGGAGTTGTGGTCGGACGAAAGTGTGCCAGGTTTTTGAATGGCGATAACTCTCACCCGCCTCCAATCATCCGGTACAATGTTGAGCTCCAAAAACTGATTAAACAAGTTCAACATGCGCCTCTTCGTGACGTCTGGAAGGTTCTTAAGCATGTTGAACTTGATTCTATCAGCTCCTGGAGCCGTATTGCCACACGAAAGGAGCGCGAGAGAGAGTTCTACCATTGAAAAAGGTTGGCTGTTCTCATCTATCGAATTCTCGGTTTCGCGAGGAATGATCCGTGCCGGCACAGAATCTGGACAAACTTTTCGCGCGAACTTGAGGATCCATTGGTCCGAATACTCCTCGCTCTCGTTGTTCGTAGTTCGGTTACGCAATCTTCGCGCCGTGTTCCAAAGAGTACTCATCGACGTCTCGCGCGATAGCCCGTCCACGAATCTTCACCAGTATCCGCGTTTCTTGGCCTTGATGAGGCTCTTAAGTTCGCGTTCGAGAGCCGTGTATACTTCGAAGTGCTCAGGTGTTCCACGTCTACGGAAAACTTTAAACGCGTCGGATTGTTTACGGTAAACCTCGGTGCATTGCTGATCCCACCATGGAGAAGGAGGTTTCCTGTGAAATGACGTCCCTGAAACTGGTCGAGTTTGAGGAGAGGAAGTTATATTCTTCCAGCGGTGAATGCCTTTCTACCGTCGTTACGGCTTCATCTACTGCTGTCCTAAACATTATCCAATCGATGTGACGGGTAAGATCATACGTGACGTTGACAGATTTTGTCGGATTGAACCCGGTGGCAACCGAAGTTTGTATGGGCAAGTGATCACTACCGTGGGGATCTTGAATCACATTCCATGTGCAATCCAACGATAATGAATTCGAGCAAAGTGTGAGGTCTAATCTACTGCCAACTGAGGATGTACCAGCCAAACGTGTTGCTTCTCCATTGTTAAGAACTGTCATATTGAAGTTGTCACAGAGGTCATATATCAGGGAAGACCGGTTGTCATCGTACAGTTCTCCCCAGCCTGTACCGTGAGAGTTAAAATCTCCCATGATCAACCGTGGAGAAGGAAGGACCGAACAAATATCTGAAAGTTGTTTACGGTTAATCGAGGCTCTAGGAGGAATATATACAGAAGCAATGCAAAGGCTTTTATTTTTAATAACAACCTGACATGCGACAACTTCAATACCTGGAATAGGAGGAAAATTCACTCTTTGATCCCCAAAAGTACTCGAAATTGAAATTGCAATTCACTTTTGATCCCCAAAAGTACTCCTCCTCCACGTGAATCCTCACGATCAAGACGAATTATATTAAAATCACGAAAAGGAAGATCGATTTCGGAAGAGAGCCATGTTTCACAAAGAGCAAATGCATCACAATCGGTATTGTGAGCGAAAAATTTGAATGATTCCAATTTAGGAATTAAACTTCGACAATTCCACTGTAGAACAGTGATCAAATCCCCGACCTCATTTGGAAAATTATCCATCGAAGGAAATGATTGCTGCAAGGAGGGGCCACTTGATTGTCAATTGCTTCAAAAACATTTTAACTGAGGGAAGCATTGCAAGAACAATGCTTTTAAGAAGGTCAGAAATTTCGAGGTACTTGAAGATACCTTCGGCAATGTCATCAAATGAGAACAGCCCACTTGAGGAGGGGGCTTCTGTTCTTAAAATAGGGGTTTCAGGGGTTTTGGATGTCCCCGGGAGAGATGGAAAGTCCTGGGTGTAGTTAGTACTACGGAAACCAGGAGGAATTGTTTTTTCCTTTTTTCCACCTTTTTTTGAAATGGGCAAGCTGGTCTCGGGCTTCTTTTCAGAAACTTTCCGTGGGCGGACGCGTCTTCGCTTCCTTGAAGCACCTTCCGGAAAAGTGAACGATGTTCCCTCTTCAGCCGAATCAAAGTCAGACTCGTCATCTGACAGAGGAGCAAAGGGATTTGTATTGGCATTGGGTGATGGGGAGGCCTTTTTCACCATTTCGGCGAAAGATTGCCTGGAACGCTGTTTTAGCGAGCGTTCTATTTTTTCCCCGTGTTGTTTGTACGCCGGGCACGACGAGAGAGCATGAGGAGGAGTTCCCTTACAGAAAGCGCATTTTGGTGTGCTGTCTGCGCCGGCTCCATCCTCGTGCTTCTCCCCACAATTAGAGCAGCGTGCCTTATTGCTGCAATGGGAGGTCGTATGTCCCATCTGCTTGCATTTTTCGCAGATCATTACCCGAGGTACAAACAACCGCACAGGTAGTCGAAGTTTTCCCAACTCGACGTATTGAGGGAGGGCTGAACCAGAAAAAGTCACACAAAACGAGTCTGAGTGGGTAAATTTCTTTTCACCCTTAGTGATCCATACTGTACCTAGTTTTCGCACATCAAGTATCTTGACTGAAGGAAGCAGAGGGTTCTTAAAGCGACCAACCCCCTGCTTCAACAGGATCTCAGCTGTGAAAAAGTTCTTTTCTACTTCAGAGAAAACTTTTAGGTTATCTGTGGGAAAACAAACATTTTTTCACGATGATAGATACGATAGTGCGTTTGCGTTTAACGCCACTTAGCATACTTTTTGCATGAATTATTTTATGTTAAGATGAGGAAGTACGACCCTTATTGTGATTATTTAGATATTGCTGGTAAGGTATTAAAATATTCTAATGATTCCATTTCACGCATGTTGAAATGGTTGAGTGGCAAAAAGATCGATCTAGTAAGCTTGGAGTTCATAGTTCAAGCCTGGTTAATCAATAACTATTTGAAAACCGACAAAAAAGTGCTCTACTGAAGCCCAAGAATGTTTGTCCATGACCATTGTCAAATTTAAATTATGTTTCATAGGCTCCTCCTTCTGCGTTGTTTTCGTTCTATAGCAGTATCCTTTATGATTTTTATTTGTCAGAATGGCAACATAATTATTTGTCACATTAAAGTAATAATGCATGCAATTAAACATTTCGTGTTACTTGGGTGTTCATGAATATGTGTTCACTTTGTTTTATTTTATTGGAACTTTATGTGTTAGTTAGGAGGCAGTTAACTCAACTTTTTATGTGTTAACAGATAAGATTTTTATTTTTTCTTCGCTTCTAATTGCCGATATTGTTTTCAAACAAATTATAAAAGTAAAAGTTGGTTTAGAGGATTTTGATGTGGTAAGAGCTATATCCTAGTTAATATTTATCATGAGTTTAAATGACAGTATTTAAAAAAAAATTATATACGAATCAACTTTCTACGATGAGAGCTTTATGATCTACGTGAAATCGGTATTTTAGATCTCATTGAAAGTTCAAACATTGAATTTCGGAGTTGGCTTTGGAAAGAGTTTGCTGTACTGTTTGGTACCCTGCCCTTCGGGTCAGACTTGGTCGTTGGCAGATATCAAGTGTGCATAGGCTGCCACATCGACGTTCAAAAGTACCTGAATCAAATGGACAGCTTGTAATGATCACTTGAAGATGTGCCCTGATATTACAAAATGTAGCTCGTAGTAAACATGTTGTCTTCTATAACTAAACGTGATGGAACTGAGTAAACGAGTGGAAATTAATCGGGAATGATCTCTCATATGCATCCGTCGAATCATTCTGCACGGCCGTTGTGAGAATATTACTATGAAAATCTCACTTGCGCATAGCATGTTACCAATTACTAATCCCAAGTAACATTGCTAACACCATCCTGCTTTACTAAATTTTATTAAAGTTTTATGAAAGCCACTTGAAATCAATTTGGTTTTATTATGGCCCCAAGAGGTGCCAATAGGTTTCATAGTCAAGTCAGGTTTATGAGCACCCACACAGCTTGTTTACAACAATCTTAAAACATTGTTTCTCAAATTCCTTTTACTCCTATCAAAGGTTTTATTTCGACTTTATGAACTCGAAAAATGCTGTATAGAAATGCCGTTTTAGGACTCATTGATTTTATCTTATTATGGTCAGTTGAAAAAGCATTTTAAAACCATTTTACCTCCAGTAAATGCATTAAACGGCAAATTTGCATTGAAAGAAATCACCATAAGACCAAATAGTTTTATAATAGTCATTGCGAAGATAAATTGGCTTTATCGCAAAACTGTGATTTTTTTCCGATCGCCATATTGAAATATAAGAAATAAATGAAATGTGGAAAAATAAATGCATCAAATTTTCAATGGTATGCAAATAAACAGTAGATCGGAGACTAATTTCGGCATTCTTTTAGATAATCTCATCCAATTCCAAGCACTTTTCAGGAAATTCATGATTAATTTATCGAATATATATGTTTTAATTTGATTTATGTTGTTGTAAATTCTCATAATTTCCGGAGCGCATTAATTTTCTGCTCTTATCGTGCCAATATTCACCATAAATATAATTACGCTCATAATTTGGAGCATAATAGGCTGTAGAAAACAGCATTTGTTTTGGATATTTTTCTATCAAACAAAATTTCCCGCAACACTAGACCTTTTTTTTTTTCGAACAAAGCAGAACAACAAAAACCAATCTCGATTTCACAGAGAAGTTTGACAAATGTGGGCATTTGGCCACATTCTAGTTTTAATGGCAGCCAAAAGGGTTTATGAATGTTCTCAAGTGGTCATAACATCTTTCACAAGAACATTTTCAAAATCTTTATGTTCTTAAAGAAGCATAGAGGAGGTGTTGGTAGACAAAACAGTTTTGAATATAGTTTTATCAACAAATCCGGGAGGCGGCTATACGGCTGTAATAAAATTAAAATTGTTACTTGGGATGCTTTCTCTCTTTTCTTCTGTTCTCTTCCCTATCCCATGACCGCGAGCAATACCATTTGACACACCGTGACGACAACCTGGACCGTACATCAAATAGCAATGGAAGCAATTAGTAAAAAAGGGTATATAACCTTAACCAATTTTACTTTCAGCCAAATTTTCTAACACAAGGTAAGCAATAAAATGACCACAACAAAATATACTAAACATTAAATAACATATAACGGGGAAAGGGAGGGACCATCAGGGCACCCAAGTGAAACGATTTGGATAGGGAGCATGGGACTGCCTCTTGCTTATTGTTAACATTTCGCGGAACGAGGGCGGGCTCTTCGAACTCATCTATTGGGTTTAATATGTCAATCGATGGCTCGATTCTAGTGCTGTTAGTGTGAACTTGCTTTGGAAAGGAGATTTTCTTCCCTATACTTGCGGGTTTCCCGTAAGTGTCTCTGTTTACGGGCCCACCCAAACGCTTTTGGCCCTTCATACAGGAACTTGATGAATACAAACAACAATAGAACTCTGATCAAATCGTTTTTTTTCAGATTATTCCACTGCCATGGAAAGTTAGTTTCTTTGATTCGTGCCATCAAAATTCGAAGTGAGGATAGAAGTCGTCCATGATGGTGGCCGATTGTGGATTCCTTACACTATTGCGCTATAATTAACTTTCTGCAATAATAATACGCAGATAGCACATCATTGTTTGCAAACAACATTATCCGGAGTTAAATCGCAACATCGTTAAGGACTTTAATCCCCCTTGGCCCTTTTTACCTGCATGTTACGTCATTGGCGATCTTGAAGAACATGTTTTATAAAATCATTTGCCGTAATTAATACATAATACAATATGATAATTTTCTTAATAAGGTAGAGAATATAAATTGGACTTTTGAACTCACTAACATAACCCGAATTAATGCTGGTGAGTATGAGCTTTTTAGTGGAATACCTGTAACTAGAAAATGAGAAGAAAGATTTGTAATTTCCATTGAATTCCAACTACCTTTTTTGCTTATCTTGACAGATACGCGTATTTCGTCTACATTTTTTTTTTTTTTATCAATGGGTGAAGCAATCGCCTTCAGTTCTCAATAAGAATAAGATTTACACTTGAATTCACATCGACATTTGTATTTTTGTCTTAGAATTAAGTTATTTTACAAAAAGATGATAACAAATCAAGGGTAAGTCGCTTAGAACAATGTGCCAGCCACGATATCTTACACACTAGACAAATATGTTTATTAACTGCGGCACATTGATTTGCAATCCATACCACATGTATGGCCCACTGAGGAACACTTTTGACAATTGAGCTTATAGGGAAGATGTACCTATATTAATCTCATCACTTTGCAATTCATCCTACTTGAAATAAAATGATAAACACGTGACAGGATTAGTTAGTAATGTTTGTTGTAGTTATTTAATGTAAGCAAACATTATTAGAAAACGAAACCGATCCTTCAACTGTCCAATTGTTTGATTCATCGTAGGATGAATATAGGAACAATGAGATTAATATGGGGGCAGTTTCCCTAAATAAGAAACCAGCAACCTTGCCAATATGCATTGCCTGGTTGCCAGGTACAGCAGAAAATAACAATTTGGGCTGTCAACACATCGGCACCTTCAGCACATTACGGAAACTCCCAGAACATTACACACTAAAAAAAATAGCACAGGAGAAAAGTGTGCTGAGCGATCCACCCCTTGTAACAAATGCTAGTTTTTTTTAGAATTTGTTAGAATTTTAAGATACAATCATCCTTATAAGTGCAACAAAAAAAAAGTTATTTTAAACGTAAATATCCATAGTCCATATAGGAAAGGAGCTCAGGTGAAAACGAACTAGAATTTGTAACGTGAATTGTTTGTATCAACTAACAACAATGTTTGTATACATAGTGAGCATTTTAGCCACGAGGGGCTCGTCATTATCTATCGCTGCTACCAAGAGGTAGCATATGATATCCATCATTTGTGTAATCGGTGCACGTTATATAAAGTGCTTGTTTAGATCCTTGTTGTTCACTAAAACTTCATGTTATCTGTTGTTTTTCTCATTAACTCATTTATTAGTCAGGAGATGGGCAAAATAAAACAAATTTGCCAAAAAAGGGTTTGTATTATAATTTACACCACACCTGAAAAAATAAATAATAATCTCATTCCACACCATACAAGTGTAACTAACAGTTTTCCAAAGACACAATAGTAAAACTACATGCCTTTTCAGTTGTGTTTCAATGAATTGTGTCTGAATGCAAAAACGTATGCCGGCATCGCGATTAAGAAACTGTGTTAGATTTTCAACAATATTTCAGCAGCCTGCGATTTGTTTTCAAACGTATGATTTTAAAATTTAGTTTTGGCAGTCGCTTTCCATTTCCTGTCAAAATAAATGTAAACAATGAGGGTGGAGTTTGGGTTGTACTCAGTATGCTAGAATAGAGTTCTAAACCCCATTTGAATTATTTTACTTCCGAAAAGCAGACAGCGAACGAAGTCAAAACAAACGAATTTTAAATGGCATCTAACAACAGCGCAATATGGCTCACTGGTAAACAAGGTAGGCAGTCCGAATAAATGTGGGTTGTGCACAATTTATGAACTTAGACATGAAGGAGATTTGAGTGTCGTATTGTAGATTTATTAAACAAATCTGTGAAATAATCTTTCAGGTCTCATTCGGTTGCAGGGTCTAAAAATATGCTGATACATCCTTTCCATTATGCTTTAAAATACATTTCACGAAATTCACTCCAGCAAATTCAATTTCGGCTCCATGAAACCTTCAATCTTCATACAAATATAATCGTGATTATCTAATAAACTTATTATTGTGTCATCTAATGCAGGATGCTTGAAGTGATTCTGCCTTTCTTATTGCTCAGACGAAACTGCCACTTCGTAATACAGACCACTGAACGGCATTACTGTTGCTATTTACAAAGATCGCCCAACATCCACAGACAGCACAAGGACGACGGTATCAGCCTAATTGATTTACGGCGCTTGTACTTTGTTCACTTAACGGTCCCCATAATCTAATAGAGAAATGCTGGTGAACAGCTATTTACCCGCACCACCAACCGAGATTTTTATTACATAATCATCCGCCGCCGTGAACTACCGTACGTGCACAGTGAGTAGTGACAATCCGCGTGTACCTACCTATACAGAATGTGTTGCTTGCATAACCCTTCGTTCTGTGAATGTTTTTGGATTGAAGGGCGCAAAGCGGGAACGGTCGTCGATTACGGCGTTCGAAAACAACACGTTCTCCCTGTTGAATCGAGTGGGGCTGGTCAGCAGCACGCGCGTTGACACCCCGGCAGATGACACTAAATTTGTCGCTAATATGCCATGGAGACGCATTGTAGCCGGTGCAGTTTACAAATCGACTGGATGTTTAACGAGCTGACCCTCAATTTTCATTCTGCTGATCTTGAGCTAGTTCCGTTGTGGCATTATGGTGAGCGTATGTACATAAAACATGGAACGTGTTTTACTTGATTGAATCCCACCATCTATGAGAACATAAGGATAGCTTATTATCTACTAGATAATTGTCATGTTTATTTTTTCTTGTGATAACTCTACATTTTACATTACGTATAAGAAGTACAATTTTGTAACTAAATGCATAAAACAATAACTTCAGAACATAGTACACCGTAGCATCTTTGAGGATTGTATTCCGTGGGTAAATGTTTCTCCGACCATTCTTCAACGGTCGTACGAACTAAAGCACGTTGATGTCGAAGTAGTTACAGTCACATTGGTGGAGGTAGCAGGAACGATTGTAGCAGCAGGTGCAGGAGTTTGTATTGTTTGAGAAGTTGACGGTGCCGCGTATGATGAGTAAGACGGCCAATAGGGAACCATACCGGACCTATTGGCACCAGCTGCACCGCCTGGGGCAAGCGAGGTTGGCGAGGACGATGAAGCAGTCGAATGAGATTCGGGACTCGGTGCAATTCCAAAACTTCGAGGGCTACCTTCAGTAGGATTTGATGCTGGGCTTCCCCCGTAGGACTCCACCGGAGACGAGTATCTACTGTAGCTGGGAGAGATCAAACCACTCGTGCTCGGGTCGGCAAGCTGAGCTTGGGCCTGACAAGCGATCATCAGTCCATGAAAGTCAAATTTATATGCGTACCGTTTGCCATGGACTTTGGTCATAATGTTTTTATCGTAGTAGTACCTGCGAAAGAGAAGGAAAAAGGAAAATGAATATAAGCTAAAAAACCGCAAGTCACCCAGATTCCCACGTTTCGGAGGCTCGACTACCACCGCGGGCAAAATGTGTAGCATAACAGCGCGATGATTCACCTTTCTTTCGCATTCCTAACATATTTGCAGCTTCCGCTTGGAGAGCAACATCGCTGCTTGGACGCGTGGGTACTATTTTACGCGCGAAGCGAAACATGTCCATAAGAGACGAACATACCACGAAAGGCTAGGAACAGGATTTTTATGGTCATCAACGGGCATGCAGCATAATGACGTGTCAGAAATATTATGCAGAGAATGCGGATTCAGCATAAAATCCAATGGAAAAACGAAGTTGAATGATCATGATCATTGATGATTAATAGCTCATATGTAACAACGGTGCACCATGGTAAGAAGAGGGGCGTATTATTCGTTTCTTTATTATTATAAAGTAATCAAAATTGGACTCAAAATTACGACTGTATAATAAGTTAAACGTGCAATTACTAGTTTAGTCAAAAAGTTTTGAAAGCGGAAATGAAAATACATTTTTTTGGGAAATCACTTTTATTGCTCAGTATAGTCTCCCATAAGATCAATACACTTGGTCCAACGATCTTCCAACTTTGGTGTCCCATCACGGAAGTGACTTTCTGGAAGGCGTGAAAAATATTCCTCTTCGACGGCTATAACCTCTTCGTTTGATGAAAAATGTTGGGTGTGAGAATAGCCAGAAGTCAGAGGGAGCTAAATTTGGTGAATAGGATGGATGCTGCAACAATTCATACCCCAATTCACTGATTTTCGGGATGGTTTTTGAGCTGTGTGAGCAGGTGCATTGTATTGATGAATTTTTTTTTCTTCTGATGTACGATTTTCTTCTGCAAACCGGGTGTTTTTCAAAATTTGTTCATCCAACTGGTCCAAAAGGTCACAATAATAATCAGAGTTGATTATCTTACCAGTTTGAAAATAATCTAGCAATAAAATTCCTTTTGCATCCCAAAAAACTGACACTAACACCATCCTGGCCACAGTCTTCGGAGCCGAAGTGCCTGTTTCACACCACTCCTTAGCCTCTTATTTTGATTCAGAATCATGCATGTGATGAATCGACGCTGAAAATCCTTTTTATCCTTTCGAAATTTCTCCAAATGTTGCTCAGAAAGTCGCATTCGTACGTGTTTTTGTTGCATTGTTAGTAAATGCGGCACCCATTGAGCACACAATTTTTTTGAAACCCAAAATTTCAGTCAAAATATGCCATGTTGCTCCATGTGAGATGCCTATGATGTCAGCTATCACATCCACAGTGGATCGATGATCTTCCATATCCATATCCTGTATTTTCGCTATGATTTCTGGTGTTGATGCACTTTTTGAACATCCTGAGCGTGGATCGTCTTCAACGCTTGTAAGGCCACGCTTGAACAGATTGAAATGAAATTTTGAGTACGTTCTTATGAAAGATGAAATATTAAAATGGCTTAGAAAACTCTGAATCAAGCGATGGCTACTCCCTTCCACTGTATTTCAAAAGCAGCAAGTGAACGACGTCGATATGTATGAGCTTGGTAGTATTCAACCAGAAAATGTATGGAGATTTTTCGGTTTTGCTCGGTTGTTGAAAAACAAAGCCATTTAGCAATGTAATTTTTTAACCAGATAAATCAGATGATGTTTATCCATCTGTTGGTCTATTCCGTATTGCGAATGACTTCATAGTTTTAGAGAATTTGATAAATTGATGATTTTTTCCATACTGGAAAATCTGTTACTACTTCTGCCATATGTAGAAAAAGAAAACAAACTAGAACTTAGTGTCGGGGAATTAAAAACTGTTGAAGTTCTTCAAAGAACATTAATTTGAGCGGCAGGCAAACCCCATTAGGCGTAAAAAGCCAATAAGAAGAAGATGTTTGTATAACTTTCACTTGAAATACAACAACCATTGCAAAGCAACACGTAGACACCAGTGTTGAACTGATTTGACTCTATCGACGCCATTAATGTAAATTGGATTCCAAACGGTGGAGCAAGAATCCAAAATAGTGAATTACGGAGAAGTCTTTGCTCATCCGGAAAATAAGGCCTAGAGCTTTGGAAGCCTTCTCTATGATGGACGAGATGCGTAGATTGTTTATGTAAGTCGATCGTTTGATTGCCGAGTCTCGGAGGTTGTAGTCGAAGAGGATCGGATCCGTGAAACGATTTTTGGTAAATTCATTATCTAGAATGAAATCTTTATCTGGGTAGATACCTACATAACTCATGGGTGTATACGAGGACAGAAATTTGTGTTTTTTTACTGTGTTATCTCAAGAGATTGTAATGACATTTACAGAAATTTTAATGTTTGCTGGCTTCAGCGAACTTGTTTAACTTCAAATTTTGGGGCCATCCAGCTTCTTAGGATGTCAAACCAGCGTACCAGCGTTGTTCGTATTATTCACAAGCAGAATACCTTCACTCTTAAAAATAATGAATATTACGAGTGATGTAATCCTTGTTGCCCGCGAATACGTTGACACCTAAACATAAATATAACTGAATCGTAAGCTTTATTTGATGTATTATCAAACCTTATTTTGAAACCCAAAATAATAAATAGTGTCACACCCAAAATACCGTTCCGAATGCTACATTTACAATAGCTTCTAGAATATATTTGGTAATCACAAATCTAAATCCGTTAAGCTTTGAAATTTAGCCACTAGACCGAATATTGTATGATGTATGATGTATGATATGTACTACCATCCATTGTAGCACGGAAACTAAGTCCGACAGCAATGGGCTCTCCTCTCTGTTAGACTTGTTCAAGCTTTAATAACCACTGATTATCCTAATCATGCCGTTGTATGAAGGGCCAAAAAGGGGTTGGGTGGATCGATATGCAACATCACTTATACGTATCCCCAGGGATATAAAGAATCTCCTTCCAACAACAAGACTGAACAATTGGTCAAAAGAGCAAGCTATCTAACATGAGGATGCCCCAATGGGCGGGGAGAAGAGAGCGCCCTCTATTCGCAAACTGTTAGCAATGGGGAGTTGGCATTCCCACTCTCCCCATCCAGAGTGCTTCAATCGGGTGCCCTGATGGTCCCTCCCATTCCCATGAAATATTTATATAATGGTGTATCTATTTATGTAATTCGTACAAGCATTCGAATCTATAATATATGATCTTCATTCGGTTGATCCTGAAATGCAAGAAATGTTGTAAAATGTTAAAGTGTAGAGTTCTGTGGTTCACGCTTAAGCACGTTTTCGTTCGTTTTCAGCGATAGCAGCATTTCACCAAAATCTTGATTTGAGGTATCCTGAAAAGTTTATTAAATCTATTGAAATTTGACATAACTAACATTTATACATTTTAATTTACTGTTGCCATGGTCACTATTTCCTACTTGATGCTGATTTTATAACAGCAATCCGCTTTTATTTTTGCTGACCTGATAGTTATTGCTACTCCTGATCACCTGGCCTCCTAGCAAATAAACTTTAGGCAAATAAATTTCATATGAGTATGATTACTGCCCAAAACGGAAACTCAATAAATCCAAACAAAAAAAAAGCTGGGCCCATAAATGATTCTTTGTGTCTGTAAAATAGAAAATGTAAGATCATAAACAATGTTAGTTTTTTAATTAACTATTTTGGACGAAGAATTTTTTTGAGGAGGTGCTCGGAACGCACCTCCTCAATCTAGCTGAAGTCAGAAGGACAACAGTGCCCAGGCTGCACTACCAGCTAAGTACGCAACCCTTAGCTGGCGGTCTTTGTCATCTCTTGACCCGTGGAAGCATGAGGTAGGAACTTGTGAGGACCATAGCTATGTTGCGGGGACGCATACTCCATCCCAGGTGTCTACTCACCATTTTGCAGCCATTCCACTAGACCGAATATTGGGAGTTGAAAACCTTAAAGTTACATGATCGGTGTAACACTCGACATATTTTTAACGCAGTTGGTTCCACGCTCCACGACAGGTTACAAGTGTAAATTCGCTCTCTTCCGTGAGAAGGAATCACTTCTTAAATCCTGGAGAGTGTGAGTTTTTTAGTGGAATACCTGTAACTAGAAAAAATAGAAGATAGATTAGTAATTTCAATAAAGGTAGTTGGAATTAAATGGAAATTACTCATCTTTCTTCTAATTTTCTGATTACTTCTTGCTACGTGAAATGCATAACAAATCAAGCTTTATAACGTAAAATGGAATAATCGATATTCAAAGGCGCAGTTTTGAAAGGCAAATTTGGGATATAAGGAAAAGAAAAGACTTGTTTTCCAATTCATTTTTTTTTTCAGTGAATCGTAACCGTACGCAGTGTAACACACATAGTGAATGATTATAATATTCATTAATCCAAACAAAAAAACAATATTTTTCTACACAGGTCAACGACCGGGTTTTGAATTATTTTATTTCATATGTTCACAAACATTTGGAGATGAAGGAACAATTTGAATCCTGCAGGATAAGATAGAGTTTATTTTTAGCGTGAAAGTTGAGGTCGTTTTTTATTTATCAATTTTTTTTCTAAAGGCAGTTTGAACTAGATCCTTGCGATCAAAACTGGCATCAAGAAGCATTTTAATTTGCATTTACGGTAGCAGCATTTGCCAAATGTCATTTTGTGTTCCTCAACCTATTTATACGTCATTTTATGTAAGTTATCATATCGATGTTTGTAAATTTAAGAACTCTTGTAAATTTAAGAACAGACGCAAATTTCCTTCTAACGCATAGTTTTATCAAGTACTTAAATTTACATGATTTCTTCTAAGAGTGTTGATTATGGAATATGAACATACGTTAGAGAGTTAGACGTTAGACCAATTTTAAAGTGTTATAGGTCATTTGAAAATTCCTAGGAGTAGATACTAAAACTGTTTTCATCCAATGTAAACACTTTACCATTTATTCCTCTCCTTAAAATACTCTCCACATCTTATATCCCCCCACAACAACCCTAAAAAAAAAAATTTTTAAAATTTAAAAAAAACAACTTTAAAAGAGTAAAACTTTAAAAGAGTATTTGGTTTAATAACATGTTTTATAAGCTGTACTATATTTTTTATTACTCTACAGTTCAATCATCAGGGAAAAGCTAAATAAACATGGAATAAAACAAAGCTCAAAATGTTATCAAAATAATAAATAATGTTCCTAAACTGCAAAATCGTTATCATTAATATAACAGCTAGATATAATTTTGGTATGTGTAATTATTGAAAAACGTTTGAACAATCATCACTAGACGCGTTGTTCAGCTATACAACGATATCAGGAGGGATGTTTCTTGCGCTACAAAAGGAGTCAAACTAGAACCTAAAAATAATTTAATCAACATTTAATGGATGATTTGTAATAAAAGTAATTGACGCTTAAGAACCGTGGTATAAGCTTCAGTTACCCATTTATTCGGAAATTGTGCATCGTTTAATCAGTTATGTAAAGCTATCGTTTTTCAATATGTTATGGAACATTTCTGGAGCAATAATAAATCTCTATTAACTCATTCTCAAAGGTCTGTGTATGTGACTGTTAACTAACGATTGTTAAACAATGTCATGCAAATTAGAGACTGAAGATTTAAATACGTTCTTTGATTGTTTCAAATGCATAACCAAGGATGGAGAAGATGGGAAATAAGGAAGCCTTCAATCCAGGATCCCGAGTTCAAGTCTGGGATCTATCAAAGTCAAATTTGGGTACTGAAATTTAAAAAGTTCTTTCGGACATATGAAGAAATATATTAGGTGCGCAACTAAGTTCCCGCTGTTTAGCAATAGATGGCGCCAGTAGTAAGTGCTGGTTGAATGCTGTACATCTCAAGCGTCATAAACCAAGCTCAGACATATGGTAAACAAACCGCTTTGCCAAATCAGTGATTTTGGTTTAGTGTTATATATTTTGGTTGTTTGAAGATTTCGTGCCAAATAATCGTCATTTGCGAGAAGTGTTGATTTTCTTCTTTCATTCGAAGAAAACGGCGGCTGAAGCACATCGAGAGCTCCAAAAAGTTTACAGTGATGCTGCTCTGAGTGAAACAACGTGTCGTGATTGGTTTCGTCGCTTCAAAAACGGTGATTTCAGTGTTGATGATCGTCCGCGTGAAGGAAGGCCAAAAAACTTCGAAGACTCTGAATTGGAGGCATTGCTCGATGAGGATCCGTGTCAAACGCAAAAAGAGCTTGGTTCAGGATTAGGAGTTTCCCGCCAAGCCGTTTCTAAGCGATTGCATGCGTTGGAAATGGTTCAAAAGCAAGGAGCTTGGGTTCCTTACGATTTGAAGCCAAGAGATGTTGAGCGTCGTTTTTTCGTCTGTGAACAACTGCTCCAGCGGCAAAAAAGGAAGAGTTTTCTACATCGCATTGTGACAGGTGACGAAAAATGGATTCATTACAGTAACCCAAAACGGAAACATTCATGGGGACTGCCCGGGAATGCTTCAACATCGTCGCCTAGGCCGAATATTCACGCTGCGAAGGTTATGCTGTGTATTTGGTGGGACCAAGTTGGTGTTATTTATTATGAGCTGTTGAAACCAAACGAAACCATTACCGGGGAACGGTATCGAACTCAATTGATGCGATTGAGCCGAGCACTGCACGAAAAACGGCCACAATACGAGCACAGACACGAAAAAGTGATTCTTCAGCATGACAACGCTCGACCTCACGTTGCGAAACCCGTGAAAACCTACTTGGAAACGCTCAAATGGGAAGTCCTACCCCACCCGCCATATTCTCCTGATATTGCACCGTCCGATTATTACTTGTTCCGTTCGATGGCACATGGTCTCACTGGTCAGCAATTCCACTCATATGATGACATCTCAAAATGGCTTGATTCTTGGATAGCATCAAAAGACGAACAGTTCTATCGAAATGGTATTCACGTTCTACCAGAAAGATGGGAAAAAGTCGTAGCTAGCGATGGGCAATACATTGAATAATTCGTTTGTAACCTTTGTTTTCAAAATAAAGTTCCTTTTTCACCAAAAAACAGCGAGAACTTAGTTGCGCACCTAATAGTTACCACAAATATTAAAAAAAACATGACAACATAAAAAAATATTTTGGTGTCATTATCAACTTTAAATAAGGTTCTTGAATAAACTTTTTTGAAACCTTTGTTAAACCTTTGTTGAGCAAAACAAAACAAAAATGTCACATGAACAGCAATAGCTATAGTACATACATATCGTTAAATAGTTATGCTCTTTAAAAATAAATTTCATTATAACTAGATATTATTGTTTAACTTATGTGATAAGTTATAGCTCTACAACGATTGATACCCAATTTGTATGATTGTTTCATTAGTAAAGTGCTCGAAGAATTAAGTTGATGCTTTAAAATGCACAGAAAAAATATATGAAAGTAACTTCCGATGTAATCTGAAATCATATTGACTTAATAAATGGTTGAATGCAAACTTCAATTTGAAGTACCGTTAATAGCAAGAAGCACTGCCTTCATGAAAAGTTATATCATATTCATTGCAATCTTTCAGCAAGAATTAATATTTGCAACCGATAACATCTAATTATACGCCACGCTCTTATTTTTACGTATTGAACTCAATACACTTAGGTACCACCGCTGAATAAGTAAAGTCAGAAATAAAAAATTGTCATCGCCATATTATGTAACTGCACGCACAGAAGTTAACCATGAGCAAATGTAGAGACTTTTTATTTAAAGATGGAAAAAAAGGTGTGACTGTGGAAATTGCAGCGAAAGTGTGTCAGATTTTATGTGTCACAGCCGCTTTGATGCTCATATCATGTCTTTGATATGCTGTCAATATTGACAAAAAAAATAATTGGAGGTCATCTTACGGAATTATTTGAAGGATGCTTTCTCGTACTGGCTGCGTTTGTATTATTAGATTAGATTAGATTAGAATTTTTCCGCCTTTTGGAATGGAATGGAATCACTGTGCGATGGGACAGCTCCGGATTTTTCATCTAAGCGTACAACATTTTTTCACGCGTCTCCACTTGACTCATTTACATCTTGGCTTCAACAAACCACATAACTACGTAATTCACAGGATGTTAACAATACACTTCAAAGTCGAACTGTGGTTAATTTCTTTCCAGTGGGATTATCGTGTTCGCCTTTTATTATAGTTTTTAGTTTCAAAACAAACAGCACAAATCAAAGATATCTTACTTAATAAAACTAAGTTCAAGGTGATTCCAATAGAATACAGTTCGAATATCTCAATTGATATTGATCAACAAAAAGATATTCATAAAAACAAACACTGACAAAAAATCAAATTTCTTCCATTTATGTCGATGTTTGCAAAATTAATACGTTTTCAAGGACAATGAATTTCAATTTGCTTGCCATAAATACAATTCAGTGAACAAAAACCATAGGACGTACGATCAGCAGTTTAGTTTCATTTATCTGCGAAACACTTGCGTAGAAATAAATTCACAAAATATGCAACAGTGACCCCAGTATAATGAGTTAATCGTTAATTTATTTTGATTTTAAGTGTTTAAAATAAAAATAAATCAACGTTTGGCCCATAATTAAGGTATGATTGTAAATCTTATAATCCAGATCATACAGGGTGCGGCAGAAAATAATGCGAACATTTGTTCTATTTCTTTCAAATCCCATTTTCAACTAACTCAAGCAATAATATCAACATTTTCGAGTGCAGTTATCTTTATAAAGTCCTTTTAAACAAATTTATTCAATGTGTCCTCCATTTTTATTAACAACATCCTCGAGCATGCCAGAGCATGCCTTTCGGACGTACTCCTCTGACATTGACTGCCATGTGCGTGTTATGGTTGACTTCAGGGTTTTCACACTAGGGTGTGATGTTTTGCAGGCTCGTGCTTCAACATATGCCCAAATCGAATAATCCAACGGATTAAGATCTGGACTGCTAGGGGGCCACAAATCCTTCGGCCAAAACTTCATGTTATCGTTCAACCATTGTTGGGGTCGATTGGACGTGTGACACGGCGCTCCATCCTGCTGTAGGACAACGTTTTGGTCCTCGGAGAAGTTGGCCTTCACCCAGAGAAGCACTTGGTCCTTTAAAATACCGATATACACTTCGGTATTGATTTTAAGTCCAGCATCAATGAAAACAGGCGGCATTTTCAAACCGTTGGACGCCACCAAGCCAAACATCATGACACCAGCCGGATGTTTGGTTTGAAATTTGAATTTCATTTTTTCCGGAACGTTCTCCATTTTCTGCGGTGAAATGAACCGGTCCGTGCGGCTGTTGGCCACAGCATCGATGCTGAAAAGCTTTTCGTCGGAGAACAGGATTATCATTTTTTCTTTCTTCAACAAGGAAAGCAATCTCTTGGAACGAGTCACTCGTAATTCCTTGACCCGGTCCGTAATCAAGGCTCTGGAAGATGCATGCAGGTCTTCTTTGATGATTCTCCGCATGGATTTCTTGGCAATCTCTTTCGGCTTCTTCTGGGCGAGCAACAAACTGGTGATCACTTATTTCGCGAACATTTTGACGAATTTGCAATAAAACAAATAGAATGTTTGGATGCAGCACTTGAAAGTAAACATAAACAAATACACTTTCGACAGAAATTAGTCACTAGCTACACGAATTAACCCAATACTCAAGTTTGAACATTTTCGCATTATTTTCTGCCGCACCCTGATTAAAAGAGCGAAATCTTCGGCAAGATGAATCCGTAAATAGAGGCCTTCTAAACTGCGATCAATAATCAATATTTGGAAGGCATTATGCACCGGAAAAAGTTTTAAATAATTACCTGCCGATAAGCCCGTGCTGAAACTTTGTATATAAATTCTGCGAAGCAACGAAAAGGTCAATCGACACAAGTGTTAAGAAATCTTTTTGCCAATACCAACTAATCGATATGATCTTAATTTACAACGCAAATATGGCAATCATGGTATAGAATGATATTCACAGACCTAATGTGCAAATCAATAGCCACAACTCGAGCGATGGTGACTCGTCATGATTTCTCAAGTAAGATAATATTTATGGTTACGAATGTTACATATTTAAGATCATCATTTCCAAACGCAAAAATCATTTTTTTACACTATTAAACGTGTGTGATTCGATGAAACCCAACTCCGATTTTGTGCCCTAACTCTAATTTTTATTATTTTAACCATTTTTCACTTATCCCACAGTAATTCTCGCATTTTATTTTGACATACACGGCAGGACAATTTATTTAACTTCATTTTTGAATCGTTTTTGACTCACTTTCGTCAAAAGTGGAGTCACTCATATATGAGTAAATGTGACTGGGATTGACAAGTCGACATGTCTAGAACATCACTCACTCAGCGAAATAATCTTTCGGTATTCACAAGATTGCATTATAATTATTTGCTATAAGAAAGCAGTATAAATTTCATAAATTTGTCTTATGAAATATAATGATGTTGAAAAAGTACACATTTGGAGCAACCTGGATTCGAACCTTGAACGTTGAGGTTATGTGTCGAGTGACTTGACCACTAGTATATATCAACACTTGTTAAAAGGAAAGCTTAAAGGCGAACAAGAACAACGTCGTGTAAAACAAAATCCATTCATAAGTCAACCTTATGAAATTTAAAGCATCGTTCATAAGTTGATCGATATGATTTAAGTCGGTGTCTTAGATATGTCGACTTGTCAATCCCAGTCAATATGAGTGACTCCACTTTTGACGAAAGTGAGTCAAAAACGATTCAAAATTGAGTTAAAGTGTCCCGCCGTGTATGTCTGTAAAAAGTATTATTTTTCTGAGAATTAACTTCAGACTGTGATTTGAATCACCTATAACAATCATCATAAACTATGTGAACCTGCTTCGGCAACATTTAATTATTTATGGCATTGATTTCATCTATCTTTCAGCAGTAGTCCACTGTGCGATTGGGTTTATCCCATAAAAAACTCACTCACCTTAAAGCCCGGCTCAGTTTGTCGTAGTTCATGTTTGGTTTCGCCTTCCGCTCACCCCACCGTCGTGCCACCTCGTCCGGGTCGGTTAGCTTGAACTCGCCATTCGTTCCCTCCCAATGGATGAACCGCTCGTTCGACGAATCAGCGAGCAGTTCAAGCAAAAACTGCCACAGTTGGATCTGCCCACCTATATTGACGTAGCGGTTGAAGAAGCAAGCAAACATAACATTAAGGCAATGGTTGAACAAGGGGAAGTTTGCGATAGCAGAATGAAAAGATTAGGTCTGTGTGTGTTTGTGTAGACAGATGAAAGACAAGGGTAAGCTCAGTAAGTGTGGCTTTCCGGAATATTGCTTGTTGGAAGTTGAATTATGAGGACTGCATCGAAAATAAATATGATACGAAATTTAAATAAGTTTCAGAAAACAAAATTCACAGTGTAAAAGCAACACCCAACAGAGGTGCTAGTTACTTAGTAATGAGATGAGATTTGGCCACAGAGAACAGACATTGATGTCCATATAACTTTTCTTGAAAAACGTGTGTAAAAGTTAATATGGGCAGCCGGGATAAAAATCAAGTGCAGAGAAAAGCAAACAGAATTGTTCAGGTTAAGTGCTAGGCTTTTTATGATAAACATTGACATCGCACAACTGCAGCGCCGCCTACCAGGAGCATAACGACATACATTTGAAATGTCGGTTTAAAGTTTTACACAAGTAGCAGACCGAAGATGAACGTCTGTTCTCTGTGATTTGGCATTGATGAAGGCATTTTGACTCTTCATAACATGATGTTCACGTGACCCAGTGATTCTATTACGAGTTGGATAACATCCAGTTGTTGAATTCGAGTTCTTTTTTCACAATCGTTACACCACCTTTGCTTTGCTATTTGGGGTCAACTGATAACATTGATTTGAAAGTCGTATAATTCCCTCAATGGAAACTAATTTTAGAGTTTGTGTGACTTTCTTAATTCTTACGCTGGAAGGGAATTGATATGGGCTTGTATAGTAAAGTAAATTGCATTTTATTTTTAAATTCTTAGAATACTTTCAGTTTGTGGATGTTTGTTTCATCTCGTTAAAGGAAACTGCATTATAATCAAACCTGATAAAAATACCTACCTTGTGCTATTAATCGATGAGAAGCAGCGTTCAAAAGTTGATAGGGCTCTGAAAAAGAAGATAATATGAAATTAACTACACATATCAATGCAAGTTTTATGTGTTTACTGCTTTGAAATAATGAGCTAAAGCATATTTTTGTTATATGTAACGTTCCAACATTGCCGGCCAACATTTTGCGAGTCTCTCTTAGCTCAATAAGAAAATCCAGCATCAAAGCAAGACGATGCTTGGTGCGATTACTGAATCACGTTTATTTTTTTTTAATGGAAAAATTGCTCCAATTCCTCTGCATACTACATGATTGAATTTGACACATAATTATATTCTGGGAACAATCGTTCAGGTATACATAGACTCAGTTATTAACTGTGGTAGTAAATCTAATAGAATGGTTAAAATTATCTTTTCAGCTCTATCCCACTCAATCGGTACCAAATTTCAAATGATATGTTTAAAGGAAATTTTTGAAGAACTTTTTCAGTCATGGCAGTTTTATTAAGTCGCAAATGGCCAAAAACTAGCGAAGGCTACATCAATTGCAGTAGCTGAATGCAGCTCCCTACGTGTTCCTTCACAGCTCTCGTACGATTTCGATTTTAACCAGGTGAACCCCTGTTGGATCGAAATGTCGTCAAACATTGTGGATGAAGCACATAATTTTGTGGTGGTGTTTCGTCTGGGATCGGAAAAAGTCCATGCAATAATGACAGTTAACAGTTGAACTTGAGGGCAAGTTCATTTGTCTACAACAAAGTTTAAAGGGAACATGTAATTTGCTGCGTTAACTTATGCACATACATAGAATGCTAGGATATTTCATATAAATTTAAGCCAAACATCGCTTAAATTAGGTCAGTTATATGAAACATTTCAAACAATTTCTTTGTTTGTGCTAACTTTGACTCGCGATTGAACGAGGGGAAATAATAAAATTGATAAATATGATAAAATTCATCATTTTTTTCCTGTGAAGATATTGATCCGAAGCTGTGTGTGAGCTGTGTCACAAAACCAGGAAGTTTTTCGAACTATTACCACAATATCCAGATTTGAACCCGATTGAAAAATTGTGGTCTATTTTTTGACCAGCAAGTTGACAAAAGTGATATTACCAACAAAAACTAGCTGTTTGAAGTCCTAGAAAAAGATTTGCAAAATATCAATCATTTGAAAAGCTGGGTAAAAGCATTCCGTGGCGCTTGCAAGCGATCATCAAAGCTGGGGGTGACTTAGGGGTTAACATCCATACCTCTTACGCTAAAGTCACGAGTTCAAATCTCACCCCCGTAGAAGATACAAAAAAATCGCAAAAGGTGTCTAAGTGACTACGACGGGAGATGAACCAGCCTGAGGCAGAAAATCTTGATAATCAAGAGAAAAAAAAAAGATTATCAAAGCTCCGGGAGGACACAGGAAATATTAAATTCAACTTGCACAGTTTTCAACAATCTGGATCTGCATGATCACTTTTTGTTGTCACTGATAAAATAAGGAGTAATGTTGATATTGTTATAGTAAAAATATATATGATCAAAATCTTTTTCTTTTATTTTGCCGATCGAGGGAAGAATGAAATTGACACATTTTATCCAAATATATTAACATTGTATCATTACAGCATATCAAAACTTAAGCTATACTATTCTTTATAATTATGATATATTATTTCAGGTCATCCATGGAATTACCAAGTATTGTAAAATAATTTTAAATTCATTTTTTTTTCTCATGGCTATGATATATTGTCTGAGTTTTCAGGTTCATATTGGTTACGCAAGTTATTCTACAATTTCAGCAGGACTACAATCTGCCGACATGTAAATGAAAATTGAATTGGTATCAGTTCATTTTACAATATCCCTTCACTGTATTATGTATATCAATTTGTATGACATTGTATATTGATTTTATTTTTATCATTACTTTTGTTTTCGTGATTTATATATTAGCATAAACATAATTTTATTATTTTCACTTCATAGGTATAGATTGTTTTGTCTTATATGTCTAATGATCATTTTAATCCTTCCTTCTTCCTCTTATGATTTAGAAGTATCTAGTGCCTTGAATACAAGAAACTGCAACTGAATCAGCAGCAGAAATAAGTACTTATTACCAAAAGTCCGTTTAGGCTTCCTTGTTCGTTTATTATTTCTCTTTACAGGCTCGGCTGTTGTAGTTACTAATTTTATCAATTTTAACATCTATTGACCATCATTTTGATATTAACTGTTAACACAGAGTACGTCGGATATTATTCTGTTAAAATATCCTAATACATGTTATTACTCCATATAACCAGCAGAAAGGAAATCACTATTTTAGAAATTTCTACATGCAAGGTACAATTCTAAAACATCATCGAGCCCAGGCTACCCTTTTTGCTGTATAAAATTACTTACACGCTTTAAATACTTATTTCCTTATTATATTCATGAACCTTATTATAATTATATTGCATGAACCTTATTATAATTCATTTATTTGAAACATTTCCATACTGGGATGGGAGGGTGCACCAGGGCATCATTGAAGTTGCAATTGGACAATGAAGTGGACAGCCAACCGGAGTCTAGGAGGGGATGTGTCTTTCATTTATGATTGTTACATTCCACTCCAACAGTTGTAATGAATTTGACGCGCCTTTCTCAAACAAACCATCTAGTGGAAAGCTTAACTGAATTGCGTATTTTGTTATTCGTTTTATCGGATCATATTGCTGGAAGGAGATTCGTTTATTCCCGCAGGTTTCGCGTAAGTGTGTCTGCTTACGGGCCTGTCCAACCCTTTTTGGCCCTTCATACAGCAGTATGTTGAATTTAGAACGGTAACAAAGCATGATCTTTCTGTTAAGTGGAACCGCATGCAGGGCAAGGCCCACGCTAGGATGGTGGCTTCCTACATACATATATTAACATTGTATCACTGAACATTTATTGTAATGAACAAAACGAAAATCAGCATAAGCAGTTTATTTTTGCCAGCACTGTATATATTTTCCAAGTGCAACTAGTGAACTACAGGCGGTTGATTATGACGTCATACAGACACTTGAATCACCATATATCAAAATGTGGTCACACAGAGAGCATTGGAGTGTTCTGCAAAAATGTGTATTTCAATAATTCCTACAATTTATTAAAACATATTGAAATCGTAAAATTTGAACAAAGTACTAATTATCTCAAAAAAACCGGTTTTAAGATAGTGCTGAAAGAAAACTAATTATATCTCTTTAACGTTAGGCTCTAGAAACTTAGTGTCTTGAGCAGCTTTTCTTAAAATTATTTGCTCTACAACTTTGTCGAAGATAAAACCCCGTTATCTCGCTGCTGGAAAAAGTTAGAATTTGAAAGTGTAGTTAAGCCCTTATGAAAGGTTGGGCGTGTTTTTTCAAAAGATGTGGAATAACATTTTGAGCAACTCTTCTCAAAGCACCTAGTCAATAAAATGATGACAAAAGAGTGAACATGTTTTTGGCCGTGTTTTTTTAGAATTGTGCCAATGTGCACCGGTCCGGTATTAAACCTATTTAAGCAGCGCAACACCATTATCTCACACCGCACCAGTTGCTGCTAGAGACGCTGTCAAAATAGCAGTAAGGCTCTCGGGAAGCATCAAATATAGCAGCGTTGGAGGTGGTTGCTATTTGATGAAAAATGTTCGTTATCATTAAAAAAAAAAAACATCTAAATAAATTTATTGCAATCTATCTCTTCTTTAACATAAACGCGATGGGTGATTCCGGATAAGTGTCAGTGTCCAGTTCAAAACACAATGGATTCTTAAACGGCAAATCAATCTGTTTCACACGTTACGGCAATTTTTACTTCATTTACTGACTATTTAACATATAACCAAGTATAGAAGCCACAATCGCTAATGTACTCTTTTTTCCTCTGCTTATAACCTGCGAATGACAGCTTAACGAGAAAAGCAGCACAGTAGCTTATTCGTAAATTTTCAATGTTAACGTTTGCATTCAATAAATGGACAAATTAGCCTGGGACACGGACATATGAAAGAAAAAAAATTCCGCTCCCTTTGATTTTTAAGAGCCTTTGGGGTCCTATAATAATTGTGCTAAATTTCAGCTCGATCGGTGAAACTATATTTTAGCGCTCGCGGTTTTAATTTTCCATAGGATTTTCTATGGGGAAACTTACTTTTTCAAAGAAAAATCTGGTAAGGTTCCCAAAAATCAAAGGGGAACTGGAATTTATATTTTGTCCCAGGCTACTAACCATGCCGCATCAATCATAGTAACCCATGAGTCAGCAGACAAAATTTGACAGCTCTATCAGTCGAACTCTAACCATGATGGCAAAATCAGTGAAGCAACTCCGTTCAGAAGTGTGCGCGTTCAAAGAACGGCACCCCGCCGCGTCGAAAATGGACATCGTACGGCACTTTGTGGACGCCGGATACGCCCGTTCCGGCATCTACAACATCTTGGCACTATTAGACAACAATCAGAGCATCGAAAGAAAGCCCGGTTCCGGACGGCCGACGACCCTGAGCGACAAAAAGCTCCAAAGGATGCTGAAGAGGAAGACCGAGGGAAAAGTGGCTACATCGCTGCGTGCGCTTGGCCGGGAGGTCGGTTCAACCGGCCAAACAGTGAAAAAGTACCTGGCGAACATGAACATACATGTCAGGAAGCGGAAGTCACGTCCACTGGTTTCGGAGCTTCAGGCAATGACGCAGCGGCAGCGGCTGAATAAAATGGTCAACTCGATTTTCCCGGGGGAATCGCGACGTGGCGGTGGTGATGGACGACGAGACCTATCTCACCCTGGATGGCAACGACTGGCAGGGCACTTCGTATTTTACTTCCCCCACGAAGGAAGTGAGCCCCGAGGTGAAGTTCATTTCACACACCAAGTTCTTCAAGAAGGTGTTGCTGTGGCTGACAATCAGCGAGCAGGGGATGTCAAAGCCGCTCTTCTTTCGGTCCGGACTGGCCGTGAACGGGGAATTTTATAGTACGAAATGCCTGCCGGAAGTTGCGTCGTTCATCAAGAAATACCATAAGGGCAAAGACGCGGTGTCCTGGCCGGATCTCGCGTCGGCCCACTACTCGAAACGATCGTTGGAGGAGATGGAGCGGCCGAATATCGATGTGGTACCCAGGTCGGTGAACCCGCCCAACGTCCCCCAGCTGCGTCCCATCGAGAATTTCTGGGCCAACCTGAAGCGTAAGATCTACTCCAACAATTTTGTCGCAAAAACTGAGGAGGAATTGATCAATAAAACGAAGAAAGAACTCAAAAACATGCCTACACGGATGTTTTCGTCCGCCATGGCGAATGTTCCGGTTAACTGCCGGAAGGCCGCTTGCAAGGGCGTAGAATTTTTTCGCAAGTAAGCTTAAATAATTACCTTCCATGGGAAATGTATCAAAAGCAATTATCTGTCTTAGCTTTTTTGTTATCACCATCCGAAAAAAAGTCCATTATTTTTATGCATACGTGAGAAGGTTTATATTTACACCAACATGTAAATTCATATGAATAGGAATTTGAAAACAACACTCTTTAAAATAATTAATACTACGATTAATTAATTGCACATAAATATTTAGAGACTCAATGATTAACAAGACTCAATTGTTTGTTCTATTTATAATAAATACTGACACACTCAAAGTTATGTTCCGGATGCTACATTTACAACAGCTTCTAAGAAAAAACTCAAATATAAGTCCGTAAAGCGTTAAAAAGTAGCCATTTGACTGAATACTGGGATTGGTAGGCCTTAAATTTACATGATCTTTGTCTTTGGTGTTATTACAGCATCAGACCTATATTAATGCAGTCGGTTCCACGTGTCACGACAAGTCACCAGTTCAAATTCGTTCTCTTCCGTGATAGATTGTAAAAACGATTACTTCATGTTGCATGGTATGCATAATAAATCGAATTTTATTGTTTGTAAATGTAATGTTCGAATATTAAAAGTGCATTCTTGAAATAAGTACTATTTGGAGAATAAGAAAAAAAAACTAAATGTTTTCAAATTAAACGCAGCGTAACACAAGGAGTTCGACAACTTCTGGCATCTTTAAAATATTTTGACGAAGACCGATCACCGAGTTTGGCACAATTTAAATTTAAATTTTCAAAAGCATTTGGAGATGAAGGAACAAAATGAGGCTTACAAGATAAATTGAGCTAATTTTAAGCACTACACTTAGGGGCTATTCATAAACCACGTAGACTTTTCTGGGGGAGGGGGGGTTGACCAAAGTCTACGCTCCACACAAAATTTCAAAAAATTGTATGGAGAAAAGTCTACGAGGGGGAGGGGGGGGGGTCTCTGAGATTTTCAAAAATGAGTCTACGTGGTTCATGAGCAGGAGCTTAGTTTTATTCGCCGAGATTCCGACAGCCGATTATTTCAGCATATCAATTTACTGAGATTCAGTGAATAAATTACCGTGATTTGGCTAACTGAGTATGTGTCCAACTACCTGACATTTCATCAATTATGAACAATATGAAATACTGTTCCAATACCATTAATTGATTAATCACTTGCATAATTTACAGTTCACGTTCAAAATACCAAAATCTAGTGTCATAGTCGTGGGGTGGATATACTTTATTTACATACTCTACACACTTAGGAATTATGAATTTTACACAACACGTAATTCATGTTTGTAAAAAGTTGGGGAACGTAAAGAAAGATTTCGTGTAAAATTATGTCTCCTGAAACAGACACATACGCAATTCGACGAAAGATGTGTTTGATTGAATTTATTTTCTCATCTCTTTCAACTCATTCTTATGTGCTAAAGGACGCTTGCATGTGTCGGTCTCCGGAGACAGAAATTTACATGACATTTTGGTAGTGTGTAGGATAATTTAGGCGCAAGAAAGTAAACTTTTGAATTAAATGGATTTACATACTTTGATGATCGGTTGATTACACTTCAGTATTTGCTAATACATCATCATACTAGCAATTGTACCCGTGCAAATAATGTTCGATGGTACAAGAAATAGGCTACATCAATATTTTTTTATTTTTATTTTTTCATCATACTGGCATAGCAGAATTAGGTTCTTGAATGTTTCAGCGGTAAACATAAATGTGATATAAATAGATATTTGATAGTTTTAAGTCTTAGTTAAAAATATCGGAACAGTCATTCGACGTCCAATACAACACGAACAAAACATACCTGACTAGTTGTGTTGGCATTTGACATTTCAAACATATGTTTGTTTCTTAATATACGGAAGACTACATTTATGCTACATTTATGCAACATAATATGCAAATAAGCAAGATGCCAGAGGTAAATAAACATGTCCCAACTTAAAAATATCAAACACATATATGACAAATCAATAAGTCATACATGAATCTAGATTCAAAATGCACGAAACGTTCATCTACATGACTAAACTAGTCAAATTGCACTTTTTATAGATCTACAGCATGACATATGGAAAAAATAACTTTTATATTTATGTTTTTGGTGCTACTTGGGTAGCCTCAACAACAGCTAATATGGTTTGTACTACCATTTCGGGAGTTAATGTATCATTTGTAAAAACGATAATTGATAGTGCTGTAAAATACACGTTGAAATGGTGGTCCTATGCTCGGCACTGTGTAGAGAAAGAATTTTGTTTATTTTTAAGTAACCCAAACGGCAATAAATAATACACCGAAAATACTTACATTTACTGAATATAGAAGTAAAAAATCCCTTATTTGTTCATAATTGGCTTTTGTCAAAACAATACTTGATCACAACACTTGCTCCTTTAAAGTGAATCATATACAGTGTCTATAAGTAGCAGCTCTATGATTGACATATACGAGCGTCAATTTTGAGTCAAATTTGAGTCATAATAAATTTCAATCCAACGCGAAAACTTGACGAGTTTGAAAAAGGCTATTGTAGTATCGTAAGCTAGTTTGTAAAACCTTCTTCAGAATGGTCTTAGTTTTGAGTAACCCTAGTATTTACCACGGGTCGCTTGGGGAGTAACAACATGTTCGAGAGAAGAATAAAACGACATTCCTATTCTGACTAGCAGCGAGACTCCATGTGTTTTACTACCGTATAATCCGGCCGTCGAGAATACTACAGCTGTTAGTCCCAATTCATCTTAAAACAAATTTCTAGAATTAGTCATAACGATTTAATTTTACCTTCGGCTGAAACACTACTAATCAAGGATGTTCTACCTGAAAAAAATTCCCATAAAACTAGCTGATTCACAAAAGTTTATAGAAACCATCCTCGTTTTGTACCATTCCAGACAAATGTCAAATGAACGAATGTTAAGTCGTGTAGTCAAATGTACGTACATTCTTTAATCTTTATTCTTATGTCATTTTTGAGTGCCCTTTTTACCTAGCCATCTTAAAAAAAATCATTTTCTTTCATAAACATAAATTACTTAACGTTTAGTGCACGCATAACAGCACCGTTACTCATCTTGTTAACCGTCTCTTCCCACGGATTAACTTTTTCCTTGCACGAATTCGGTAATGACTCAATTTGAATACAGTCAAAATAAAACCGCAAAAAACTCAACTCTTTAGGAGGCCACGTTTGTTTTCCACTTATTTAGTCTTCTGACAGGTTTTGCCGGCATCTGCTTTACATAATATATCAGCACTTTTTTTTCGGCATCAACAACTTCGAAAACCGATTCTCGGAAACCACGTCATAATACAAATCATGATTAACATATACGATCCAACCGTTCCCGGAGGTTTTCATTGTGACAACATTTGGCGCCCAGTCGGAGCCGCCGAAACCACCGCGAAGACGGCGAGATCTTTGCCACTAATTTTTAGATTGACTTATAGGATCGCTCCTGATCAAAGTTAGAAATATTACCGCGAACAACATCCCCTCTCTTATATCACAACGGAACACCTCCAACGACGACGCGTGAGTCACACCGATAAAGCTATTGAATAATCACTACTGAACTGACGCCAGAACCGTACCTCCGTACAGCAACGGTAGAGACCGGTGATGCGAATGATGATGATGATGATGATGAGGCGGGTTATAGTGATTGCCCGGATAAACCCGCACGGATGCAAAATGCCTCGCGACATGTAAATGATCCTCGGAAAATCTCCACATCGCTGCAGTGCCTAGTCCCAGGCTCATCGACTCAACACTCGCGCTCATTTCCGCGAACGGGAAAAACTTCCACTATTCAACGTTTACCGAGAAAGATCTAGTTCCGTCTGCCGTCGTGACGCGACTGGCTGACCGCTTCCGTGTTCGGGAATCTTTTGTTTGTTCTGATGTTTGCCAAGAATTTCCACCCCTTTTCCGCCCTGTCGTTCCGGCGTTTATTTGTTTGTTTGTTGCGGAAGCGCATGATCCGCTCTTAATTCCTGTGTCAACAACTGCTGCATGTGTCGCAGAGGGAGGCAGGAAGCGTAGCTGAGTCTTAGTGTGGAAGGAAAGTTTTCCCAATGTTTTTTTTTTTCGTCCAAGAAAGGGGATCTCCAGTTCATCGCAGAGATTGTATCTGTGAATTTTGGAAAAATGAGGCTAATGTTGTAATTCGGTAGGCATCAGTAAACGAAGTAATCAAGTTGCTGTGATTGAATTCAGATAAAAGTAAGAGTGAGTCCTTTTCTACGGACGCGCCTCTTCGAGCGAGACGAGGGTGAGTTTAGAAAAATTCAATAACAACAGACTCCTGCGGTTTGTTCTATTGGTAATTTATTCATAGGGATTTAAAATTGTCGCTATTCATTCCAAGCAGCAGATTCTTTTCAACTCGAATTTTAGTTACTTGGAAAAGTGGCTTTAGTGTTGGGTAGGTATTAGTTGAAATTATTGTTGTTGTTTAACCATTATGATCATAATCATAATTGCGGACAAGAGGTTTGTTAAATTTAATTTGACTGTCCCGGAGAACAAAACGGAGAACGACATCTAAAGATTTGTTACAAGAGTTGCCATGAATTCTAGAACTCGAGATTGACTTGAAGACCATCGAGTTTTTGTATGGAAAATTTACACACTTAGAAAATTTTACAGTATTCGGTAATTTCTTACCGAACTTTCAACAGCTGAACGTTCGGTAATCCGATTTACCGGATTTCGGTGAGATTTTACAGTATTCCGGTAAAAAAGTTACCGGAACTTGTGAAATTTTACCGAATACTATAAAATTTTCTAAGTGTGTAAGTAAATAGAATACTCGGTATAAGCTTCAAGGGGTAATGAAGCTTTGAGTCATTCAAGACATTTTGGAGTTTTTGTTTTGTTTTGTATTTGTTGGTTGTTTTGCTTATTCAATGGCGTTAGCTATACGGAGCCGATATTTAATTGTTTATTTTAAAAGTAACATAATTAACTTATGTCTACATCTAGAAAAAATCTAACGATTACTCAAACTATCCGAGGTTACAAGGAGCAAAATTTGTTTTTTGGTTCTCTTTGGTGGATTTTAATAATCAAAGGTTCCCATCAATGTATGAACCTCATTCATTTGAAGTTTAATTTTATCGCTTCATGCATATACGCCATTGTTGCCACGCATGGAAACTACTCAACTTTTCTTACATACCGCCAATGAACAGCGGCCCCATCCTAAAAAAAATTTGGTCAAAAGATTTGCCTACTCGCTTTTTTTTCTGGTGTTCGGTTTTTCATGGAATAAAAGAACGTGTTTTTTGAAGATTTCCTTCAGAGGTAATGGCGCCCAGGATGACATTGTTTAGAACAGACTCGAATGGTTATAAGCAATAGCTGATTTTGGTTGAGTTTGCGAAGTGTTTCGAATACAATACAATACAATACAGAAGTGTTTCGAATACAATAGATTCTACGAAGATAATTGACAGTGTCTTCAACCGATTGTGGCATAAACTGATAACTCAACATAGGGCAACGGAAAACACCGAACACTCACTAAACCACTCAAAAGTGTTCTGGATAAGCGAAGTTACTTCAGCTGGTGTAGAATTATAACCCTGATGTCATAGGAATCACAGTCTGAACGACGAAAAAAAAAATTAGAACACAGGTTATGTCAATTAAACCGTGAATTGTGATCGGATATTGGGTGTCATTGCGCTGCTTGAATCATGAGCAAAAAAAAAAGCGCCGCATGATCTTTTAGAGGACAACAATCTGAAACCAATGAAATAATTGGTTTTTCTCTAAGCTTACAAAAAAAGTTGATTTGTTTGTAGGAGGAACTAGTGTCGGTAGAGCGCCATTAAACAGCGAGGGAAGGCATTCAGTGGACCGTTCATGTTCGGGTACACGGAAGAAGATGGTGACCCGGCACAGCACATGCAAGTCACGAGTTCAAATCTCACCCACCGAAAGCGACACTCGAATACCCAAAAGGTGTTTAAGTGACTATGGGATTCATTATATTAACGTCTCTTTAAACTGTACGTCTGCTGTAGACGTTTTAGTTCATTCAAGACGGCATGACTATGGAAGATAAACTAGCATGAAGCTGAAGGTCTCGTAAAGAAAGGTAGTAAATAAATGAACGAGGCAAAGGATCTATAGATGCAGAGTAGCCTGAATTGCCCAACTCATCGTTTGTACTAAAACTTGACTGATACACGACACTGAAGAAGTCTGCACATTGTAGACGAAACACGCGTATCTGTCAAGATAAGCAATAAAGGTTGTTGGAATTAAATGGAAATTACTAATCTTTCTTCTCATTTTCTAGTTACAAGTATTGCACTAAAAAGCTCACACTCACCAGGATTCAAATTACTGCTGCTTCCGTGATACTGCCATAGACTAACTCTAAGACCAGTAGGTCCCGAACAAATACGATTTTTTTCTTGGCTCAGTCAGTACTAGCACATCGGTCCCAAGCTCGGTCCCAAGCTTAATAATGCACCCCTAATAATGAACTCACACGAACACACTCTCAAATATTCTGTCAAAATAACACAGCAAATCAAAATAAAGGCGCAAATATGTATAGTTAGGTGCTGGCTTCAAGGTGTACTTCGGACCAAGGGGTTCTACAACAGTGAACCAATTTCAAATCGCTAGTTGCATATTGATTGTTGGTACTGCTGTCCACCTCTGCCAGTGTGTTCGGTAAGATTTTTTCCTACCCTCTGGTAATTGGCCAGTTTCTCAGATGAAAATGGAACAGTGTTGTCGCCTTAACCTAAATCTACCTGTGCAGTAACTCTCAATACACAAGCAATCATCAATTCCCTGGTAACCAATAAGCAATTCCAAAGCGTCTTTATGGCAGCCTATCAAGCAATTAAGTTACCTTAAATGCAACATCAATGCCACTTTTGGCCCAATATACGGCTGCTTTACTACAATGCTATGATAATCCTTCATTAATGCTATTTGGCATTCGAAATGCTTATTACAGGCTACAAGCATTTAAATATCATTTGAAATGCAACTTTACTACAAATAGCATTCAAGATGCTGATATAGTGCTAATATAATGCTTGTAGCATCTGAAATGCAGATTTAGGGTTGATTTACTGCATATGCTAATGCTTATTGGTTACCTGCGTTGCTTAAAAAACTCAAACACTTAACATTCAAAACTAAAAAATTAACGCTAAAAATAAATATTTCGACTAACGACTAACAATAACAAGTGAATCCAAGCATTTTTGACAGCAAGAATTTTTTCTTACAACTAACTCTGTAAGCAATGAAATGGTACACTTTAATCGTTCAATCTTTACACGAACCCTTATCGTCATGCAATCACCGATGAAGCGGGCAAATTTTTTGAACAAAGGGCGAACCCGAAATTATTGCAAAAAATGTTTATTTATTATAAATTCTCATGTATTTATCGGACAAAAACCAAATTTACAGGGCAGTTTTCTACATGTGTCAAGCTCACTACATTGGTTAAATTCTCCACGCTTCCACTTAACACCATCCATGTGAGCTTGTATAGTCGTATCCGGAACCTTTTTCTATTTTTTTTATCTTCTTCCTACTCATGTCATTTGCATCCTTTACTTTCTCTTCGGTTCCCGCTTCATCATGGCCCAATAAGTTTCGATTGGACATACTTCAGGGCAGTTCGGTGGATTTATGTCTTTTGGGACAAAATTCACCGAATTAGTCTCATACCATTCCGCTGTTAGAATAGTGGCATGAAGCCGTCCAAAAAAATGGGTTTTCATTGTGCTGCTCCAAAAATAGCAAAAGACGATTTTAGAGGCATTCAGTCTTGTAAATTTCACCATTTATGTTACGTGTTGTGACGAAAATTTCACTTCGCTTTCCACAGATGCAGATAGCCTGTCAAATGAGCTATTCCAATGCGAATTTCGACATTTTCTTCCATTTGAAACGATCATCTACTTTGAATTTATCTTCTCCGGTGTAAAACTCCTGCCCTGGCATATGTTGGAGGTCAGCTTTGACGTATATTTCGTCGTCCATCACACAGCACTGTATGTCGTCACCATCTCCGTGTAGAGCTTCCTAGCATGGGTCTTGGCAACAGTTTGCTGCTGTTCATCACGGATCAGGAAGGTTTGAACAGCTCTTCCATTAACCTTCTGGGCGTAGATTTGCGAAACGACGACCTTTTTGGCAATATCACGTGTTGAAATGCTGGGATTTCGGGTGAAAGTAACCTTTACCTCCGTCTTCTTACATGCTGATCCCGGTTTCATTCGTGCTCCGCGCCTGTGATCTAAAGTCGACCGGTCGTTGAACCTTTTCAGTACTCTTAGGACGGTTGAATTGTGGGCTTTGTGGCCAAACGGTTAGCGGCGTCACCCGTCGTTTAAGCGTTTGCCATGAAGTGAGGGTTCGATTTCCGCTCCAGCCTGTGGAACTTTTCGCAAAAACGAAAATGTCCAAACTGGTCCACTGGGTGTTAGGTTAAGTTGTCCGTTGTAATTCGCTCTATGTTCAATGTTCAGTCTGTACAACCTCAAGTTGAAGACGGTGTGAATGTCTAAAAAGAAAAACAGATATATACAATTTTCCCCCCACCACGCCGGACAGTGAACAATATTTTTTTACGCGTCTTTGGTTTTGGGTTAATTTATGTCCAGTGGGCAAAAAGTCACAACCAGGTGTAAGTGTTGCAATAATTTCGTGTTCACCCTTTTAGTTCATATATTTTTCAAAACGTGTTAAATTGTGAATCTGAGATTAGTGATGGGGCATAATGAGCACACTCGGTGGGGCCAAATAAGCAAGTTTTGTACATAATTAGTACTACCCACAAACGTAAGCATGAATTCTCTAAACAAGTTTTATGGGTTCGTAGTTCAATGTATTACCTTGTACCATATCATACTAATTGAAGAAAAACAATGTCAACTTGAAGTTAAAAGAAAAGAAAAAAACTAAAAAAAAAACAATTCAATAAAACAAAGATGAAAACAAAATACACATCTCGGATTAATCGAACTACGAATATTATTAACAATTGACAAACATCCATAACATTCATAACTAAACATACATTACATTCACCATATATTAATCACATACACATATCTCTCACTAATTTCCTTCACCTCTTTTATTTCATTCTCTATTAATTCATCCTCTATTTCTTTTTTCACATTCCTCAATCCCATCATTATTTTCCACCTTCATCCCTTATACTACACATTCTACCACACCCTATTCCATCACTCTACATTAACTTTTATAAACATAAATTATTTATATTTCCACTTCTTCATACCTATTCCATACCATCCCACACTCTCTTACTTTTTTTCTCTCTTTCTATATTCATAATTTTTTTATCATTCCAACAATTTTCATTTTTATAATTATTCATTTATTTTTTTATTTATCAATTCTTATTTCCCTTCAATTAAAAAAATATATTCATAATTATCATATTTCTTTTTTCTAAATAAATAATTTCCATCTACATTTTTCATCCATTAATTTATCATTTATTTTTCCACACATTTCTTTTTCATTATTAAAAATACATTTTCCATATCATTTTTTTCCCATTCTACCCACACACTTTATTATTTTCACAATTATTTTCATTTTCTACATATTTCTCCAATTTCATACATTATTCACCCATTTTTTTATTATAACTATTTTCTTTACTTTCTTCATCCATTTCCTTTATCATTTTACATTTTTTATTTTTTCATCCATATAATAATATCATTTCTACCTTTCATCATTTTCATTCTTCAATACCTTTTTATAAAATTTAACATTTTATCTTCATTTTTTCATCCTCTAAATATAACCTATTCTCTTTCATATACCAATTATTTCATTTTCATACTTATAAACAATAAACAATTTTTTTTTTTTTTTTCATATCTTTTTCATTCACTCCATATTACTTCCACTTATTCTTTTTCTATCATATTTCAACCTACTTCTCACATCATTCATTTTTCATCATTCCCCATACATTCTTTTTAATTCATTTCCATCCTTTCTCTAATATTTTCCACCTATCTCTACTCTCTTTTATTCAACATTTCATCTTTATCTATTATCATTTCACTTCTATTTTTCTTTTCTTTTCTCTTCTTTATTTTATCTTCAATTAAACTCACCATTCTTTTATTTTTTTAATCAATCCTCACTTCATATTCCCCATTCTTTTACTCATTTCCATTCATTCATTTCATTACTTTCCCACTCTTTCTTATTCTTACATTCTCCACCTACAACCATTTATTTTCTTCCCAATCTCCACACACTCTCTCTCCCTCCCTCCTCACCTTTTTTTTACTTCCTCCTTTCTTTCAAATATATTCGATATTACATCCTTTTTACATTTATTTAAAATATCTTTTAGTTTTTCCATTTATTTTCAACTTATTTTCATTACCATTCCCCTCCTTTTCTTTCCATTTCTCTTTTTACCTTTACATATAGTAAAAATAAACGAGCTTACCAATCATCTCATTCAATCCTTTTTACATTTTTTTCTCTCCCATCTATTCTTTATATTCTACACATCTTAATTTACCATTCAACTACAATCACTATCTCACTCCAATCATTATTAACCATTCAATCCTTTCTTTTTTCAAAAATCCTCCATTCTATTTTCAACTTCACAACAATTTCTTTATAATTTTTCTTCCTCACACACTTTATAATAAAAGAATATTTCCTACTTTTTCACCCCTTTTTTACATCTCTTCACAAATTAAACGGAATCTCACTTATCACTCACCTTATCCTACAACTCTCTCATCCATTCCATCTTCTTTACTCCCTCTATTTTTTCACTACCATCCTTTCTTCCCTCCTCCTTTCTATTCCCTTATTTTCTCAAAATTCCTATTAACCCACTTTTTTCTACTCTTATCTTCTTTTTATCTTTTTCCACCTACAACTTCCCAATATCTTCATACATTTTACACTTCTCTTTACAATATTTTTTACACATTTTCCACCTTTTCACAATATTAAATATTTAAAAATAATTTTCCTCAGAAATCCAACTCATTTTCCCTATCTTTTTCTCAACCCCATTCATTTTTTATCATTTCCACCAATATTTACCATATAATTTTTTCTACCATACATCTATTTCCACCCACATCCAACTTTTTCCTTACCATTTTTACACTTTTCTTTCCCTTTTTTCTATTATTCTTTTCTTCTTTTCTTATTTACTACAACAATTAATTATTATTTCATTTTTTTTCACTTTTTTTTTTTTCATGTTATTCAACCCCAATACAATCCTGGCTTAGTACATAGCGTGGAATGGTCAAGTCGTTCAATATCTGCAGTGGGTCACGAAAACTTGTACAAATATCCGCCATGTCCTGTGGCAGAATGTCGTTCCAATTGCAGCCGGAAGCACAGGTCAAAGAAACCCAAACAGGTCAAATATTCTAGGTGGCGCTTTCGCAATACGAAATGTACATACGTCGCTGGTGGGGTTCCACACAATTCCGAAGGGTTTTTATCAAACAGTTTAAAGCGGCTTCATCACTCGTTCTAAGTTTGTTTCTTTCGTTATGGACGGTATGTAACATCGCGTCGATATCCTTTTTTTTATATTTCTTTATAATCGAGATTTTTATCATCTCCCGTCGTAGTCCCTAAATAACCTTTTGAGTATATTTCATAACTTGTCCGGGGATGATATTTGAACTCGTTAGTTTGGCGTGAGAGGTATGGATATGAACCACGACAGGGTCGGCCCTCATCGTGTCTATATGTTTACTACGATAATTTTCAAACATATTTTAAGTCTGCATTTTTCACTACCGCATAAAGCTCAACTCTTCTGCACGCCGCACTTCTTCACTGGTGTTCAGATCTTGAATTCGATTTTGCAAGTCACTGTATTCACCATTAACATAGTCCAGAATTTCAATTGAAGCTGCCTGTAGTGTTTGTCTTCCGCTTCAGCCTCTGCAACGCCTCTGGGAACAGCGTCAATTATCTTACCACCGATTCCACCTTCTTCTACAACACATCATACTCCTGTTTCTTTTAACGGCTTTGTCCCTTTTGGTTTTGTTGCTGCAGCTGTTGGCTTACCGGTTAAGGTACGCAACGGAACAGATCTTCTTCGTTCCCGGTACTCGCGTCGTCCACTTTCAGATTCTTTTTGTTGCCTGTTGGTATCTGCTGGGTCGACGCCATTTTGTTTTCTCTTTCCAATTTCGTAATTTCCAAGCTACGAAACGCGATCAATTCGATCTTTTTCGATTTGCACCACAAATCTGACTTGTAGCTCCAACAGTCAAGTGGACTATACAAACCGAAGGGCTCAGCGTGAACGAAATAAAAAATAACCAAGTACGTGAACTTCTGAACAGTGACTGATTGGTTTCCTTTCTTACAGCTTTAAAAAAATATGAATTTAATTTAGGTACGATCAAAAGAATTACATATTAAATCTACTATTCCATACTTGAAAACAACTCATAATGGATAAGTTATTCAAACTTCAACTTAGCTGGCAACATTAGTTATATATATTTAAAGTTTGAAACATGATATCTTTTGCACTACAGTTATTACTCAAAACACAAACGCTTCAACAGGAAACCGTGAAGAGTTATTCAGGTTGGTAGTTAAAAATAAGAACAACAACATTTGAGCCCCAATTCTGAAAAAAAAGAAGAAGCTTTTGCCCACTCATTTCTCGATAACGCACCACTGTGCAACGGTAAAAAGGAAATCGCACTTTATTCAATTTATAAACGCTTCCTTCCTGGGAGGAAGCCACGAGCATCGGGAAGGATTTGGGTTCTTGTAACTTTTTGGCAGCAGTCAGCGTGGCTGCTGAATCTTTTCCTCCAAAGGATGAACGGACCCCCGCTGGGATGCGGAAGAGGTCGAGCGGCCGCATTGTACCTTCATGTGGTTGTCCCTTGTCCCGAGCCTTGTTCTTCTCGACTGAGAGCAATCATCGTGGATGAGCGGGGAAATTGATATAAATGTCATTGGCTGGCAGGGCTTAAGCGGGGTGACTTTATTGTTTAAATTAGCATAATTCCTTGTAAAAACCTGCCCGGCAAATCGCACGCCCTTACACCGCAGTTTGGGTGAATCACAGAGTATGATAATAATGCCGTTCATGAGAGGGCACATTTTATGTGATTTTTATGAAGTGTTTCAGAGGCTCCTGTAGACAAAGGTTCGCTGGCGAAGGATCATTTATTTATTGTTGGACGCGGTGTGGCCCTTGTATTGTCGACGATGGGCTTATGAGTGGCTGAAGTGACTGGCTTGACAGAAGAGGATTATAGCTGGTGTGTTGCTGGTGTGGGCGAAACGTGTGGTTGGGATTTCTAGTGAGTCTTAATTTTCCAAGTAACATTTTTGAAATTGTTAGGATGCATCGAATATTTCAAAACATATTTTGTGCGTTAGATATGAGAAAATTTGTGTGTTTTTTTATTTTTAGAGCTCTCAACTCCTTCAACAGCTAGTGTCAAACAATTCCTTCCATTCACTTCAACTAATCTCAGAAATTCATTTTTCCTTTAGAGAACTTAGGATCTGCTAATTATTTACAATTGACCCAGCTAAAAAACATAGCTAAGTGTTAATATACTAACAGTACTACACAAATAGTTCGTGATGAATTTTACGAAGTGTGGGTTTCATTCCCGCTCCAAGCTGTGGAACTTTTAGCAAATCGAAAATGTCCTTAGTAATCTGGCCATTAGGTTAAGTTATCCGTTGTAATTTGTGCTATGTTCAATGTTTAATCTGTTCAACCTTAAGTAGAAGATAGTGTAAATGTATTTAAAAATGACTGATAAATAGCTTGACAATGCGTGCCAATAGTACTTCGAATTTTCTAACTTCCTGTATCAAAATAAAGAAAACTAGTTTCATGTTATATTAATCATATATACGTCCAAGTTATAAGTTTTTTAAAACACAATTTCAATACATCCCGAAACAGCCAGTAAATTTTTAGTAATACATGTTTTTGTTTTCTTGACATTGGGTCCTTTACACTTCGTTTGGTCACTTTTTGAAGATGATATCGGGCAAGTGGCCACCTCCGGATGCCACCAGGATAGGCGGAAAGAAAAAAAAAATTAACTTCTCACGATGATTCATCTCCGGATGCCATACACAAATCTGCCCTTTTTTTTTTAAGTATTCGTATTCGATGCGACGCAATCAATAATTGTTGAGCGGTCTGCATTTTGCTAGGAAAAGCGCGCAAATTGAACCATAACAACCGCCACATGAACATGGGGGACATGCCAAACTGCTGAGAACGTTGTCGGACCGAAACTTGTTGACACTCCGCAACGTCGAGACTTACGGCTGCTATTGCCTTCATACTCCGTCTGGTACGAGGTTTAGTCCTTTTGTCACGAAAGTACGAATAGTCCTCAGGGTAGGCGCATTCTGGCCATGATACTTTGCTCTGAACGTAACGGACGAGTTTTTTTTTGAAAATAATTTTTAACTATATCAGCACGTTGTCGTGGTGTAGATTAATTCATTAAAATTGTGCTGAATTCTAGAACATAAACAAACATGACGATCTGCCACCTGGATGTCAATTTATTTAAAAAAAAAACTTCAGATACCACTATAAGATTCACCTTGTATATAAATAAAGGGTGTTCCGATCACAATTTGGTCAAACAGTAATGTGTGTGAGTCGATCAAATTTTTTGTGAATAAGTCAAATTCTTTTTTCTTTTCCAATTTCAGTTAATACAGAATACAGGAGAAATATTCAGCTAAGCTTCCTTTTTACCGAATGCGAATTGCCGGGTCTTTCGTTTAACACCTGCCATAAAATTTTGTACAGTCTCCTAGTCCACTTTATTCGCCGCAGAACGCCAGTTTGCCTTGAATTGTTTCTCGCTCACAACAGCTTTTTGAGTCTTCTTAAGGTTCCGCTTGACGACGGCCCAATATTGTTCGATTGGGCAAAGCTCTGGCGTGTTGGGAGGGTTCTTGTCCTCGCTCAGATACATTTTTTGGTTGACGGTTCCGGTCGCAATGTAAACGTTGCTTTTCAAGCCACAGGTACAGTTGGCCTGCCACACCAGATATTTCTTCGCGAACTTTGACAGTTTAATGTGCTTGAAAATATCTGTCACCTTTCCCCGTCCGGTTGCCGTATAAAATTCCTGTCCAGGAAGCTGTTTAAAGTCTGCCTTCACGTAAGTTTCATCGTCCTGTACCACGCAATCAAATTTCGTCTGCATCGTCGTGTACAACTTTCGCGATCGTGCTTTGGCCGACGTGTTTTGTTTATCGCCGCGATTTGGAGTCACCACTTTCTTGTAAGTCGACAGTCCAGCTCGTTTTTTAGCACGATCCACGGTTGAAGGCGCCACTCCCAGCTTCTTTGCGACATCTCGGACGGAGAGGTTGGGGTTTCGCTCGAAACATTGGGGAACTCTTCTTGTCGTCGCTGTGGCCTCCGGCTTTCGATTTCCCCCCGATCCAGCTTTTCTGGCTGTCGACAAACGTTCACCGAACACTTTTAATAGGTTGGTAACAAATGATTTAGCCACATTCAACAATTTCGCCAGCTTGGCCAGAGAGTAGTTTGGATTTTCGCCATGCACGTGCAAAATTTTGATGCGTTAGCTTCTCTTCCTTCGACGACATTTTGATAGCTGAAGTGCTAATCTCAAAATCAAAATAGAGGCATGATGCTACACGCACACATCTTCAAAATGAGGGGTGTGCAAAATTTTTTAATGCACGATGAAAGGAAATGCGTCAAGTTTAAGTCGACCAAATTTTGATCGAAACTCCCTTTAATACCGTTCTTCCTACGCTTCCAATGAGAAGACAGCAAAGAAACATTATTTTGCTATTGAGAGATCTACGCACGTTTACTGAATGATTAGTTCAATACAGACTTCCCCTCTTCTAAAATAAGGTGACAAGTAGCGGGTATGGCTGCATTTTTTGAAATCCATGAAAAGTTTCGTCCTGAGGAGTAAAAATGATGTCAAACTTGCCTATATTCACCTGATTTTGACGGAGGGGAAGTGGATGGTGAGAAATCGATGAGGTTCCATTCGCCCTTATTTTAGCTATGAATTAAATTAACCGATAAAGGGTTTGGAGGTTCCCGAAAAACAAGTAGAACGGATGCAAGTATAGCGATTCAGATGCCAGATCATCTAAAATTAAGATTGAGATTACTGCTTTCATTGCTCTCCTTAAACCTGGCCATGAAGAGTCCCATTATATGATGTTTCATTTATTTGGCATGCATTTTGGTTTCACGTTTTTAGGAACACTTTTACGAGCGTGTTAGTAGAAAGATTGTAATTTAAAAATTAGGAAAATTTAAAGTACCGCTTCTCTAGATCAGTTATAAAAAATAAAAAAAATTAAAACTGAAACAAATTTTCAAACTATCACTAGTAAACGCCAGAAAATGCCTTTAAAATCCACCAGAAAAAGCATATCCTTTGACAGATAGGCCTATTTCGTCTGCGGCTTACAGACTTCTTCAGTGTCGAGCACTCAAATTTTCAAAAATAAGAGGAATTTTATTGATTTCTTGAATGTTAAAATTCCCAGCCTTCAAATGATTCAAAGTCGAGACATTTTCTTTAGAACCGGTTCTTCCGTTCTCCAAAAACATGCTGTTATGTGATTCTTACTATTTCCAGGTTATCGGACACATCAGTTTTCCTTGATTTTTTTCAAAGCAATAATTTTTTTCTTCTTTGTGATTCATATTCTAGTTTTGGTTTAGGTTGTTATGAATAATTTATGAAAAATAGAGATTTTCTAGATTGGATTTGTTTAAAGGTTTGCTGATCATTTATGCTTGACTCGGAAAAAACATTTATCAATCGGAAATTACATCGATAGTCAAACCAGTAAGTTATTGCTTATCCATTGCAATTCTCTGTTCTGGAATTGCATAAACTTGGTAACTTTCACCCAGCACCGATTCCCGTATATTTGTGTTATCTGATTTTCGCCACATCCTCACCACGCAGTACGTATAAATATCACACTGGAAGGATGAATCTATACGGAAACCATTATTATTCTTAATTGAATTCATTTTCCGATTGCAATCAAGGAGTGTTTATTTTATCGTCCTTCCTCACACCACCAAGTTCCAAGTTCGAAGCCAAAGAGGTGTACCGAAAAGTCGAAAGGATTATCACTAAACGAGAAGAAAAGTGAACCATAATCACTTCTCTTCCTAGTCTCATTTCCTCTCGGACATCGGAATCACTCCGCCTAACCGTCCACGGGAAGAGTAATGTGCAGAAAGGAAGGAAGCCAGAGCTTACTGTTGGTCATTTATCAAGATTTTCGCAACGAGATTTGGCTGCGGCCTGGCGCTGCTGTTGTAACACGAGGGGAAAACAATGATTACCTGGATCAACATCATTTCCCAGCAGTTTATCTTCTATTCCGGTTCCAATCTGTAGAAGATGGGCAAAATGCTTCGAGAGTGTATTGCCGCCGGCTTTGCTACCGGCGCATACCCAGAAATCTGCTTTGGTGAACCTTCCCAACTCGACGCCATTATTGGGAAACCTCACCGGCTCCAAGCCGGGGAAAATTTGGAACTTTTTCGATACCCACTGCACCCAAGACGCGATGTGATCACTGGTCCACTCCAGTGGATTCGTAGGTACATAGATAAGAGCATTATCACTTTCGTCAGTATCCGCTGATGAATCATTATCACTAGTGGCGGCCGTTTCCCGTTGAATCTCATCATCTTGCATCTTCCGCTTCACTCGGTGGTAGTTCCATTTGCTATAACCACCTGTCCGTTTCCCGATGCACATTTAACACAAAATAATACACTTTTCTTCTGGCTTCACGTACTAAGTCAATAGCCTCTGGCGTGCTTTGAATTTTCAAAAATCTCAGTCACATTTTATTCACCTTGCACTCGCGACGATCTGAACGAATTAACGGTTGGAGGCGCACTGAATCAGTGGTCGAATACCGCGAATTCCACTAATATCGACCGATGATTAATGCAGATGCGAGAGCGCCGCGCAACGAAAAGACAAACGCGCGCGCGATACTCTCAACGAAAGATCGAAATGCTTCCTCCTGCCCTAAGAGTCCGTTTATCGTGCGTTTTCCACCAGACCGAGAGAACGAAAGTGTTATTTCGCTCCCAACGATGACGAAAACCGTCACAGCAAATCTACGTATTGATTCGAACGATCCCCAGCAGTAGGCACCGATCTTACAACCAAACCCTGCGCGTCAGGCCGCTTTGGCAGAGAGCTAAATTTCATTCATAAAAGAGGCTGTGGTGATTCATTCATAAAAGTTGCCAACAGCACCACGTGGTTTGGGTTGTAAAACACCGCGAGCAATTCGTTCCAAACGATCGTGAGAGCGGGCAACATTCAAATCTTAGTGTGCGAATTCGTGGAAAATAGATGACGCTTCCGTGGAAGCTTCAATTTCACGATGTACAAGGTTCAACGTTGGTGCGCGGATTAATCATTGTTCGTTCCGTTTCGGATTGATGTTTTGGATCTTTTGGCAAAACCACGCATCGAGCCCGTCTTCGATGGTTATCAAGGTTGCGCTACGAATTGAATGCAAACGAATAGAGCTAGTGCACAGGTACGTGCTCCGGAGAGTAATTGAAAGAGCTTCTTCGAGATGATTGGGTAGGTGCTGCAAACCAGATTAGTCATGCGCTGGGAAATCCCCTACGCGCAGTGACTGGTAGTTCGAAGCTCTCTTTCTCTTGGTAGTTTGGATCGCAGAGATTTGTGATGATGGTGACGAGGGAAGGAATATTTCAGTTGCATGCTGGTATTCAATGTTTTGGTATGACAAAAACGTGAACATGCAGTAGAAAATCGTGACGTTCGGATGTACCATGTGCTGAAGCGAGTGTTTTAGAAGCTCTCAACTGTGTGTTCTAGATTACGTCCATTTTTGTTTATGCTTGTGACAAAGGCCAATCATTGGTGATCGATCATTGACATTATTTTCTATAAACAACGTCGGCGGGAAATGCATTTCCTACTTATTCAGTTAGTTTTTGGAGGTACAAGAAAACAATGTTTGCTGTCGACCTGAGCTTTACATAAAAAACAAGCACGTTCGTTTTACTGTAGCAACAAATGCGTGAAACAAACGTTACAAGACCAATAGAACTCCCTGTACACTCGACCGCAACTGGAACCGAATTCAACCGAAATTAACAAAATCTCCCCCGTACATTTTATGTTGTTACTTCCACGCAACACACGATTTTGTTAGTTCGATTTCAACTGAGTATGCTTTACCGGTGACTCAGGATTTTGTGAGCATTTACTCAGATTATACTTTTTATTCATGTGGATTTGGATGTTTGAAACGTAAATACTCAAATTCTTGCTTTTATCATATCGACGTGAGTAAATGCTCAAGTAAAAGGTACGTGAGTAAATGCTCAAGTAAAAGGTGACGTACGCATTTCAGCAAAGTAAAAGCTTTTACTCACTTAATTCATATGAACTAAAATGGTGGAATGGTCAAAAATTGGTTGAACATGATTTAGTGCACACTTATATAAATTATACATAAATGATTACAGTTTATTATATAAATGATCAATCTTTATTTCTTTTTGAAGTTCATCGTCTACAAAACAAAGGAAAATTATTTGATTAGGCTTCCGAATTTCCAAATGCGAACTGTCGAGTTTTACGTTTCACACCTTCCATCAAGTTTTGTACCGCTGTTAGATCCACCTTATTTGATGCTGAACGCCAATTGACCTTGAACTGTTTTTTCACTTCCAACTGTTTTTCGAGTTCTCTTGAGGTTTCTCTTTACGATTGCCCAATATTTTTCAATTGGGCGCAGTTCCGGCGAGTTTGGAGGGTTTTTCTCCTTGAGTACGATTTGCACACTATTAGCGGTATACCATTCCTGAGCCATTTTTTCCGTAGTGGCAAGAAGCGAGGTCTGGTCAAAACAGCACTATGTTTCTTCAAGAAAGGCAATAAGCGTTTTAACAAGCATTACTTTACATAAATATCTTGGTTGGCAGTGCCAGTTGTCACGAAATTTTCGCTTTTTAGCCCACAGGTGCAAATCACCTGCCAAACCAAGGATTTTTTCAGGAACTTTGACATTTCTTTCTGCTTAAACTTCTTTTGAACCTTTCCTTTTTCGGTCCGGCTCGTTTCTTTGCTTTTTGCACTGTTGTGTGGGACTTTCCCAATTTGTTTCCGAAATCTCCGATGGAAAGGTTGGGATTGTGTTTGAAAATGCTGGCCACTATTTCTCCGGTCGCTGCGGCTTCCTGGTTTCGGTTTCCTCCTGATCCCGGATTTCTGGCAGACGTTCTCCGAATACTTTTATAACATTTGTCACGGTTGATTTGGCAATATTAAGTGATTTTGCCAAGTCGGCGTGAGAATAATTTTGATTTTGCTGGACGCCTTCTTGCGCCTTCTTCTTGCTTCGACGCCATTTTGACAACTGAATAGAAAATGGCAAAAACAAAATAGAGTCAACATTTCGTTCGCATACACCTACAAAATGAGGGGTGTTCAAGTTTTTCAAATGCACGATTAAAAAAAAAGTCATATTTGAGTCGACCAAGTTTTGACCGTTCCATCCATTATAGACTGTATTCGATGAAATTTGGACACACAAAATAGGTCACCAAAAATTTTCCTTGAGTCCGATTCTTTTCAAACTTTCTGGAAATAAAGAACTACTAAATGGTTAAGTTTTGACATCATTGGTTTATTGAACCTCTTCTCCCAACCAAAATGCCCGCACCTTTGCCTTGACCCCTTTCATCAAATTTTGGGCAATGATAGGACCGACTTGCTTACTTACTTTTAACCACACTTTCTTTAGTTCAAGTTCATTTTCTATCAGTTTTGGAGTTTTAACGAGCTTTGCCTTCATGATTGCTCAAAATTTTTCAATTGGGCAAAGTTCGGGAGTGTTTGGAGGGTTGACGTCTTTTGGTACAAAAACTATGTGCGATTCCTTCCGATCCATCTACCACAACCGTTAGGGTTTGCGTTTTGAGTGCCCAAGATTTGTTCCCGCACTAGTTCTTCATCCGAAGCCACCACCGAAGTCACCCCCCCGATTTTTCCACAAACCCTTACACAAATTACCCCACAACACAAAAAAAAATACGCTAAAAATTCAATAAAAATAAAAATAAATAAAAAAGATAAAAAAAACTCCTCCCAACCCCAAGCCCACACCCACCCCCCTCACATCACCCTAACCCACCTACATAATCAAAAAAATACAGACGGACGCCCCGCCCCCCCCCCTTCCCCCGAAAATTAAAAATAAAAGAAAAGGATTCCCCCCTTCCCCAATCCAATTCACCTCTTTGGAGCCCTGTGCCCCCTTCCTTTCCTCGTTACATGTTATTTAATATTTAGTAGGGAAGCGGAACCTATGTTCACCATAGTACATATATTCATCACATTCTGCAGTCATCCAACTTCAAACGTAAAAAGATGTTTAATTTCTCCAATAAACGGACGCAGTAACCAAACATATATAATCCTGGCAAATAAAATTAGGTTTTGAATATAATTAAAAGCTACAAAAACGTTTCGGAGACTTAAATTTCGTAAAAATAATGAGCAGTCAGATTTTCAACACAATTTCTTACCTTTGCACTACAAATTCGTCGTATTGATCTAACCGTACTAGGGAATATACCCGAGCCAGACTCCAAGTTTTCTCTTTAATTGCACTTTATCCTCTAACATTTTTGTAGCGTAATTGTACAAACCATAAAAATCACACTTCACTTATTACACTAGCCACACGAGAATCTACGAATACGTGATAAAATACGAGAAAACTATGGGATTAATTTTCACAATAATTTAAATACGCTTGCACCTATTCTGAACCGTGTTTACAATCGACGTAAACGCTTGATGTTGCCAAACTATTTTATTATGACTCTTATTCGAATGAAATGGGTTTGGCAGTACATCAATATCACCTGTTTTGTGGGAGTGCTACAAATCGCCCAAAGTTAAACTATTTTATTTTTCCATAGATTAACTAAATAATAGCATGCTTCTAATTGTAGATTTTTTCAATATTTACCGAGAATTAAAATCCCACATTTAATAATATTTTCCCATCTCTGTTGAATTTGGCGGCACTGCTCACATACTGTATAGCATAGACATCAACACGCACACTAGTTCAATTCATAGAGCATTCTATGCCCAACGTTATGGTGAGTCTTGTTGTCAATATTCTCATGGAAGAATAACAAACAAACCCGTTCATTTTGTCTTGATTATATGCAGGCTATCCAACACAATTAAAGTGCTGTCAAATGATGTACTTCATGCGAGAAATTTAATTTTGGGTGTAGTAGTGGAGAGCGTTAACTTGTTTATATTTTTTTCATGATTAAAATCAGTACGATTAACATATGTACACAGATGGGATTAATGTTTTTCGTGATATTATTAAAATAGGTACATAGCAGTGGCAACTTTTCCGTATTAAATTGGAAGAAAATTATAAGAATCGAATGTTTTGTGCGTTGCTAAACGATTAACGGTAAGTGGACGAATAAATTGTGAATAACTTGTGTACTTAGTGTTCGGTATTCAGTGCATATTCACCGATTTCCACTGGAGGTCTGCTTATTGAGCTCAAGATAGGTACCGCTTCCCTGTCATCACGGTGTGTCATATGGTATTGCTCGCGGTCATGGGATAGGGAAGAGAACAGAAGAAAGGAGAGAAAGCATTAGTATTTGACAACATGCTATGTGCAAGTGAGATTTTATTAGTAATATTCTCACACCGGCCGTTCAGAATTGTTCGACGGATGCATATGAGAGATCATTCCCGATTAATTTCCACTCGTTTACTCAGTTCCATCACGTTTAGTTATAGACAAGAAAACATGTTACTACGTGCTATATTTTGGAATATAAAGGCAATGATCCCCCATCGCATTTTCGAGTGATCATTACAAGCTGTCCATTTGGTTCAGGCACTTTTGAACGTTCATGTGGCAGCCTATTCACACATGAAATCTGCCGCGACCAAGTCGGCAGATCGCGCCCATACCCCTTTCTGAACCGATGGGCAGGGAGTTAAATACGACGAAGACTAAGTAACTGAAATTGGCGGAAGTCGTGCTTACTATGGACTCCAAAAGACCTTGAGGTCTGGTATAGTTCACTCCCGTACTAAGAGAACCATTTAAAAACCTTTGATAAGACCGGTAGTTCTATATGGGCATGAGACTATGTTCGAGGAAGACTTGCAAGCACTAAAACGACGTGTGTCTAAGGGCTTACGCTGAAGCACTCTATTTTTAGACCAGCTTTATAATCGATTTCGAACAATGAAAGCGAAATCGAACTTGCAAAAGTTCCATCCATCCATCGGTGATATATTTACTGCTTTACTGTCAAAATACGTTGAAAAATATCGAAAAATATCACTGAAGTTTCTGAACATTTTAATGTATCCGGATAATATGGCATTTTCATTTCGAAAAACATCGATAATTTCACATCATCGCTAATAATAATTTCAAAATACTAAAATTATCATTTCAGTCCATTCGAGAGAAAGTAAGATAGTGGTTTTTTCTAATGTAATCGTTCCTTTATTTTAAAACAGTGGCTGTATGCCAAAATTGATGATATCTGGAGTTTTGATTGAATTTTCAATGAACATTACAAACATATATTTTAAAATACCCGAATCATTTTAAACCATCTAATAGACCTTATTGCAGTTTCTGATTTATTGAATTCAGTTTTTTTTGGTTTTGATTAACCCGAACCTGCAGAAAAACAAAACAACAATCCTGCATCTGAGATAGACCCCCTCAGATGCAGGAAAATTGTTATTTTGTTTTTCTGCGCTTAGTATAAAGAAGATTGATGAAGATTTTAAAGATTGACTGCAACAAGATGGAGTGCGATGTTAGTTGATGGATTCAGATTCAAGACGTGCAACAAGATTTTTCAAAGAATGACTCGCTAGCGTGAATCTGAATCTAGATGTGCGCACTCACAGAATTACCATGACCTCCGTGGGTAAATTTCTGAAATTTTCAATCGTTTGAAGGCTTTCAGGATAATTTCTTATTGTCCAAATCCTGTCGAAAAATATCGCAAGTACCCCATCAAAATTTCTGAACATTTAAAGGACTACAAAATAAGTCATGATTATATCAATCTCCTTAGAATAATGTCTGAAATTGCACATAATTCTGATTTATCTGGACACTTAGAAAAAAAGGAGCTTCATCCTCATTAAAATCGCTGAGACATCTGTAGAGGCTCATTAAAGTTTCTGAGCATATGCAGGTCTTCAAAATAATTTCTGATGTATCTTCTTAGGGAAATTTTTGAACATTTGAAATTCTAGAGAATAGTTCCTGATTGACTTTACCCGTTTAAAATATCTGATATTACATACAAGGTCTTCAAAATAATTCCTGATTAATCGGACCTGTTCAAAAAATATTTATCTGATGGATCTCAACAAAATTTTCGAACATTAGAAGGTCTTCAGAATATTTTTGATTCTTCGATTGAAATTTCTTCGAAGAGAATGAAATATCTCCATATATCTCTTATTGTGAATTAAAAACTACAAGGGACAGCGCAATGGGGTTGTTGGCAAAGGGGCCGCAGTACTACGTGGCAATGTTTGTAAAATTTCTATTTGGTATGCTGCTCTTGCCATAAGCTTGCGCTTCGCAATAATATACAGTGTGTTTGCAAATTATCCGTACAGGCTTTGTCGGCATGCTTCAACACAACCAAGCGGATTAAACTAAGCATACCTACATGGTTTAACACCTTGACCCATTGTCTTTGTACGCAGTAAGTTTGGTACAGTTGTGATTTCTAATTCATTCAAAATGAAGCCGAATGAGTTGCGCCAAGGTGTAATTGAACTTTTTCGAAAAGAAAAAACTGTTTCAGTGATTGCAACGACCCTGAATATGGTAAAATCTACAGTGAGTGACGCAATAAAACGATACCAACAGCTTGGAACGCTAGATGACCGCGTAGGAATAGGAAAAAAGCGCTCCGTTCGGACTCCACAAATGCGCGAGATTATCCGGCGACGAATCAAGCGAAATTCTCAAAAAGTTCGCGAATTACTGAAAATTTCAAAATCTTGCGTTGGCTATGGCTTCACGACGATTTGAACTTTCAGTCATATAAACTGTGCAAGAATAACTACTTGAATGACACCGGTTGAGAAAAGCTAAGGTTCTCCTGAACCGCTTATCCTAGGGCCGCTATCGGTAAATGCTATTCACCGATGAAAAAGTTTTCACAATCGAGCAGCATCACAACCACCAAAATGATCGGCAGTTGCTTCCTGCTGCTTCCAAAAATCGTGGAAGTATTTCAAGGAGTCATCATCCCGCTTCTGTCATGGTTTGGGCTGGAGTAACTCATTCCGGCAAAACCCCTTTGATCTTCATCGACAAGAGGGTGAAAGTGAATCAAGCGGTATGTTGAGAATTACAAACTCTGCTATCATCAGATCTCTATGGATGCGCCCCTCGTGGATAAGTACAACCCTGCAATCTTTTTCATTTATATATGTATGTGTGAATTTCTTTCCTTTTATTACGCTCGACAACTTTGTATGAAAAGATAATTAAAAGACTTTTATATTTCGCTCGACTTTAAAACAGTTTGTCGCGTTTTACTTTTGTACATTCGAACGTCTTTTGGCCATATCACTTTAGGTTATGGGCCCAGTGTCGCGAAGTGATTAAAGTAAAGTGGAATCATGACAGAGGAAGACAGAAACGAACGATTTCTGTTGCCCCTATTCGACGGATCGAATTTCACCGCGTGGAAATTCCGCATGAAAGTTGTGCTCGAGGAGTACGAGCTTTTGGAGTGTGTGGAGAGAGAGGCGGCTGAAGTGGAAGGCTTGGCGGATGGAGCGAGCGACACAGCAGAAGTGAAAAGTGCGAAACAAGTGAAACGTGAGAAGCGAGCGAAGAAAGACAGGAAATGTAAATCGTTGTTGATCTCACGCATACACGATACTCAACTAGAGTACGTGCAGGAGAAAACAACACCAAAGCAAATCTGGGATGCTTTGACGCGTGTATTTGAGCGAAAGAGTATCGCTAGTAGAATGCATTTGAAGAGAAAAATGCTATGTTTACGTTATGAGTCTGGTTCTCTTCAGGACCACTTTCTTCGGTTTGACCGATTAGTGCGCGAATATCGGAACACAGGAGCAGTGATCGAGGATATTGACGTGATATGCCATTTGTTGCTCACTCTCGGACCGAGTTTTGCTACTGTTGTGACGGCATTAGAAACGATGCCAGAAGAAGGATTGTCACTCGAATTTGTAAAGTGTCGTCTTTTAGACGAAGAAATTAAACGAAACGGTAGTAGTGCGGAACCGTTTTCTCCGCGATCTGATGGTGCCGCATTCGCGGGCCCGAAGAAGGATAAGAAGAAGAGAGTTTTCAAGTGCTACGGGTGTCAACAAGAGGGTCATAAACTCTCAGAGTGTCCGAAGAATCAGAAGAAAACTACCGAAAAACACCAGAAAAACCGATCGAAGGCGAACATGGCAGACGGCAATGCTGTTTCGTTCTTGGTTTTGAAGAACGGTGACATTATTCCGGATCGAAAACGCGTGCAGTGGTTTATAGATTCCGGTTGTTCAGACCATCTAGTGAACGATGCGAAACTGTTTGACGAATTGCGACCGCTTGATAAGCCGATCGAAATTGCCGTCGCCAAAGATGGTGAGTCGATCGTGGCACGGCATTCTGGAACCATACGACTGTTGTCTATCGTGAATGGTGAAGCTGTTCCATGTATCGTTAACAATGTGTTATTTGTGCCTTCTTTGCGTTTCAATTTGTTTTCGGTGTTGAACGTAGAGATGAAAGGAATGAAGGTTGTTTTCGGTGACGGAAAGGTGAAGATTTACAACGGTTCTAAAGTGCTTGCAACCGGTGTACGTAACGGAAAGCTATATGAGCTGGACCTCTACGCGATTGCTGATTATGCGAGTGAATCGATGTTAGCATGCGGACGAATTACGAAAGACTTGGAACTGTGGCATCGTAGATTCGGGCATCTGAACATGAACCATCTCAAACAGCTGATCGGTAAGGGAATGGTTGACGGGTTATTGCCTCATAAGAACATGAACCGAAGTGAAATTGTTTGTGAACCCTGCGTCGTAGGTAAACAATCACGAAAGCCTTTTTCCGTGTGCGAAGGCAAGCGATCGTCACGTGTGCTGGAAGTAGTTCATTCTGACGTTTGCGGGCCGGTTACGCCGATCGGTCGCGATGGTGAACAGTATTTTGTTACGTTCATAGACGATTGGTCGCATTTCGTGATGATTTTTCCGATGAAAACGAAGGACGAAGTAATCCAGTGGTTTCAGTATTATGAGGCGTTAGTCACCGCTAAGTTCGGAGTGCGTATTTCTCGTCTGAAATGTGACAATGGAGGGGAGTACCGGAACAAAGTTTTTGATTCGTTTTGTCGTGAAAAGGGAATCCAGATCGAATGGACTGTTCCCTATACACCGGAACAGAACGGTACCAGTGAAAGAATGAATCGTACCGTTGTCGAACGAGCTAGAGCGATGCTCCAGGATTCACAGATCGATAAATCGTTTTGGGTTCAAGCCGTGCAGACAGCTGGGTACCTTGTCAATAGGTGTCCGTCTAATGCTATAGAGGAACACAAAACTCCGTTCGAGTGCTGGGAAGGCAAGAAGCCTAATGTTTCTCGGCTTCGTGCGTTTGGGTCCACTGTGTACGTTCATGTGCCAAAGGAACGTCGCAAGAAACTGGACGCCAAAGCATGGAAGGGCGTTTTCGTCGGGTATTCACCGAATGGATACCGAGTGTGGAACCCAGAAACGAATGTGATCGCGGCCGCTAGAGACGTTGATTTCGTGGAATCTCTGAACGTGCAACAACCAAAGAAGAAAAAGAATACTGAAGTGTCAGTAATCCGAGTACGTCCTATTGACGAGGATGTCGAAGAAGAAGATGAAGATAAAGAGTGTGATCTTGGAAGTGATGAAACTGAAGAAGAGTATGAAGAAGCTGAACAGGACACCGGCTACCAGGAGACGGCAGAGGTCGTTCCTGAAGGCAGACCAGTTCGAAACCGCAGTGCACCTATTTGGCATAACGATTATGAGGTAGACTATGCTGGTTTTGCTTTGAACGCGTTAGTGTATGTTGAAGACTTACCTCAATCAGTGTCTGAACTACAGAAGAGAAGTGATTGGCCGAAGTGGGAGCAGGCGATGCAGGAAGAAATCGATTCGCTTGTCAAGAACGAGACGTGGACATTGACAAAGCTTCCCAAGAGTCGTAGTGCGATTACCTGCAAGTGGATCTTCAAGATCAAGAGAGCAGAGGACGATCAACCACCGCGATACAAGGCGCGGCTCGTCGCAAGAGGATTCACCCAAAAACGTGGATTTGACTACGAAGAGACATACTCACCTGTAGCCCGTTTGGATACGTTGCGTGCTGTTTTGGCTTTGGCAAATCGGGAAGGAATGGCCGTACATCAGATGGATGTGAAGACGGCCTTCCTCAATGGTATGTTGTCGGAGGAAATTTATATGCAACAACCAGAAGGTATCGGCCATGAAGATGGCATGGTATGTCGCTTAAATAAATCGCTCTATGGACTAAAGCAGGCGTCCAGAACATGGAACGAGCGATTCCACGCTTTTGTGAACGAACTTGGTTTCAAGCGCAGTGAAAGTGACCTCTGTCTGTACGTTCGGGGATCAGGGAAGCGTCAAGTCATCCTGGTGTTGTATGTGGATGATGTACTGGTGATCAGCCCATCAAAGGAGATCGTACTGGAAGTCAAGCAAGCTATGTCGAAAGAGTTCGAGATGACCGACGCCGGACCAGTTAAGAGTTTCTTGGGAATGAAGGTAGTTCGTGATTCTGCTAAGAAGATTATGCGCATAAGCCAGAGAAGCTACTTGGAGAGTCTGCTGGTACGTTTCGGTATGGAGAATTGTCGTCCTATTTCCACGCCAATGGAACATAGGCTGCGACTTGGAAAAGGGGATGATACCAAGAAGATTGATAAGCCCTACCGAGAGCTCGTGGGATGTATCATGTACGTCTCCATGACTTCGAGACCGGATCTGGCTGCAGCCGCAAACTATTTCAGCCAGTTCCAAGCCTGTTTCAACGAAGAACACTGGACTCATCTGCGAAGAGTGCTGAGGTATATCAGAGGAACATTGGATTTTGGACTCGTATACCAGGCAGACAACGATGGAGCTTTGTTGGAAGCGTACTCTGACGCGGATTGGGCCAACGATGTAACGGATCGCCGGTCTGTTTCCGGAGCTGTATTCAAGGTTTTTGGTGCAACAGTTAGCTGGTTCGCGAGGAAGCAACCCACAGTATCACTATCGTCTACGGAAGCCGAACTTATTGCTCTTTGCGCAGCAGCGTGTCATGGTCAATGGTTGATACGCGTGCTGCAGGATTTGGGTTGGAAATCGGATAGTCCAGTACCATTTCACGAAGATAATCAATCTACAATGAAGATAGTTGCCAGCCCCAAGGATACAGGAAGACTCAAACACATCGACGTTAAATACTTCTACGTGAGGGAACTCATCGAAGCCAATAGCATCAAGGTGGACTACGTACCGTCAGCAGAACAGCAGGCAGACATGCTAACCAAAGGTCTTCCTGCTCCAGCGTTCCAGAAGTTACGATCGAGTATTGGAATACTTGATTGCAGCGTTTGAGTGGGTGTGTTGAGAATTACAAACTCTGCTATCATCAGATCTCTATGGATGCGCCCCTCGTGGATAAGTACAACCCTGCAATCTTTTTCATTTATATATGTATGTGTGAATTTCTTTCCTTTTATTACGCTCGACAACTTTGTATGAAAAGATAATTAAAAGACTTTTATATTTCGCTCGACTTTAAAACAGTTTGTCGCGTTTTACTTTTGTACATTCGAACGTCTTTTGGCCATATCACTTTATTGCCACATAACATTTATTTAGAGTAAATAAAAAGCATGTTTCGAACGAAAATAACTTTTTTTGAATCAAATTCAAGGCAAGTAGGTGAATTTGAGCGAGTACTTCCCTCTCCAGATCACATTTATTGATAGGTTATTTGTTCAATTCCAGTAGTGAAACTCTGAGCAAACTCCTTGATGAATCCTGGAGAGTGTGAGCGGTTTAGTTGAATACCTGTAACTAGAAAATGAGAAGAATGATTAGTAATTTCCATTTAATTCCAACTACCTTTATTGCATATCTTGACAGATATGCGTATTTCGTCTACAATATGCAGACTTCTTCAGTGTCGTGTACTAATAGTCGAGTATTAGTAATCAATTCAATCAACTAATCATTCTTTTCATTTTCTAGTTAAACTTCTTGGTCCTGGACCCTGTTAGCATTCAAGCCAAATCCAGAATTAAGATAATCCAGATTCATAGAATAAATAAAACAAATTTTGAACGCAACCAGTAAAATGTAAAATTTGTACGTTTTTTCTTATCATTTATTTGTTTAAAATATTCATAACATGATTTTTATTTCAAACATTTCATTTGTTTTTCAACATATAAAGACTGTATTCGATGAAATTTGGACACACGCAATTGTTCGTAACTTTTTAGCATGTGGGTAAAAATTATTGAAAGTTTAACTGAATGTATTTCATTGTGTTGTGTCACTTTGTAATGAGTTTCGTGAAAATCGGTCGAGTAATTTCAGTGATGGCTTCGAATGAAGAAATAGTGCGCCAACAAATTTTGGGCACTCACTTCGAAAACCCAAACGCTTCTCATCGATGTATCGGAAAACAGCTCGGAATCGCACATTCAACCGTATCTCATGTGATCAAAACGTTCAAGGACCGTAAGACAACCAAGCGGAAAATTGGCAGTGGCAAAAAACGTGGCACATCAAATCCGGAGAAGGCCAGGATGGTATTGAACCAATTTAAGCGTTATCCCAACATTTCGATCAGGGATGTTGCGAAAAAGGCGAAAGTTTCAGTTTGCTTTGTGCATAAAACAATGAAACGTTCTGGATTACATGTGTACAAGGTCCAGAAGGCACCGAACCGGAGCGATAAACAGAACTCGGTGGCCAAAACTCGTGGAAGAAAACTGTACAGGGAGTGGCTCACAAAACCGTTCTGCATTGTGATGGACGATGAGACCTACATTAAAGCCGACACCAATCAAATGCCAGGACAGGAACACTACGTCGCCACCTCTAAGTTGGCCGTTCCGGAGAGTGTACGGAAGAAGAAACAAAAAATTCCTTGTCTGGCAAGCGATCTGCGGATGTGGCAAAATGAGTCAGCCCTTCATCAACTCTGGGGCCGTCAACGGACAAATCTACAAGGACGAATGCCTCCAAAAACGACCTCTGCCCTTCTTGAGATCTCACGATGATCTGACACTGTTTTGGCCGGATTTGGCATCTTGCCCCTATGTCCGGCCCGTCTTAGACTGGTACAAAGATAATAATGTAGTTTTTGTACCAATAGACGTCAACCCTCCAAATACTCCGGAACTTCGCCCAATTGAAAAATTTTGGGCAATCATGAAGGCAAAGCTCGTTAAAACTCCAGAAAATGAACTTGAACTAAAGAAAGTGTGGTTAAAAGTAAGTAAGCAAGTCGGTCCTATCATTGCCCAAAATTTGATGAAAGGGGTCAAGGAAAAAGTGCGGGCATTTGGGTTGGGAGAAGAGGTTCAATAAACCAATGATGACAAAGCTTAACCATTTAGTAGTACTTTATTTCCAGAAAGTTTGAAATGAATCGGGCTCAAGGAAAATTTTTGGTGGCCTATTTTGTGTGTCCAAATTTCATCCAATACAGTCTTTATGTTTTAATATGTTTGAAATAAAGCAAGTGTTTGGATCATTTTTCATTTTTTTTCTGCGTGTTTTGTAGAACATAGGAAAGTTTGAACTAACAGATTCATTTGTTCATGTTTATAAAGAAAAAAAAAACTTTAAAAACCGAAACACGTGAAACGCCTGAAAATTCTTTTAAGTTCTACTAGTAGAATTTAATGGCAACCCCTCTTTTTCCATTTTTGAGTGATATTTTGATGGCAAATTTAGAAAACAGTTATGAGATATAGACCAATGACCTACGGTTTTGGTAAAATTACATTGATGATGTATTAGGCATTGTAAAGAAGGATATCTAAGCTTTTACTCTAGGAACTATAAATTACACAAAGAAAAACATCGAATTTAATTGCAAAGTTGAAAATGTTACAAGTTATCATTTTGGACTTTCTTGTGGTGAGAACATGATCTTCTCAAACATTTTAAATTTACAGAAAACCGACGAACACTCGACGTACAATAATCTTTCATATCAACACAAAACAGCATCTACGTCCAAACGTGTACTACTGATAGTTTGAAAAAGTGTTTTTTTTAGTGCTTAAGAAGTGAAGTGTCAATTTTAATTTTCCTAGTTTTCAATTACATCTTCCAAGGGTAAACCACAAGAAAAATTTGTTGTTGAAACAAATTCACTAATCCTTGGAAACTAAATGTAGAAATTCATAAACAAAGTTCCAAAGAATTCCTATTCAAGATCAAGGAAATGAGTATTCTTTGAAATTTTTACCTAAACCACACAAACAGCTCACTACACGCTACAACAACAATGGACTACCTACAAATTAGGTAGGATTTTTTAGATGTTGAGAAAATAAAAGACAAACTACCTCGTGGTAGGAACATAGATAAATTCTAAGTGACACCCTTGTCATTTGACAGGAAGAACATTAAATATACAAACACCACGTCCAGGCACACTGAGATTTCCTCTTCCATTCGAGTGAAGTGTTAGTTTGCATTTGCTTAGTTTTCCAGTATTATTGAGTTTCTCCTTAAAAAAATAGACCAAAACCAGAATTTGCACCGCCGCTGAAAATGCCCTAATGCCGCTAACTCTAGAGCTAACGCTACACTTCATACAATTCTCACTTCCAAAGAAAAGAATCTCACCATCTTCTGTCATCAGTCGTGTCTGTGATTAGTTGGAAACCTTTCAAAACAATCAAAACCCATCAATCGCGAGAAGGCAAAAATATTATTCCTGTTTGTGTCATTTTAATTCTTGTTTTTAATTTCGGTGGCTATTGCAGCCGAATTTTCTATCTGCGACCGAGAATCTAATAGTTAGAATGAATTAGGTTTACTTCGCAAAAACAAGCAGTACGCAATAGAAGCCTACGGTGAACCTTTCTGCGTTGGGTGGTGGCGATTGTTTACAACAAGAGATCTACGCTTCGCTATTCCCCATACTAGGGATTAATTTTGTTACATACCCAGAATTGCAAGTGCACATCGTGTGAAACAGTAATTTGGTGATTGCCGATCGAAGGTGCCACCCTTATCAGTGCGCCGCTCCAAGGGAGTGTTAGTGTGTGTTCTTTTATCATGGGGCTTTGAGCAAGAGTAATTTCGACGATAATCATTTTTCGTGAATATTTTGTGCTGTCGAGTAGAAAATTGTGCTGCAACTATGCGCTGGATTACCAACCTTGACGGTGGTCCCAGGCGGGTCAATCATGCCTCGGTGGCCGTAGGAGACTACATTTATTCGTTCGGTGGTTACTGTACAGGAGAAGACTATCGTTCCACATGTGCCATCGATGTGCACATACTAAACACCAACAATATGCGGTGGACCTTAGCTCCGACGATGAAAGATGAGTACGGAGTGCCATGCAAGTATCCGGATGTTCCGTTTCAACGGTATGGCCATACAGCGGTAGCGTTTGAGCATAAAGTTTACATTTGGGGAGGGAGGAACGATGAAATTGTTTGTGATATACTGTTTTGTTTCGACACGAAGACTTTGAAGTGGAGTAAACCTGCCGTTACCGGAAGGGTTCCTGGTGCGAGAGATGGCCACTCTGCATGCATTTATGGCAATCGAATGTATATATTCGGTGGCTTTGAAGAAATCATTGACAAGTTCTCGTGTGATGTACACTACTTGGATCTGCAAACAATGCATTGGACCTATGTTGATACTAGAGGTGATCCACCGTCGTACAGGGACTTTCATTCTGCGACCATAGTGAATCATAAAATGTTTGTGTTCGGTGGTCGGGGGGATGCATTGGGTCCGTACCATTCACAGGAAGAAATCTACTGCCCGAAAATAGTCTGCCTGGATCTCAGAACGACCCGATGGGACATGCCAAATACCACAGGCGAAGAGCCACTTGGTAGAAGAAGTCATTCAGCATGTAAGCTTTCTAGCTTTAATTTGTAAGATAAACAAAATGACCAAACCCGTCTTGTATTTCAGTTGTATTCAATGACAAAATTTACATCTTCGGTGGCTATAACGGAAATTCGGATATACACTTCAATGATCTCTATTGTTTCGATCCAGTGCGATATGTGTGGAAATTAGCACGCCCACGTGGCCAGTCTCCTAGAGCTCGTCGGCGACAATCATGTCTGGTCATAGGCCAGCGAATGTATTTATTCGGAGGCACATGGTCGGTTAAGATACTTGTTTTTTTTTTAAAAGATCAACGAAATGTTAATGTTTTCATTCCTTTAGCCCGTCGCATCTCTCGGATCCAGCCACATACGACTATAGCGACACGCACGTGTTAGACTTTCATCCAACGTTACGTACCCTTGCGATGCTGAAGGTACAGGAATATAAGTTGGACAGCACATGCCTACCGAGAACTATCAGGTAAGTAAACATGAAAATGAGCGCAACATATTTGTTGACATAAACATCAATTTCTAGGATCGAAATGCGCAATATGACTACACCCAACAAGATAAGCCGCTCGCTGGTGAGCGGTTGAATGGTATGGCAGCGTGAGGATTGGTTTATTTGTTTGCGGTGGTAAAATCCTAGTTGAATCTTTGTTTTTAGTTAATTTCTATTCTATCGTTGAGATTTTTTTTTTCGATTTGTGTTTTCACTGCTGAACTAGGTGTATGAAGGAAGAGTTGCAATATTCCGAGTGAGGAATAAAACGAAATTTTACGATATGATTAACATTATGTTGCCAATCAATATTTTCACTATTTTCGTTTATTATTGCTAGTAGTAAAATGAGCTGAATGCATTTAGATGAAAGCTAGAGCGAAAGGGTGTGCGTGGAAATTTAAACCACAAGTTATATTTAAACTGTACATAATTCTTGCATATAAAAATAAATTTGAAATGTATGTATGAATTGTGTTTTATTACTTAAATATTAAGGACACGTATGAGACGAAACTAATAGGTCGTCAAATGATATCTGCTTAACTCAAGTTATGATTTTATATCTCGAAGTATCCCGTTTGGCATAATTGTTCAGATTTAATTTGGTTTATTTTCGGCTTATTGTTTATTGGTAGGTGATATCACCAAGCTCAAAGTAGCCCAATGACACTGAATATAAAGATAATAAACGCAGCGTCGGTCGTGAAAGGTGAAAATCGAACACAGGTAACCCACCGATGGCATTCATGCTGTAGTTAGTTCGGCGAAGAGCTAATATTCGCGTCATGTTGTCTCGCAGCCGACGTTGTTGAACGGTCCTCATTAAGTATCCATTAGCTCGATTAGCTGGTGGCTCCACGGCAGGTTCCATAGAGCAAATCGTAGAAAACGGCGTTGCGCGGACTCAACACTCAACTCTCTGCTGTAGTTTGGATTCCAAAGCCTACAACAGTAAAGGGTGGAACGGTCAAAAATTGATCAAACATGATTTAGTGCACAATATAACATGATTAGTTGATTATATAAATGATCAATCTTCTTTTTTTGTTAAGTTCATCGTCTACAAAACACAGGAAATTTATTTCATTGGGCTTCCGATTATCCAAATGCGAACTGTCGGGCTTTACGTTTCACACCTTCCATCAAGTTTTGTACCGCTGTTAAGGCTGACCCACAATTGATACGTTGCGGATGCGTTGACGTTAATTTGACAGAAAACCTATAGTAAAACTGTCAAATTCACGCAAACGCATCCGCAACGTATCAATTGTGGGCCAGCCATTAGATCCACCTTATTTGATGCTGAACACCAATTTGCCTTGAACTGTTTTTTAAGTTCTCTTGAGGTTTCTCTTTACGATTGCCCAATATTTTTCAATTGGGCACAGATCCGGCGAGTTTGGAGGGTTTTTCTCCTTGGGTACGATTTGCACACTATTGGCACACTATACCATTCCTGAGCAATTTTTCCGTACTGGCAAGAAGCGAGGTCTGGCCAAAACAGCACGGAACAACTATGTTTCTTCAAGAAAGGCAATAAACGTTTTTGCAAGCATTCCTTTACATAAATATCTTGGTTGACAGTTCCAGTTGTCACGAAACTTTCGCGTTTCAGCCCACAGGTGCAAATCGCTTGCCAAACCAAGTATTTTTTTTTCGGGAACTTTGACATTTCTTTCTGCTTAAACTTATCTTGAACCTCTCCTTTTCCGGTAGCCATATAAAACTCTTTACCTGGGAGCTGCTTGAAATCAGCCTTGACGTATGTTTCATCGTCAATTACGACGCAATCAAACTTAGTCAACAAACTCGTATAAAACTTACGCGCTCTTCCTTTGGCTGTTGTGTTTTGCTTATCATCTCGCTTTGTTGTCACCTTATATCCCTAATAAATTTCGTATGGTTATTTTTCTTAACGACCTATTTGGGGTATCATCCAAACTATTAAAGAAATGGTTGGAGGATTTGTGATATCGTTCGCTTAAGGTAAATTTTTATCAGGAATGTTGACAGTCCGGCTCGCTTCTTTGCTCTTTGCACAATTGTGTGGGACTTTCCCAATTTGTTTCCGATATCTCTGATGGAAAGTTTGGCATTGCGTTTGAAAATGCTGGCCACTATTCTTCCGGTCGCTGCGGCTTCCTGGTTTCGGTTTGCTCCCGATCCCGGCTTCCTGGCAGTCGTCAGACGGTTTCCGAACACTTTTATAACATTCGTCACGGTTGATTTGGCAATATCAAATGCTTTTGCCAAGTCGGCGTGGGAATAATTTGGATTTTGCTTATGCGCGTGCAAAATTTTGATACACTGCTTCTCTTTCTTTGGCGCCATTTTGACTACTAAATATAAAATGGCAATAACAAAATAGAGTCAACATTCTGTGCGATTAAAAAAAAACTACGTCATATTTGAGTCGACCAAGTTTTGACCGTTCCATCCTTTATTCTAGTATAGTTCGCACCATGGAACAGTACAGTGATTTGAGACAGTAGATGTCAAAGAAACTCACTTGATTCACACGACACCAATGGGCCTAAGTTGTTTCCTTGGAGCACACCATATGAGTTGCAGCAATTTTAAGAAACGCAGGAATCGATTTTAACTCCGAGTTGACTTCCATTCAGATTTATGAAAAAAAAAAAAACGTCTGCATTGGGGGTTGTAATAAAACAAAATGAGCTTTACTCAAATTTCAAATTCATGCTTTACTAGGGTATTTATCATTCCCTCTGAACCAGGTATTTGAGATAGTCTTTGTGCTTGTATAGCTTCAATAAACTTAGCAGTTTGTAGCCTTTATGAGTACACCAGCCTTTGGACGAGGTGTAAAGTGTGTCCACGATGAAATGGCCACACTATGAAATTGCTCTAACTTTTTAACCGTTGGGTAGAATTTAATGAAAATTTGGGTGGATTTAGTTCATAGTGCATTATTTACATGTTAAAGTCATGTGATCAAAACTCGCGGAAATGAAGTCGAAATAACAGCTCGTGCGTGATAAAATCTTGCGCATTCATCACGAGAACAAGGATCTCTCGCATCGTTCCATCGCTAAAACGTTGGGAATCGTGAATTCCACGGTGTCGCGAGTGATTAAGCGGTTCGAGGAACGGTTGACCACCGATCGGAAGCCCAGAAGTGAAGGAAAAAGTATTCCGTACAACACCAAAAATCACAACCGCGTAGTTGGGGCCTTCAACCGAAATCCGAACGCCTGCGTTCGGGATGTGGCTAAGAAGCTGCACCTAAGCCGAAGTTTTGTCCAGAAGGCCAAAACTAAGGCTGGGCTTCGAACGTTCAAGGTACAAAAGGCCCCTAATCGCGACGAGAAGCAGAACAAGTCCGCCAAAACCCGTGCCAGGAAGTTGTACCTCAACATGCTGACGAAAGTTGAATGCTGCATCATGGACGACGAAACATATGTGAAGGCCGACTTCAAACAGATCCCCGGCAACCTGTTTTTCACCGCCAAGGATAAGTTCAGCGTTCCGGAGCATGTCCGCACTCAGAAGATGTCCAAATTTGTGAAGAAATTCCTGGTTTGGCAAGCCATCTGCACGTGCGGGAAGCGGAGTGCACCTTTCGTGACCCAGGACACGATGAACGGACAGGTGTACATAAAAGAGTGCCTCCAGAAGCGGCTGCTTCCTCTCCTGAAGGCCCACAACGTCCCAACAATCTTCTGGCCGGATTTGGCCTCACGCCACTACTCCAAGGACGTGCTGAAGTGGTATGCGGACAATAAAGTCAATTTCGTGCCGAAAATGTTCAACCCTCCCAACACTCCGGAGCTCCGCCCCATCGAGAAGTACTCGGCGATTATGAAGCAGCACCTTCTTAAACGACCTAAGGTAGTGAAGACAGTCGAGGAACTGAAGAAAGTATGGGTTTACATGCAAAAAACGGTTGATTCACAGGTTGTGCAGAATCTTATGGCCGGGGTTAAGGCCAAGGTGCGGGCATTTGCGTATGGACTGTAAATAAAATACGAGTAAAATTGTAAAATGAAGTTTAATAGTTATTTCTCAATCCCTGAAAATTTGATGGCAATCGGATGAAAACTCGAATTTTGCGAATCAATTTTGTGTGTGGCAATTTCATCGTGGACACCCTTTAGTTGAATCGTGCCGTCATTCAGCTTTTCTGTTTTCGGGACGGATGAAGTCCCGTTAAATAACAAAGAAGAAGAAGAAGCTTGTATGTAGCATGTTGATATGTTGTGTCGCTTGGTAAATAGCCGACGGTTGTTACAATGGTTGTACTGAATAGTTCTTCTTGTAATCCACACTGCCATACAGCTTCATGGGTCTCGGCTTCCATGGTAGACAGTGCCAGGGTTGGATATTTCTTGCCGGACTATGATACCTATCCGTCTGTATATTGAAACATATGTTCAGTAATCGATTGTCTGGTTTCTGCATCATTTCCCCAGTCCGAATCGCTCAAGATCTTGAAAATGTTCAAACCAGACAATGTTGCTTCAGATACACAAAATTCATGGTCATCGTTTCCTTGAGCTAGCGTAAAATGGGCTTGGCCACCGTCCAATGGATTTCGCTAAAATTTATACTAAAGCAGCTCATAACATGGGCTTGCCAAGCATTATCTGGCCAAGTACATTGTGCCAAGAATAGAAGACCACCAACTAGTTCTCGAAATGGAATATTTTTTATGTTCTTCTCTTCTTCAACTGTTTGTGGACACATCGCTTTCGTCAATTTCTGTGTGGGATCATACGGACTGGAACTTGTGTTGAAATCGACCAGTCGGAAACGGTAAAGCTGTGGCAACAACCGCGCAGGAGCCACAGCGACCGAAGCGAACAGCCGGTGCGAAAAAAGGAATCGGATCGCAAGAAAAACGGAGCGTAGCAAAAACAAACTTGGTTGTACGCCCGAGGCTCGTTTTCTGTTTGGTTCGTTTATGTTGGCAGCAGGCAGCTCGATGAAGGTATTCCAGTGGATGGTGTAATGCAGGCGAGGTAGTCATTTATTCTCCCCTCACTCCTCATAAATGTATACCGGGCCATTATTTGCTCGATAAACTCAAGTACTCCAAGAAATCCCAGAACTTTGCAGTATCCAATGGCTTCCTAAGCACATCCACGGTCATCTTTTCTGAAAGGCTATACTGGCGTGAAACGCATATCAGTCCAATATGAATAGGAAATCAAGCAAAGATGGGACTGATATGCGTTTCACGGCAGTATAGACTAGCTTCACTTCACCACGATCGCACAAGTCCTTGATGAAGTGCTGTTTGGTGTCTATATGTTTAGACCGCTTGTTGGTTTTCTCCAAATTTACGATGCTCAGACAACTCTGGATGTCCTCGTGAACTATCGTTGCTCCCTGTTGAGACTCACCGAGATCAGCCATCAAACGTCGAGGCCAAATTAACTTCTGGCATGTCTCGTTCAATGCGAGGCGCTCTGCCTCCATTAACGACAACCTCACGCTAGTCTGTCGGCGACTGACCCAAGCAACAGGGCCACTACCGAAGAACACAACAAATCCTGTAGTCGATTTTCTACTATCTTGATCACATGCCCAATCCGCATCCGAACAGCCAACCAACGACCATCCATTACAGGTCCGAACAGTAGCTTGAACTCCTTCGTACCTTTAAGGTACCTAACAACTCTTTTCGCAGCCTTCCAATCCATTTTACTTCGTCCGCTAACTCTGCGACCAAGCAACGACACGCTGGCCACTACGTCCGGCCGACCGTTGATGGCGATGTAGAGCAGAGCACCTACCCTGACCCAGTTTGTATAGAAGTACGACTCAATTTCGTACAATTTAACAATTTTTCACTCCTCCACGAACCTTATACGCCTTTTACATGTCCCTTGCTGATTTTGACAACAAAATAGCAAATGCTGATTTTTGAAGTTTATTTGCTTGTTTACTGCCCTGTTAAAAAGCAGTCCAGTTAAACAGCACCCAGTTAGCGAACAGTTGCTGTACTCTACATACGGCTTGGTGCCATGCAATTTTTGTTGTTGTTGGGGGATTTAAACACTACTGCGTCCATTAATACAAACTTTTGCAGTATATCCCTGTTTACTGTATACGCATTGGGCAGGCTGACCACCATTTGCTGCTTGCCACAACACGTTCCCAGTCAGGTATGATTTGGTTTACGAACTCAATCACCTTACCAGGATTTGCAGACCAAATCTCATTGGGCTGTAAACAACCACTACCAAGAAATTTTGATCTGCACCTATACAATGCACTACAACTGCAAAGCAGATGCTCCAATGCTTCGCTTTCTAGGTTACAGAAGCGGCATATATCATTCTGAGCCCGGCCAATGTTCTTCAAATGATATCTGCTCGAACAGTGCCCTGTTACTAGGCCAGTGTATGTACATAGAGCTCTCTTATTGAGCTCTAAGAGCTTTTTGGTTTTATTTGCGTTTGGACTTATCACCTTTTGTTCTTCCCAGCATTTAATTTCCATTTTTATAGTACAGTTTGATATACCGCAGAATGGCTCTGGGCCAAGAAACTGTGAACTAGATACTATTTTTGCGAGATCGCCTGCTATTTCATTCCCTTCAATGCCACTCTGTCCCGGAACCCAATACATGTTTACTGAGTTCGTTTGACACAGTAGTCTCAATGACAGAATACACTCCCAGACAATTTTCGATGTACATTTATAAGCGCATAATGATTTTAAAGCTGCCTGACTGTCTAAGAAAATACAAATATTTGCATATCTGTACTTTCTTTTCAGGCAAACATTCACGCATTCTAGTATTGCAAAGATTTTTGCTTGAAAAACTGTTGGCCACTGTCCCATAGCCACTGTAAATTTGCTTCCAGGACCATAGATTCCTGCCCCAGTTTTCGTTCCAATTTTTGAGCCATCTGTGAAAAAAATGATTGAACCTTGGCGAACTATGGGCCCTCTGGCTTCCCAATCTGTACGCGATGTTTCGCGTACCTTGTAGGGAACGTGATAGTTGTCCTCCGGTTTCATCCAGTCTCCATTCATATTTATCACCGGTCCTCTTTTAAAATGTTGTAAAATACTCAGATGACCGGTAAGATCACCTAACATTATATTTCTAGACCTTTTCAGCATCCGAGCGCTTCTTTCCGCCTCTAACTGCATATATTCGTGCAACGGCAGCAGATTGAGAATTGCATCTAGTGCTTTCGATGGAGTGCTGCGCATAGCTCCAGTTATAGCAATGCATGCAAGTTGTTGAAGTTTAGCAAGTTTTGCTTCTGCAGTAGCTTCCTTGGTTTTCGCCCACCACACTAAGTTATTTTTGGACGTATAACAGATGTGTAGACCCACATAATCATTTTTGGTCTTAAGCCCCATTTCCTTCCAATGGTTTTAGAGCATAACCATAAAGCACTAATAGCTTTGCTTATCGCATAATCAAGATGTGCATTCCAATTTTAGCTTAGCAACCAGAATTACGCCTAGGTATTTGACCTGTTCACTAAATTGAATGTGTTCTCTTCCAAGCTCGAGTGCTTTAAGGTTAAATTTTCTCTTGTGAAAGGTACAATTACTACTTTTGATGGATTAATGCTTAGACCCTCCTTCATACACCAAGATTGGGTATCCTTTAAAGCCTGTTGCATTCTACCTGATACTATATTGTCAAACTTCCCCCTTACTAAGATGACTATGTCATCCGCAAAGCCTACAACCTCGAAACCTTTCGCTTCTAAGCTTCTCAGAAGATCGTCTACAACTAAGGAACAACAAGTGGGGGGGGTACTCCCCCTTGGGGGAGCCCTTCGTTTCCCCCCCCCTAATAAAAAACCCCCCCACCCCCAAAGAGTTTTTTCTTTTTGCAAGAATATTATGAACCCGGTTAACAAGCCAGTTGTAAAAACTCCTCTCTTCCTAGCTCGAGCCATTGAGGAATAAGATGTTCAATACCCAAGAAGGAACAAAGTGCTATTTCTTTTACTGACACAGATTTTTCGACTTTTTCTACTAGCGTATGAAGCGCTGTAACTGTCAGAGCGCGGAGAGATCGCAGCACGCTCTGCCCACGAACAGTTGGGGTTTGGTGAGCTGTCACGATTTTTTCCTTATTTTAGTGTGATGAAATTAATCTGCATAAGAATCTCAATAATAACCGTCGCGAGTGTTAGTGAATGCTGTGGTTATGACCACAGAGTCATACCTAAATATCATTTGTGTGTTGCCGGTGTAAATGGATTTCGAGAACGAGCCGATTGGTACACTGTTGCTTGTTGTTGCGGATTACCCGGGTGAGCGCTTTCCATCTTACTGATTTATTTGCAATTTTTCCAAAGAGGAATGTAAATTACTTGTCGAAATATGCAGCTGACAATATTGACAGCCTTGGTCGCAAGAAGTCATAGAATAACAATTTCTAGAACATCAACTTATTGCGATACATCTTTTGATTCGAACTTTTTCGGTTATTTATTTTACTATATAAGGTTAATGTTGATCACAAGAATATAAATGAGTTTCGTATATCACAAACATCCTAAAGGTCTTGAAACGGTAAATTAAATTGTGTTTTTCAAAAGATTGATTGGCGACTAATCAGTACTTATTCATTTAGGCTGGCCTACTTCCCATCAGGACCCCACCTTCATAGTAATATTTCCCCAAGAAACTCGATTGAAGGCTGCTTGTTTCCTCAAGTGACCACACTTCTTTATTTAACTACGAGTATAGGGAAGTCTTTAAATGCATGTTTTGATACATCCATTATTTGATATGCGTATTTGCTTTTATAGCTGAATATAGGAATAAAGTACCCTGTCTTAAGTTGGTTCCTTTTAACACAATTGCAGTTGAACACATCATTTGAAACCCTGAACCAATATTTAGTGGTTGAATAAGCATTGCATAGAATTTTTTTTTCTTCGTTTTTAAAACACATAATTTATTCCACAGGTCCAGATGTTCGATTGATATTTGGATAATGAACCAAAATATTATGCTTCGGCTTAAGATCTTTTTTTGAAATGTATTTGATACAAATTGTGATGATAATTTATTAAATCTCGTAGTGCATCAATGTAAAATAAATTTAAAATAACGGCTGAATATGCCCATTTCATTGGATGTTGAACTTTTGACGAAAGTAGCTATAATGAACTATCGGACCAAAACTTAGACACGTGGAATTTTATAAAATAAATTTAATCACTCCCAAAATTGATTTAACAATTGACAGTGTGGGGTCAATTCATAACTTTTCTCGTTTCAGAAGCTTAATTCTAGGATATATCCAGGACACAAGGAAGGAACACCTATCCCAGTTTTTCCCCTTTTCTAATTTCAGAGAGCGAACAATGGCGCTTAAACCTATGCTCATGAGCCAGGACAAACGGTGGGAATACCTTTGTCTTTCTCAAAGAAGTCAGGACAAATAGAGTGACATTATCCTTCTTAGCAACGTCACTCCTAACAATTCACCTAAACCTACAAAATCGAGACGGAAGGACGGTTGTCCCCGTTTCCTCTTTCTTACGGTTTGAAAATATTCGTTGATTAACTCATTCATCAAGTGGATAATTTAATTGCCGTTTATTTTTGAATCATCTTTTACCCCCAACGCTACATAGTGGGCCTGGCCGTTTTAATATTTATGCCATATTACAGATATGCCCCAAATATTAATGTTGCTAAGAAAAATACTGGTTACAGTATTTTCCAGGATGCTTTTAATTACTGGCTATGTGAGCGTTAGAATAGAATAGAATAGAACTAGAACGCTGTACTTCATTACCAGAAAGCAAACTGAAATTTTAACAAACAATGCTTGCATATAAGTACTCACACATTCCTTCACAACACCTTCCCACTCCCACCCCAAAAAACAAAGGGCCGAGTTTGGTCTCCCCCTCCCTTTAAAAACTCCCCCCCCCCCGCCCCCCCCTGTCGCCTCCAGATGCTCTCCCCCACCACACTGCGGAAGATTAGCTTCGAACAAAAAAGCACCGAACCATCTAGACGAAGTAGCGATTTTTACGTTCCGCCACTTCGTTTTGCTGCGGGATGTAGCCCGCCGTGAACGCCCTTCTTTTTGTAGAAACTTCGCATGTAATTCTGACATGTAGCAGGTATCGTCAATCGCGGTTAAGAAATAACGATACCCACATCATCTTGGCATCTTGACCGGACCGCATACGTCGGTGTGTACCAAGTCCGTACAGGATAACGATTTTTTGGGGAAAGGAATACGCGAGGTTTTCCCCCCAAACAAGTAGCATTTACACCTCTTCGACGTCCCACTTGAAAATGATCGCAGCCCTGTGCCCGAATCTACTATGACAGGCGTGCTTGCAGTCTCTGTTAAGGTGACCACTAGTCGCTAACACGACTTCCTCGGTCACTGGTACAGCCCGTGGTTTAATACAGCCACGGCCACCGCCGTATTTCCTCTCAAGATCCGAAACCCACGAGCATAAAAGATCACTTCCAATTTCAATTTTGTAGAAGACACTATGATTCGGAAACGTAACCCTTAGGAGTTATTAGTTTCGCCGTGAAAAAAGGCTTTTCCGGTCACTGTGCACCGGTGCACCCGTGCATAACGATAACCTTCAGCGCCGAATCGTTTCCGGATGACCCTTAACGCTTAGCCACCTCGTTCAGCAGCTTGCACTTTACAATCTCCAGAGTGAGATCTTCTTCAAAAGCATTCTGATTCTTGATCGCATCCCACGCGGCTTTCGCTTTCGCCGCCGCACGGATCAGCCCGTGCTGTTTATCTTCAATCAGCAAACCAATGGTGGTCCGACCCTTGTCATTCAACACATTTCAGGCATCGTCAGTTTCTCCGCCCTTCTTAACACCGGGTTCGACGCAATGCAACTAATCCCCTCGGATGGGGAGCCATTCCACCTGAGGTTTTCAGGTGGAATAATTCTAGGGTTTTTTTTTATTAGGGCGAATCTAACATTAAGAGACTCTCTTTGATTACTTTCTCTTTCATTCATATTCAAATCACCTTTACGTTTTTCATTCTACTATTTGTAGAGTATGCTAGCCAGCACTGTTGTGTTTCGATCTGTACTAAAGAATCCCTCGAAAATTTTATAATGGCACTGTAATAAATGAAAGAGAGCGAGCCCGGAGAGAATCTTTCAATGTTAGATTCGCCCTAATGAAAAAAAAACTTGAAAAAAAAACCTGAATTGTTTTTATTCAACTTCTGTAAGCTATAGCGATTGCCCTCCATTTGCGCGTGTAAACCTTCTGAACTTCGTGAGAAACTGATCAAATTTCGCGAAAAACGACGAAATTGCAAAATGGCGTCGAAACTTTCCTTGTTCGCCGCGATGAGATTACATGGATGCTTATATGGGAGCGCACAAACCGACGCGATGCGTTTTTTAATCGCGTCGGTTTGTGCACTCTCATAAACCGCCATGTAATCTCATTATTCATTATTCGCTGCCGCGCCTGAAAAAAACGCGGCAGTTTGTGGAATCCTTCTATCGTTGCTTGCACGATTGTGCCAATCGGTTGATCCATCCACAACAGCCAACACTCAAAAAAATCGACACGTTTCAACGTGAGATTTCACGTAACTTTCACCTGAACACGTAACCAAATCTTCTTCAGTAAAATCAGGTGAACATTACGTGTAACTAAATTGTATGTAAAAAATCACGTTACATTTATGTGATTTTCACTAAGAATGTGGAGTTACGTGGAAATCACGTAGCTTTTACGTGAATTCCACGTGTTTATTATTTGGAGTGTAGAGATAAATTTTTGACAGAGTTTTTCTCGACTCGCTGTTTTTGCAGATGGGACAGATATGTTTTATGGGTAGAGTTTGCTCACCGGCCCATACTCTTTCTTCCTAGAACTACCAGTTCTTTGGATGCCGACCGCACTCCATAGGTATCAGCTGTGAAAATTACTCCGTACCCGTTATTGCAGACTTTACTTATCTTATCTTGAAACGCAGTGTTTAAGTTGGTCCACGCTTCCGTCACCGTTTTCGCTGCCTGTATTAAGGTATAATTCTAGACAAAATCGTCAAATTGTAAACAATGACTTAAAACGTAAATTTCCTGGAAATGCCAGGTTGCTAACATCGACAAAGATTTTTAATTAGCGCCCAACTGACAAACGTAAGCAATGGCTTCTTCCGTAGATTTCTCGTGGCACAAAAGCTACCCAAATAAGCCTCCAATTCTATCGATAGGTGAACTCTTCCTCTTCGAAATGACCAAGGTGGATTGATTAGGCGAGTTTTCAATGACGAGAAATTCGCCGAAAAAGCCGTTGTTTACGTTTGTCAGTTAGGTCCTAAAGACAAATATATCCACTACCGACGGGAAGGTAATAACTCCCTGAATCTGTTTCTGGTGCTATTTTGTTTATGGAAGCAAGCAGATCCTAGAAAAATTTGCTAGAAGTCATTGTTTGCAAATGTTACTTTCGACCTTTTGACTAGTTTGTCTAGAATTCACAGGCACGATGCATCGATCAACGACGAATCGTTGTCCCCACAAGTTGACAATTATCACTTCCGGTCTTCGTGAAAATCAAATGGAGATTCATCTCCCGAAGTGACAATTGTCACTTCGTGGGTGGCAACGAATATAACCGATGACAGACAAGTCGCTTTTTCCCACCTTAGGCAGTTTTCTCTAAAATCATACAGTACGAGTATTTTCTACAAAAAATAAATTTTATTTCTTATATCCAAATCGTAGTCGCGGTCAAAAGTTACCTTTTGTTAAGCTCAAATCTTGTTTTTTATTTAACATTGTCAATTGTATCATTCCTCATAATTGACGTTACTGTTGGGGTAAATATGTAAGTTGATCGGGTAATAACATGGGGGTTAATATCTTTTTTAAACATTTTTTTTTTCCTTGTAACGTTTTTTAATTGATGTTAATAAAATTAAAGACAAAGTTTCAGCATGCTTGTTTTCTCTCTTTCGTAATGTTTGACAGGTAAATAACTTGACGTTTACTCAGTTCAGTACTTTTCAGGATTGATTGTTTCAGTTTGTTTGATTTGCACTTGAGAAACTCAACATAGGTTTTCCTCCGATGCGCCCAAGAAGAGTCACTTAATCATTTTTACTTTCAAGGTTCATAAATACGTGTATAAATAGAGAACAAAATAAATAACATTTTTTTCGATAAAATAGATCATAAATAAAACAAAGAAAAATGTTTTCGAAAATAAATTGGTCAAAAAACAAAATCAACAGTTGTAGCATTCAATTTGATGCTGGGTCAGAAAATATCATTAACTGAAGCAACATTAGGGGTAAGGGAACGGAAGATGTGTTCTAAAAAACTATGAAATCTTTTAGAAGGGTCGATCAATCAGTTTTATCAGTGCACTGTTGTTAGAGGTTGGGTTTTGCGTGGTGTGCGGTTGTTGTTTTGCTCTTTGTAGACTAGATGGTTGTTAATACACAGCTTCATTGCTTAGGGTTGGTTTACATTCCGAGTGATGATAAATCGTGTGTATGGTTTGAGTGATTGTTAGATGAAGTATGTTAATCCTAAAGAGATTTGTTTTCTTTTTTCCACTGTGGTCAAATCGCTTTTTCACCATCGCGAAAATGATTCCAGTTCAGTATTTTTGTGTGTAAAACTTACGTTCGAGTTTGGTTAATCTCATCTAGTGAGGGTTGAAATTGATGGATGCTTGGAACCAATTCAAAGGTTCCCGTTTCGGTTTGCTTCTGAAGCGACTTTTTTTTTTAAAACGAAAAGAAGGTCCCAATTCCTAATGGGTGTCGTGAATACATGAACGTTAGCATCAGGCTTAAGTGAAATGCTAGCGTATTTAGCTGCTTGCATTCCCTCGCTTATACCTAACAACTAATTATTACTGTTACAAAAATAGTCCTATCAAAGTTAGACGTAACTTAGTTTAGCAATAGTATATAAAAAGAATAATTGTTCTGTATCAGCCCATCAGAGAACTACCAGCAGCCCTAGCTTACTTCGGAACTTCTTGAGGCTGCTGCTGTTGTGATGTTCCATCGGTGGTCGCACTAGATACGTTTTCTCCTCCACCGTTGGTCGATGAAATCGTAGCAGTCGTCGAGGCGTCTCCATTGCTGGTCGAATCTCCACCCTGCTTCTGTTCCGTCGTGGAAGCTTCCGCGTCAGCCAAATTGCAAGGGGTGGGACCTTCCGTTTGGTATTTCATTTCCAAAAACTTTTCACCGTTGAAGCGGGTCTTTTCGTCACTAATGTCCTGTAGAGAGCAAATTTTCCGGAAGTTGTCCGAAGATTCAAAGGAAATCGGTTCAGTCAATGCGCGGTATAACATTGAGAAGCGTTCGATTAGTGGTCGTTTTCGTCTATACATACTTACATGTGAGTTAATGATTTATTATTTTGCAATATACAACATTCACAGGTGCAGCGATCGTTAGAAATGGTAACTACAAGATGGACACGAGAAAACTGGACAACGTGCTAATGTTTGCCTCCGTGTTTATCATCTCGCAGACTTAACAAAGGAGTTTTTTAGACGAAGATCGGAGCAGTTATCTTAACTACGAATGGGATTTGAAAGAAAACATAGACATAGTTTCAACATAGGCATCAATTTGAAGCACATCCTTCAACGAATACAATAAACTAAACTATAACACGTGTCCAGATTTCACAGTGCTCAAACCTTCATATTTTAGACACCCCAACTGAATTGTACAAATGTTTTTTTTTTTTTAGCTTAAGCATAATTAAGTGACAAATACAGGAAGCACATTGCTGTACAGGATGAATTGCGATTAGTGACTTATGTTAAACTTTATTCAGTTCAGTTAAACTTAACATTTGAATGGAAGGCTTTGTTTATCGATATGGTGAGTTTTTTGCTTCTCTTTACTTTTAATTGGTTACAAATTCTTTTTTGTCTTTAAATCGATAATTCAAATTTTTCAATACAGATAAAATAGCAAACAAAG
>JAHHFK020002555.1:600000-809035 GCA_024533555.2 Aedes koreicus | reverse complement strand
ATCATAGTCAAAAATGCCATGACCGTGGTAAATTCGACCATTTTCATGGTTATGGAAACCATTATATGCGATAGTCATCCTGACCATGATTTAATTGTCGGTACAACGATGGAATTTTCCTCAGAGTATAGGGCATAATATTATGCATTATGTCTAGTGCATCATTGAAGTTGGATTAAAGCTGAAAAGGGCCCCACTAAGATCGAACTAATGCTATATCTTTTGTAATGCCATAAGACATTGCTAAAGTAGCATTATTGCATTGGTAATGCATCATTGCATTGGTAATGCATTATTACATTCTTAAAGCTAATCTAACGCTTCATTACTTGACAACTGTTAAATTGATGCGATCCCGCATTAATGATGTTGATTTTGGGTTGAATAAGAGCAATCATATAATGCTAGTGGTTACTTGGGTACATACTCAGCCACATTCGTGTATGCTTCAATGTGTTTTGGTGGGTCACGACAACGTTCCAAATGTTGACGCAAACTACAGAGAGCTTCAAGAATGAGCTCGTTTGGAGAAAGTACAGTGGTATTGAAAGATACAATGCGAAACATATTAACACAAAAAACAAACACGAATGAAAAAAAAAACAATAAGATCGCAATACAACATTATAGACTAATTAATTTGCTAATTTGCTGTCGGATTAGAAATCAGTTAAGTTAAGAATACTGTTCAGGTATTTTTCCATTAAATTACTCTATTGTCACCACAATATATAGGCAATAAAGTCTATTGTAGCCAAAATTTCGATAATAGAAAATCAATACAATCTGGTTTTAGAGTTACCTCATGGTGCCATCATAGACTAACTCTAATAGCGAATTCGTTTTTGATCCAGTTCCAAACTGGATCGGGTATCAAAATTGGGTCGGATTGTTGTGTGTTAAACGTCAATGTGTATGGTTTTATAACCTAACTCGTATCGGATTGAGGTTTACACCGACAATAAGTTCGGGTATCGCAGGTTGGAACTGGTTCCAACCTAGGTTCAAAAACGAATTCGATATAAGACCAGTAGGTCCCGAACAAATACGAGTTTTTTCTTGGCTCGGTCAGTACTAGCACATCGGTCCCAAGCTCGGTCCAAAGCTAAATAATGCGCCCCTAATAATGAACTCTCACGAACACACTCTCAAATATTCTGTCTAAATAACACAGCAAATCAAAACAAAGGCGCAAATATGTATAGTTAGGTGCTGGCTTCAATGTGTACTTCGGACCAAGGGGTTCTACAACAGTGAACCAATTTCAAATCGCTAGTTGCATATTGATTGTTGGTGCCACTGTGCTGCATGAACGGTGTTTATTCTGAAATTCACTTGAGTCTCAAACGGGTCTACTAAACGCACCCGCTTGCATGAACCGGAAAATAGGAGCGAAAGAGTGAGAGTAAAGGCCCAGAGAAACGTCAGTGCGCTCGTCGCGTTATTATTTATGTTTTGATTTTCCTCTGCCTTATCAGATTTTCTTTCTGCCTTTGCCAGGCTGCCTGTTTTTATCGTTTCTAAAAGCGGTGTTAATCATCCTTCCATATCAGCACCGACCGAGTAGGTATCACATTTCCAACGAATACCCAATCAAGCACGGGTTTCCTTATCTCTAGAGAGAGTTCCCTTGCATTATTTTTTATCCCACATCAGGTGGCCGACGATCCTCGGAACAGGTGGCCGACTACAGTTTAAGCAACTGCTCCCGGTATCGGCAACATACTGGGACTGATGACTGATGGTCGAAAAGTCTCGGTTATAAGAGCCACCGAGACATTGCGACGAAGACGACGATTCCGAACCGAAGCATCAGCACACGATGATAACTGCTGATAAGGATTCGTCACCGCACCGGAGCCGAAGATCCGCTAACTTCGCCAAGGAGTTCAGTTTAGTAGCGTGCTCCTGCGCGTAAACTGACCAAATCCATCCAGTCTTAAGTCGTTTGCAGCCGGTAGTGGACGTGTGTGTTCTGTTCTGGAAAAGGTGTGTGTGTGTTTAACGAGTGCCGTGTCGGGAAAGAAAGGAAGTAACGAAGGATATCAGTTCCATTTCCATTCGTCAAGTGCCCGAGTATCGTGAAAAAAAAAAATGGATGAATTTGCGTTGTGTTGGAATAACTTTGCGGATAACATAGCCAGTGGGTTCCAGAACCTGTTTGACCGGGGAGACCTGGTTGATGTGACAATCGCTTGCGATGGGAAGCTACTGAAAGCGCATAAAATCGTGCTGGCCATCTGTAGCCCGTACTTCCAGGAGATGTTCACGACCAATCCGTGCAAGCACCCAATCAGTGAGTATTAGCCGCGTTTACATATTATCAGTGATTGATTTATGTTTACCTAGTTAAGTTCAGAATAGAATAGCACACTGTCGACATTATTGCCAGGCTAATTTGTTCAGTTGCTAAATCTAATTATGCTCTTCTATAGATTATTGATTGCAATGGGCGACCTTCGTACGGCGAATCTTTTTATTTTTTGTTAGTCGAGCATGTTTTTCATGACTGCATGGAGATTATTTGAGGGTTTCTGGTTAGTGGGGTATTTACACAAAGTTGCATATCAAAAGGCAGCGCGAATAATTTCGGTTGCTATTCAAATTTTGAAATGAAATCACTTGAAATAAATCCGCTTAGCATGGTTGGTACAATCGATGTTTTAAATAAAGCAATGTTAAATTTTCAATTCTCAGATTTGAAAAATACAATATCTTCATTCAAAATGGTACGAGAGCGCCAGTTAAGTGATAACAAGGGTAGGGTTACTAGTTATAGCTATACGATCCTGCTATGTAATGTCTTGCATGAGATTTCCGTGTATTTTTTTGTAAATTTAGGACTTTAGGAAGTTAAGTATTTTGGTGTTGACATCCAGAATCGAGAAGTATTGCTTAAATTATTGCTGTTAATTCAATTTAAATAAGTCTCCTCTTATGTTGCTTCCTATTTCTAATTCTATTTTATGTATTTTCGTGAGAGAAATGAACGGGAAGATTGTATCAGCTTATGCCGTTTTTTATAAAAAATAGCGTGTGGATTTTTTGAAAATGATCGCTATCTTTGAGACTCAGAGATATCGGTGAACGGTACATGGAAGTGCATTTTAGCGCAAGTAAAGATGGTATAGCTTAGCATAACATAGAACACTTGTACATATCGTGGGTTGTGTCACCTAACTAATTAGGTGTTGTAGACCCTCTGCTCTCAGCACGTCCTTACAACTGTTTGCACATTTTATAATTGTCTTGAATTCCATCGTCGAAAATACTAGGACTCCAAACGATCTTCATAGATATCCAAGAGACGAAAAATTGGCGGGATTTTAAATATATTAAGGCTGTGTTCCAATTCGCGAAATAATTTTAATTTTACTTAAACTTGATAGATGGAAAATAATCGATTAATGGGTTAAAATCCCTTTGTTACAAAAATTCGATAAGGTGCTCTGAAAAAAATTCTATCGTTATACCGACAATTAAATCATGGTCATCCTGACTATCGCATATTATGGTTACAATAACCATGAAAATGGTCGAATTCACCACGTTTATGGCATTCTTGACTATGATCTTGGTAACAAGAACTATTCCGACATTATGGCAAATGTTGGATCAACTATTTTTAATGGTCGGTTTGACCATGATCATGAGTCGCTTCAAAATTACTATACTGCGATAGTCATCCTAACCCTCAATAATGGTAAACTTGACTATAAAATTTGTCTCTGTGTTTGTCAAAACTGAGTTGCCGCTTGTCACTTGTCAGAAATAAGTCAGCTCAAGTAGCACACTCCCGTTTCATTTACTCAATTTTTGAGTACAATTGTATACTATCTCTTTTTCTCTCACGGAAATGTTCCTCAATTTTCGTAAAAAGTGGATCTACTCATAAATTGAGTAGATCCACTTTTTAACGAAAGTTGAGTAACATTTCCGTGAGAGAAAAATAGATAGTATACAATTGTAATCAAAAATTGAGTAAAATGAAACGGGCGTGCAGACTTAATCGATTATTTTCCATCTGTCAAGTTTAAGTGAAAATTAAAATTAATTCCGGAATTGAACACAACTTGATAACGTGTATTCCTTAAGAAACTCGCTTTGGACTAATCAGCGTATTCTTTGATCCTGTAATCCTGACCATCTACACGGTTTCTGTTCTGGTACAGTAGATCAAGGCGTTTTCGTTGGTGACAATCAATCAAAAATTACATCACAACGTGGCGCTAGCAGCAGATGGATAATCCTGAAGAAAACTTATATAGTTTTTGGCTCAGGAAGCACACACCGGTCTCAAGCTCGGTCCCAAGCTTAATGATTCGCCCCTAAGACCGTAACTCTCACCAATACACACTCAAATATTCTGTCAAAATAACATAGCGAATCAAAACAAAAACAAAGATACTTGTACTAAAAAGGTACTAAAAAGCGCAAGAGTGCATGGCTAGGTGCAGACTGCAAGGTGTACTTCGGAACTAGGGGTTCTACAACAGTGAACCAACTTCAAATCGCTAGTTGCACATTGATTGTTGGCGCTAGTGTGCAAGAAAATTTCTTAAAAAATGCTTCATCTTTCGAGCCTGACCAAATGGATGGTTCCACTCTTCGACAAAGTTGTTCATGGTCTTTTGATTGATAATCAGAAGTTCAGAATTGTCTCAATACGTGGCGCTAGTATGTTAGTAAATCTCCCGAATAAAGGGTGTCCCACATCAAATTGCATCACGAAAAAAACGCTTTAGAAAATTACCTAGTTGACCGATCCTTTTCAAACTTTCAGGCAATAAAATATAACCCATTAGTAAGCTTTTTGCATATTAATTTCATTCAACTTCAATACCATCCCGACCAGTAAGGTATAACATAAAAATAACAAAACTATAACAAACTGTATTACGACTAACTGATTATGATATAAATTTGTTAAAGATGTTTTCATCTGGATAATTTCATAACATACTTATAAGAAATTAAGATATAATGCTTTGGGAGGCACAATCTGCGTAAAGAAATAAATTAATTCTAACACTAGCTGATATAATTTTACTACGTTGTAACAAAACTGCTAACTGCTTTGTTACCTCTTGAAGATTTTTGGTTATAATTTCTGTTATTTTAACAACATCCGCGATCCAAATTTTAACAACCTCTGTTATGAAAACAGCGTAACTGAATAACAAAACTTGAAATAATTTAGTTGTTTCCTTCTGGTCGGGATAACTCCGCTTATCAGGTTCTATACAACATCTGGCTACAGCTTCTTCTGTACGGAAACCCACTTTGTCTTCCTCAGATTTGACCTTCTTGGGATGCTTCCGTAGTGCCTGCTTCATAATAGCCCAGTATTTTTCGATGGGCATTAGTTCCGGTGCGTTGGGGGGGGGGATTTATGTCCTTTGGTACGAATGTGACCCCTCTGGCTTTGTACCACTCAAGGACAACATTTGAATAGTGGCATGAAGCTAGATCCGGTCAGAAGATCGTAGGGCCCTCGTGTTGCTTCAACAGAAGAAGCAGATGCTTCTGTAGACACTCCTTGAGGTAGATCTCCCTGTTTACAGTCCCGGTTATCACGAACGGCGCACTCCGTTTGCCACAAGAGCAGATCGCTTACCTAATCATGTATTTCTTGGCAAAATTTGAAAGTTTCTGCTTCCTTACTTCCTCCGGAACATCAAACCTGTGGGCGGTGAAAAACAGTAGCCCCGAAAGCTGCCGGAAGTCCGCCTTGACGTAGATCTAACGATCCATGACTAGACAATGAGGCTTCGTCAGCATCTGGGTGTACGGTTTCCGGGCCCGTGACTTTCCCACCGTATATTGCCGTTCGTCACGATTTGGAGCCTTCTGCACTTTGTACGTATGCAGTCTCTCCCGGTGCTTGGCTCTCTGAACGAAAGACTTGGACAGATTCAAGTCGTCCCCCCATCCCTGACCGAAGTATTTCGATTCCGCTTAAACGCTTTCACGACACGCTTGTTTTCCGATGTCCCGATGAGAGAGTTGAGGATTTTCCAGGTGCTTGCGCATAATCAATTCGCGACGTTGCTTTTCGGGTGACGCCATTATTTCCAATATTCGAAAAACTGACAAAATAAAACACTCTAAACTACTTTTAACCAAATTTTCAAGAGAAAATATCCAATGGGTATTTTTCTACAGCGTTTTTTTCCGTGATGCAATTGGATGTGGGACACCCTTTATTAAACATCTAGCTCAGCTTGAAAATCGGAATTGAACTGTTTTTCGCACCTGTTATTGGGTTCAACCGACGACTATCTGGACTCCATGAGCCAGATGTTGACGCAAGCACAGACCCTGCTACCCAAAACAAGAGACGCAAAGGACAAGGAAAAGTTTGTGTGGGGAAAACACTTTTAATTTATTTATTTTAAATCTTATTTTTCATCAAAACTATTCATATTAAATCGATTATAATAATTATAAATATGAGAGACGAACCAGCTCAGTGCTAAAAGCCTCTATAATAAAGCAAAAAAAAAAAAAATATCACATTAGTTCTGTTAAATAAAGGGTGTATTCGATAAAAATGGCACATACATATTTACTCACAAAAATTATACCGATTATCGGATTTTCTTAAAATTTTCAGGGAATGAAAAACTACTGAAGAGTTATGATTTACAAAATTTGTTTTATTCAATTTCATCTCCTATCCCGAATGCCCGCACCTTCCTTTTCACTCCACCTATCAAATTTTGTACATGAGCATGGCCATGAGCATAATTGACCGCCCGAGGTTGCTACTCCGTTGTTCTGGCAATTACACAGAAAACCAGCAGATGATGCTTGGGACTAACATACTTCTTCAATGTGTAAAAACTGATGATCCCAAACTAACCGGCAATACCGGCGCCGGTCCCGCCCGAATGCAGGTCAAGTAAGGAAAGGGTAGGAATACGTTGACGTGATACTCGCTTTATTGGAAGCCGCAGAGTCCACTGAACTTCCACGAGAAATCACTGGGATTTTGGATAACAGGATTGGGTAACAGCAGGGTTCGTTTTGGTTAATGATAAGCTGTCAAGGGAAATATTTGAAAATTAGTACGGATTTCCGATTCGAACCGATTAAAACCAACAGTAAGAATGCTATTGGGGCCACTTACAGAGTGTGATTGTGGTTTTTCATTGGGAAAACAAAGTGATTTTTAATAATGCAGACAAGTCGATTTTATCGGTTTAAACCAACAGTAAGGATGCCATTGGGGCCACTCACAAAATGTGATAGTGGTTTTTCATTGGGAAACTAAGGTCTGTATCCGCAATAATCCGGACACCTCAAAACATGAATAAAACATAAATTTCGCATTATATTTCCGTCGTAGTTGTTTATTTCAGATTCATGGGATGTGTTTTAACAATTCGTGAAGACAAAACATAGTTATTCGGTATTTGCATAAAATTTTCGAACTTTGCGCTTAACTCCGTCCATGAGGGTTTGTACAGACTCTTCAGAAATCGTAGAAGCCGTCTTTGTCCAAATTTGCTGGAAGTGTTTGATGTCTTTGATTCCTTGCTTCTTTCCAGAAAGCTTCCGCTTCACCAGAGCCCAATATCTCTCGATTGGTCGTAGCTCTGGGCAATTTGGCGGGTTTGAGGTTTTTGGTACAATGTTCACTTGATTTGCTTGGTACCACTCCATCACAGTTTTAGCATAGTGGCATGATACCAAATCGGGCCAGAACAAAGGTTTTTCTTTGTGACTTTTGATGAAGGGTAGCAATCGCTTCTGCAGACACTCTTTCTGATAGATCTCCTTGTTGATTGTGCCTGTAGTGACGAAAGATTTACTCTTTTTGCCACACGTGCAAATTGCTTGCCACACAAGGTATTTTTTGGGAAATTTCGATGCCTTCTTCGTTCTGGAAATGCTCAGCTGTAGCATTTCTGGCCATAGCAGAATAAAAAGCCAGCCCTGGAAGCTGCTTGAAATCCTCCAGGACATAAGTTTCATCGTCCATAACAACGCATGAAAACTTCGTCAAATATTCGCAGTACAAACGTCGAGCCCGTGATTTTGCTGCCTTGCGATTTGGAACTGTTTTTACTTTATACGACTTAAGTCCCAAACGTTGTTTTGATTTTTGGACAAAACCAGGCGACATCCCTATTTTACGAGCCACCGTTCGAATGGAGAGATTTGGGTTTTTCGTTAATATCCTTTTCACCTTTCGGTCCATGACAGGATCAGCGCGTCCAATGTTTTTGTCACTTCTCGGTTTCCTCTCCACCGTCAAACGTTCCGAAAATGATTTGAGCACATCGTGAACAGTGGATTTAGGCAAATCCAATGTTTTTGCAAGGTCCCGTATTGACAAGTCAGGATTTGCCGTACGCCCGTAAAAAATTCGCTCGCGCACTTGTTTTTCTTTCGTCGCCATCTTGAATACTAAACATGAAATGTAAACATCAATCATAGTCTTTTTCATCATAGACTCTCAGCTATACCACAGTGAAATTTTTCATTCCTACGTGCAATATTTCAAAAGTTACAATGATTTGAAGGTGTCCGGATTAATGTGGATACAGATTTTAATAGTTTTTGAATGGTCAAAAATAAATGAAAATTGTTATATATATTTTATTTGAGTGATTCGCCGTGAACGTAGTAATAACTCGTAAGAAGGTTATTCACGTAGAAGCGTGTTCAAACGAAATCGTAGTAGGTGCATGTGCATGATCGAGTTATTTGACTGATTTTGCAGAGCACAGTTGTGCAGGCGCGAGTGCAGAATGTTGCGAAGAATGGAGTCGATGCCTCCAGGTCCTCGACCAAGTCACGACATTAAAGAGCCTCTTCTATTTTTTCTACCAATTGTATGAAGGATAGTACGGCATAAACTGATTTGTACAATAGACATGACATGACATGACAAGAGCTAACTAATGTAAACTAACAAAAACGTCGGTTGTGTGCACGATTATGAGAAAATATTAAAAAGATAAATAAGAGGGTGTATTCTGGTTTTGATTGCCGAGAATACCTAGATAACTTCCCCTATGTCATACATTAATTGTTATGTGTGTGTTCTCCGTGCGTGGAGTAACGATTATGATGTAGAAGGAGATGTCTCGCTCATCGCCATGAGGCACCAAGAGTGGACAGTAATGTTTTTTGCTAGAATGAAAGATATGAAGAGAAAGTTGAAAGGCAGGGTGATCTGCTCCTCGAGCTACCCCATAGTGGGATTGCATGAAACCCTGTGGTTCGAATACTACTTTACCATGCCCTTTCACTCAATTTTCAATACCTCTGTTCTATTTCTAGCCTACCGTACACTGACGGAACTTTCAACTTTCTCTTCATATCTTTCATTCTAGCAAAAAACATTACTGTCCACTCTTGGTGCCTCATGGCGATGAGCGAGACATCTCCTTCTACATCATTCCCCTATGTGTTTCAAACATTGAAAATTCACTAGCTACCTGCACACAATGCATAACCATGCTCATTCGTCTGCCCCAGTAAAATCTCCGTCCAAAATTTATCACAAATGATTCATCAAATTCAACACCGAACCGAACACAATCGATTGGCTGTAAACATCGGCAGCCTCATTTTTATTTCTGAGTGACGAAAAGGTACAAGTGTCACACAAGAAGGCTTAAGCCAGGTTCGATATCGTCCGGCCATGGTCGCCTTCGTCGCGTATCGAACGTCGCTGTATCTACCACCTACCTGCGACAGTTGGGTAGATAAAACTCAATAATAACTCACATAATAACTTCAAGTGGCCCGATAGGCGAAAACAGAAGATAACTGATATAAGCTGTTTGTGAATCGTCTTGTCGAACACGATGTTCCTCTAGGTACATGCGGTGACTGCTGGTTAACAGTCGGGAAGAGGAGTAAGAAGAATCTTTATCAAATGTATGCCTACCATTACTTACTTACTGTCCATCGCCTCCAATCGGTTACAAAAGAAGCGACGATAAATTGGGTATCAATATTCCAGATAGGAGTAGGTATAGTCCTCCTCACTGATGGCCAGATGAAGATTTCCTTCCTGTGACGAGCCATGTAGATAAATTCGCACTTGTTAGTAATTGTTCAAATCCTACCTGGCCTCTCGAGGAGCTTCACTCAACAACTATATCTGTAAATAGCCTAAATTCGTTTATCTAATCGTGCTTATCGTCACCTCGATACTTGAATTGCGCTGTTCGTGCCGATATCGTGAAAGATTTGTGCCCTCTCCCTGTCTTCGAAGGTGTATTTTTCTTCTTCTTGGATTTATGATGATGTACCGATAAAACGCCTTCGACACCCTAGCCACGATAATATTATCGACTTATCGAGTCGGAATGTTCCATTATTAATTGTCGCATATTGTTACCGAAGAGGTGTTGGTTATCGTCGACGACAATTTGGCCACGTGTTCCAGCCTGGGTCTTACGTTTCATTTTTTCTCTTCTCTCTTACAGTTGTTCTCAAGGACGTTTCGGTGAATGTGATGCAAGAACTGCTGCAGTTTATGTACCAAGGCGAGGTCAACGTCAAACATTCCGAACTGCAGAGCTTCATGAAGATTGCCGAAACGTTGCAAATCAAAGGTCTGACGGCATCGCATAAAAACGATCGTAGCCCTACGCCATCGGCTCAGCCAGCCCCCGCCCATCTCAACAGTAATCGAGCGTCCACTAGTCAGTTGGATCCGTCGAAGCTGAATTCCTACCTAGCTGCGGCCGCCAAAGAAAGTCTGAAACGAGCCACCGATGCCAGCTCCGACCAATATCCGATCCACTATCCCAAGAAATCCATCAAACGGTCGACCGACAGCATGGAGCAGGATAGCAACTCGGACTGCATGGAAAATCTCAGCTCGGATGAAGCATTCATTCCAGCATCGCCTCAGGTTTCGATGGTTGAACAGTCCTCTCTATCTGCTCGCCAGTTTGATCTGTCAAATGTCAAACGGGAGACGATCAACGATTCTCTCTCCTCGCCCCAGCAAAGTCCCACCAATTTAGCCACCTCAGCGGCGGCGATGGGTGCGGCAGCAGCAGCGGCAGCCGCCAGCATGAAACTAGGGTTCTCCAGTACGCCCACACATCCGTCGGCAGCGGCAGCGGCGCTGCATCCGATGTTTGGCGCGTTCGATCACAATAGCACCAGTTTCAGCGGGATTGCAACCAGTTTGGCTTCGATGAGTGGCAACGGTGGCAACGGCGTAGGAACGGGAGCAGCACCAGGTGGAGCTGGTAGCGGTTCAAGCGGTATCAAGATGGGATCGATGGATTATCCCAGTGACTATGGCTCGGATTACGGCAAGGGCGAAATACTTCCCAGGCACATGGATATACCGGCGGGTGAGTTTTGATTGATGTATTTTCGATGTTTTTTTTTTCGCTCAGTTCTATGCAATTTTTCCTGTTCAGTAGTCTAGAGCAATTGGCACAATCTCAGATTAGGTGACTTGTTTTGAAAAAAAATGCATCCTAAAATCGCATATTAGTAGAATTTAGCCTTCTGTTGATTGGAGCCTTTTTTATATGCACTGCTGCTTGTTGTGATTAATAAATCTTTGTTTAAATATTTTTATTTTTTTGCGCGCTTGAGTTGAGGTTTATTTCTATCAGTGTTTCAATAAATTCTAGAAGCTTTATTCAACAGTTGTTTTATCTTCACGATGCTTACTTTAAAATGTTTGATTACATTCGACGGTTGGTAGCACGTCTGTTTTTAGAATAAACATTTCTAGTTCGTTTATTTTGAAGGCTCAATCGTGTAAGCTTTACGGAGCCGATATTTCATTGAATTTTGATAACATTTCTGATTTTTTTTTTAAATAACTTACTTCATACTACGTTTATTAGGGCTTGGACCGTTAACCCGTTGTTCACCCAGGGGTAACATTTTTTAGGGAATGGATTGGACAAAGGAACAAGGGAATTGAATTCTGCGGTCTCATGAGGAATTGGGTCCTCCCTCGGTAAAGGGAGGGGCTCAGTCGGTAAAGGCGCAGCTACAAAGCAACACCATGCTGGAGGAGGCTCGGTTCGATTCCCGGTCTGGTCTAGGAATTTTTCGTCAAGGAAAATTTCTCGACTCCCTGGGCATAGCGTATGATTGTACTTGCCACACAATCATACTAATACAAAACCCTAGCAGCACACTCATTTCTAAGCAGTTGAGATAACTGTTTTGTGACTCGATTTAGTCACAATCAAGTTGATGCAACTATTTTTGACTGTTGTGTGCTGCTTGGGAAATGGAACTTGGCATCGAAAGCTCTCAATTAATAACTGTGGAAGTGCATTTAGAACACTAAGTTGAGAACAAGCAATAAGCTAATTGTGAAACCAATAAGCTTGAAATGCTAAAATAAGATAAGATAAGGTCTCGTGAAGAAGTTGTCACCAGAATTAGGCCGTTGTTTGATATTGTCAGGGGTCCCTTTTTGTGTTCGGGCGGATGTGGTGACTATTGGTCAACGATGAAACTCCTCAAGATGTTGGAATACAACAAACACAAATTAATGAATAAAACAAATACAATGAGGTGTATACAGGTGGCGAAGAGCAAGGTGTTTGTCGGTATTAGTAACGAAAAATGTGTAAACAATCCATGATTTCGGGTAGTGACGTAAAACTCCAAAAACAAGCGAATAATAACAAAGCAAGTTTAGCATCCTTTTAGTGCACAAGAAGGCATTTTTCAGCCGAAACCTTTAAAAAACTATACCAATTACTGAAAATAAACATTCCACCTGGTGATTTGCTGCTGTTGTGAATTGTTGTTTTTGGAGATCTACGTCACGCATGTTTACAAAAAAAAGGCTGTGCATCATCTCACGAACACAATGACAGAATTTTGCATTACACTAATACAACCTAACCACTTCTTCTCCACCTGTATAGACCTCATTGGAAAAAAAAAAAAAAAAAAAAAAAAAAAAAAGAAAAAAAATAAAAAAAATATCCACTTCCCTCCCCCTTTGCCCCTCCCCCCCAAACTAACAACCCCTTACCGCCTCCCCCTTTCGGGTTTCCCCCCCCCTCCCGCCCTATATTTTTTTTTTTTTTTTTTTTTTGGCTTATTGAGGTTTTTTTTTCCCGGTTGGTTCCCCCCCCGCCGTAGTCACTCAAATACCTTTTTTGGGTATTTTCGTAACTTGTCCGGGGGTGAGATTCGAACTCGTGACTTTGGCGTTAGAGGTATGGATGTTAACCATTACGCCGGGGTCGCCTCCCTTCGTTAAAATTCACCGGGGCGTCCACCATCTTGCTGGAAGCAGCGAATCTCGTCCTCACAGCAATCTCATCTCCGCACCGGACCGGAACGAAATTGTGCAAAGTCAGTTCAGTCCGGACGGCATGAGCTCCTTCACACGTTGTCGACCAAAGAGAGTGTGAGTGGGGGGAGGGTTTTGCTTCCGATGCTCTAAAATCACTAAACTCACACTGTCCTCGGAATGACGACGACGTCAAACGCGTGCCTTCTCTTCTTTATCTTCTCCGTCACCGGAACGTGCTCAATTGACCCCGAGTTTAAATATTTGAATTTTTAATTAAACTTTGCCGGAAAACCAAGCGCGCCTTGTGGAAGGATACCGGCAACTACAACAACATAATTGGAAGGGTGCGGAACAAGCGAAAATACAGGCAGTCGTTAGCTAATTATGGTGTTCAGGTTTCCTAGCGCGGTTTTCTGAAAGACGCGTGAGATCTTCTTCTGCTCTTCTGCTTGCACGCTCGAAATCAGCAGTAATTTGGACCGCTAGTAGCGTTTACAGTCCAACGTCCAACGATGAAAACCAGATAGTCTTCCAGGCGGCCGGTGACACACCCTCGCACATTTTCACTTCGAAGCGGCGATCCTTCGATTTTCATACTTCCTTCCGGTAGAGTTGTATTCGCTCAGTGACAACTGAAATTTTCCGCTGCAAACCCTCGCTCACTACCGAAACTCTGATCAGAAAATAGCCGATTTAACTTCACAAAACACGTTAACAACAAATTTTTAACTGTTAAAAATCAATATAAAACTATTTTCAATTCGAGGAAAAAACGCAGCTGAAAAATCAATACGTCAGATTTCTAGCGCGGTTTACTTCGATGCACATTGGCGTCAATTTTACCCTTCGCGAAAAACAACGACGACCGCAAATCACAGGTACAAATCACCTGTCATGCTTGAACCTTCTGTCCAAAATTTTACATCGCCATCGTGGTGTCAGCGTCGTCCAGGTCCTGACCCACCGATTTCGTATTATACTGCGGTCCGGGCAGCGCTCGCGCATCTTCCTTGGCGTAGGTTCCGTCGTCGATCAGGATGCATCCGTATTTGTTCTCCAGGATCCGGTTATACAGTTTTCGTGCTCTTATTTTGGTCCGGGCTTGCTGCTCCACGGACATTTTCGGCACCCTCTGTTACTTGTACGTTTTCAGGGAGCTCCGAGCTTTGATCCTTTGAATCATCCCGATGCTGGTGTTGAATTGCTTGGCCAAATCCCGCGTCGACGGCGATGGGTTTTTCCCTATGTACTCAACCAATTTCGAGTCCCGACCGGGCAGGCTGGGACACGGTTTCCTGCCGGATCGGGGCAAATCCTTCACGGAAAGGGTCTCATCGAGCTTTTCGATCACATTTTTGACACTGATGTGGTTCACTTTCACCCGTTCTGTAATTTGGTTGTACGTGTTTTTTGGTCTTTGCCGAGCACCCAATGTGCAGAATTTCGCATGTCCAGATCAATTCGACTCATCTTTCTTCTTCTTCTTCCTATTTCTGGTTGCAAGTAAAACTTGCCAAAATCAGGGCCAGTTGCCATGACTATAAGCCCTACTGCTTTTGTCGTCGGCCAGCTGACCACAGCTAAGGTTTCAAAAATCCAAAGCTGCTTCTTTCACAAAATTCCTTGTATAAGTTCACGTTTTTTCTTTTGAACAATTTGGCTAACTTGTTACAACGACTAAAATAATATTTGAGCGAATGTTTCTGTATGTTGTACAATGAAGGCTAAGGTGTTCTGCTGTCTCTACTTCATCACATATTTCACATTTGGGGTTGTCTGTAAGTTTCATCCTGTGTTTCGAGAACTTCGACCAGTCATGACCGGCCATTAAACGGTTGAGTAGACAAACTTGCTGACTAGTTAGCTGAAGACCAACATACCATGGTTTTGGACAGAACACTCACTATATTTGAAGAAAATATTTTCCCTTTTCCCTCTCTTATCCCCTCTCCCATTCATTTATTTTTTTTTTTTTTTTTATTTTTATAACACACAATCCACCCTCATACAATATTCGCTTTTCTATTGTTTTTCCACTAGTAACACCTCCTTTCGCCAAATGGTCGCCGATATCATTTCCCATAACTCCAATATGACTTGGTATCCCAAAAAACCAAACTTTCCCCCCCCCCGCCCCCTTTAAAAATTTTTTCTAATTTTCCCCCCTTTCCTCCCTTTTTTTTCCTTTACCTAACCTTTCCCCCCGCGGCCCAGAATCCGTATAAATTACCGAGTCCGTTAATTTACATGCTGCAGCCGCATCCATAGCCACTCTAATGGCTATGAGTTCAGCGCCCGTGATGCTTATAGACTGTTCCAGAAAGTATAAGCACACTTTCAAAATAACAAAAAAGTCATGTTTTTTTAGCTTTAATAATTTTATTTGGCAAATCATATTTGTATTTGTGTTTTATATGATATTTTACTCTCGTTTAATCAATACATTTAATCATAGCCAAGACTCCTAATTTTTCCTCGAACATGACCCATTAGCTTCGGCACAGTGGTACTTCCCACCATTTTGACGACTTTTGGCCAATCTTTTTTAAATTTTTGGATGTCGTTCGCTGGTTTTATGAATTTTCGAAGCTTTGCCTTGGTTAAAGCCCAAAAAGTCTCGATTGGCCGTGTCTCCGGGCAGTTCGGCGGATTCATGTCTTTCGGCACGAAACATACATTTTGACTTTTGTATCATTCTAAAGTGTCCTTTGCGTAATGACATGACGCCAAATCAGGCCAAAACACTACTAGACATTCGTGCTGCCTGATCATCGGCAATAATCGCTTCTGGAGACATTCCTTAAGGTATTTCTGAGTGTTCATCGTCTCCGTTGCAGGGTGGCCACAGAACCGGGAAAACCGGGAAAACCGGAAATTAACCGGGAATTCTAAAAAAAACGGGAGAACCCGGGAAAAAACCGGGAATTTCTGTTCACATGATTATTTATCATATAGATTGTGTGTGACTATCATCGACCTCTAAATATTCCTATCTTAGCGTGTTCATCCATAACGATCTGTGAAATTTTAGAGTATGTCGATTGATTTATCTTCTATAGATCATTGCACGATGGCGTCATCAATGCAGTTTTGACAATTCAGGGAGCTTGTTTGCGTGGACATAGAATATTTTCAGTAAGATCGGTTTGAGATTTATTACGATTGAAGTAAAATTACCGGAGAACAGACCTCAGTGCTTATGTTTACATCATTTCCTGAATCTAATCGTACAGAATCCGGAAAAAGCCAATGAAAAATTTCGTTTGAGCGGTTCAAATTTTAACACCTTGTAAACAAGCTCCCTGGACTGTCAAAAAAGTGAAAAAAGTGAGGTTAATACATTCCGTGCAATGAGCTATACATATCTTGGCTCATTCGTGAAGTGTGTAGCAACGTGTGTTCTGACGTCTTATCTCTTTTCTCAAGCGATTAGAAAGTATAGGACTTGCTGTCAGGTAAACGTTTCCCTATACACGGAGATTCGAGATTACACATTTTATGTATACAAATCACTCACCTTCGGCAGCTATATGAAGCTGTCAAAAAGATGGGTGATTTAAAAAAACACTATGTGAGTTAAAAGTACCCACCTTGAAACAGCTTCATGCAGTTCCAGAGGTGGGTGTTTTTCGCTCTTATATGGGTGAAAATTTACTTCGTAAAAATTTGAAATCCTTCAGAGTTTGTCAAAAGTACAAGTATGTACAAGTCTTATACCGCTGCACCTCGCTTTGGTGTTTAATTTTATTTCCAACTTTGATTTTGGAATTGAAATTTTAAGCATAGATGTGATATGGGATAAACTGGACCCAGAATACGAAAGCTAGCAGGAAAGTGATTTTTGATTTTTAGAAACACATTTTTATAAATGCGTAGAACATAAATGTTTGATTTTTACTCGATGTATTATTGCTTATATAAAATATCATTGAATACAATGTGCTAATTTCTTTCTTAATTTCTTCAGATTTTCGTGGACAATTTTTGAAAATAGTATTTAATCGACTTTGACTTAGATGGGTACTAAAAGCCCATCCAAAAAAAAATTCTGGTTTCAAGAAGATGGGTGAAAAGTAAACATCCATTTTGACGTACAGACGTTGTGGCCATTTATGGGTAAAACGCTTTTACCTACCTTGTGGGTTAGTCCACTTTCCAAGGTGGGTGGAAAAACACCCATTTCTGAGTACTTCTGAGTACTGGAGGAAGTGTATGAAAACAAAACATATTTTTCCTATGCGTCTGAAAGAAAGGTGATTAGGCATCAGAAAACCTAATTAATAATCTCTCTCGTAGTGTGTAGAAGTGAATTTTATTTCCCAGAGTTAATCCCGCGATTGGGTTTACACTTCAAGAAAACCGTAATTTTTGTGAAGACTTAATTCCTGCCACGGGAATTCAAATCCCGGGCTCCATTTAAAACACACAGGCGCACAAATCACGTGACGCTTTTCCTGACCTGGCAACCAGTCTTAAACCGCGAAATTTTTTACATTTGGTCCGAGAAAACCGGGAAAAAACCGGGAATTTGAAAATGTAAATTGAGTGGCCACCCTGCCGTTGTGATGTACGGACTAGATGTTTTACCACACTTGCATATTGCCTGCCAAACCATAACCTTCTTACCGAATTTTTCGGTAAAAATTGCCTTCTCCGTTTCGGGGATGTCTTTGTCTTCGCTTACAGTATATAATTGTGGTCCGGGAAGCGTTTTGTAATTTAGTTTCTCATACGTTTCATCGTCCATTATTATACACCCAGAATTTCTACACAATAACGAATCGTTGAGTTTGCGGGCCCGTGGTTTCACGGACGCGGCCTGTTTTGGGTTCCTTTTGGGTTTGTTCTGCTTCCGGTATGTTTTTAGCCCAAGTCTTTCTTTGGCACGCATGACGTTACTCGACGAGGTCCCTAGTTTTTTCGCAACATCCCGAACGGAAGTCGCTGGTTTTTGCTTGTAGGCATCCCTGATCTTTTTATCGATATCCGGACTAACAGGACCGGATTTCCGACCACTCTTCGACGCATCTTCAAACGTACACTGTTCTCTATATTTTCGAATCGCAGATCGTACCGCTCCGACGCTTACACCCTCTTCCTTGGCCAATTTTCTCAAGGAGAGTCCGCTCACAGTGCACCATTTGTGCACGATACTTTTTCGTTGTTCCGGAGTAAGACCGCGCATTTTGATAGGTAACACAAAACTGAGCACTTTTTTGATGCTATGTCATTCAGAAATGTGCAAACAAAAGGACGCAGCCAAAACATGTTGAAATATTTCATTATATTCAAAGTGACCGTTAAAATAAGGTGTGCTTATACTTTCTGGAACAGTCGTTACTTCGTTCGAAAGTCGAAACGAAAGGCTTCTGTTTGTTCCTTCTACGCAAATTCCAACCCCACAGACCTGTCCTTCCTTTGAAGCGTCGGTGAATATATTGCTGCGTGCTTTGTATGGTCCATTGAAAGCAAAAAGTACTGGTTGTTTCAGACGTTGTGGATTTGTATTTAATTTGGACGCTACTAGTCCTTCCAATGTCTAGTTGATTATTATACCCGAGTAATCCGAGCATTTCCTTTTGATTGGCATAATTGAGTCGAATAATTCGAAATGTTTCATGAACACTTTTTCCATGTAACTTAACTTGTTTTCATCAGAGTTATTTCTGATGGTTGTCCCCGTAAACTGTTCTCCAACAGCATTTTGCTGTGCGATATTTCGTGCGATCTCTTTTCCTGTTATGTACGCTTGTCCAATCGATAATGACTCTAATCCAGACAAAACCAATAGTGTATTCAATAGAGACTCATCTTTGAAACGATCCACTGTACCGAAACCAATCGATTGCACTACTGTTATTGACATGTAAACAAACATGTCACTGCAAAACATACTAAAAAACTTTAAGCCATTTTAGAGTAATTACTGTTTGAATGTTGCTAACTACTTTTAGATACACTCTTTAGTAAAACGATATCAATAGAAGAAACATCGTTTCGCGTTGCGATTGAAACTGATTCCGAATCACGAATGACCGAATGACAAATTTCAGAACTGTCAATTGATTTCGGCATGTTTGTCACCAGCATAGCATACTGAGACCAGTTTTATGCACTTCTCGGTCTATGATATTCCAAAGGTTAATTTAGGAGTGGTACGCGTTGGTAGTTTTTGTCTGGGTTTTGGAAGAAAGCAATCCTAAAATGTTGTCTTATTTCGAAGTTCCAGTTTTGGTTTAGCTTGACAAAGTGGTTCACGGACAAGTTGGGATGCTGGCGAAACGCATTCTACAGCAGCGTACAAAAACTTAGAGGACGGATAATCAGAGCCGGGATTACCCGCAGCACTTCTTAACTAGCGCCGCCTCTCCTAAATCTAAAACCACGTGTCGACCTAATTACGCAGCATTACTGATTAGGACGGGGAATCATCCGAAGACGCTCTGCTCCATATTTCTGATATGACCAATAGCGACTCGATCATTCGCGCGAAGACATTGAACTGGTCAATTGTATCGCGCGTTCGCCGAGAGCATGTTCCTTGCATGGAAGCTACTGAGCGACGGAGTGGCGCAACGGACCCCGAAATCAAAGCAAAAGCTAAGCACCTACTGAATGCTTATGTTTATATTGCTGACCTTTGGTGCGACCTTTCCCCTTCTCCACATCATCATGTATCATCGTGATGATATTGAGGCAAAACTGCCTCAATATAAATAACAATTAGAAAGAATAACATCTTTTCGAAATGTAAGATGAAAGTTTACAGCACAGTCGCCATCAGCGTGTAAACATCCTCCCGGATCGCTGGCGGCAGTAGAAAAGAGAAGGATAAAGGCATTAGGAACAGGAGCGGGAGGTGGCGTTAGCGAACAGGCGCAGTTGGCGGATCACATCGGGCACACAGACATACACACACCTCGATTGGAAGACCGATAGCCGATAGTCGTTGACGACTACGGAGAAGACCGACGCGATTAGCTCTCTGCTTGCTTACATATAAATTAATGTAAGCAGTCATCTCCGGATCGCAGTACGAGAACAAAACAGAGATCACCAGTGCACAGCGGTGCAGAGCAAATAGAGACTGACCGCGTTATCTGGGTAAAATTGGAGGGTAAATTCAACTGGGGAATCGAAGATGCGCGCACAGCCTCCTTCCAACCGCTTTGTTATCAATAATATGTGTACTTATATGAGGTTTAGAGCTAATAGGTTAGTTTAGAAAGATGAACGTACGATCTCCTTCGTGCAGGCAAACGTCTGTACAAAGTTCAGATAAGTAGATTACACGAGGTCGAAGTGATCGTAGCGCAACAGAGCAAGAGAAAGAGAGATGAATGGTTGATCTATTTGCTTGTTTATCAATGCTTATCGATTGTTCGAACGTCAATAACCGACATCGGACTATCTATTGCGTCTTCCGAGAATGATCTGGCTCTGTTCCTTTTCGATTTTCGATTCGTCATTGAACAAGCACGGCATGTTCGGATCGCTCAATAAATTCCGAAATAGCCGAAACCGTATCTAAGCAGGAAAAAAACTAGATCATGACATGGCGTGACCCTGTTTCAGCTATACGACTCGTTCTCGATCGGAGGATTATCTTCGGCGGCGGTTTATGTTCGGAAAAGAGAGATGATAGCACCGCTAAGTTAGGATTGAAGCATCTCGTGCTTCCGAATGGGGTTCTTATCAGAACGAACACAATTTCGACGAGGACATTTCGAGCTGTGTGTGCTTTTGGAGATGATCGTTCTCTTTTCTGGAGGAAGATCATTCTTCGCCTTTTTTTTCGGTTTGCGGACTCCCGGCGATTAAGTAACCTCTGGCAAAGACATGTGGCCTTTATGCGCTAGAGGCTGATAAATAAAATCCCAGAAATGATCTCAGCCATGCTATGGTGAAATGATCATCAGGCACTTAAAAAAATCCCACGTTTGTACAAGTTATTATCAGAGTAACGAAATTAATTACTTTCGAGTGAATGATTCTTCGCCCTGTTGACTGTTTACAAATTTTACGAACGCAACTGGCCCGACTGTATGTGATAGGGAATGATGAACAGTTGCGAACGAGTCAATAGCAGATAGCGACGGTGTAATAAATTCTGCGCTCGACTTATCGCTCTAACGGCCCGAAGGTTTATCGGGAAGTCTTAAGGTTTATCCTTTATCACCTACTTATCGGCATTGGTGCACTTTCTCTCCTTAGGCATGGCAGCGGATGGGTCAGGAATGTGATGATGAGTTAGACACTTGCTGCGATAAGTGGCACTGTCTGTTACTCGTTGGCAGTAACATGTTTGTTCGTAACTTATCAATCGGCACTAACAGAAGGAACACTTTGTATGCTTATCTTTTCTTTTTTTTTTCTTCTCTCTTTACCCTATTAATTATGCTTACATTTGAGTTCAGACTCTGCACTAATTAGTCTTGGCTTATGCACTAAAACATTGCACTGCTTGGTTTTGTTCGTTGTTTTCGAGGGCAGAACAATGCCGGCTAATGTGTTGATCTTTCCGCAGGTTCGAGCATAACGATGCTTTCGTCAACTTCGCTACTGCATAACAATTGTATCTTTAATCGAAACAACACGGTGGCCACCCAGCAAGGTCTCAAGACGTACTGGTTGTGCAAATCCTATCGTGTTTCGATGTGCCGTGCCCGTTGCATCACCCACCACGGACAGGTGATTTCGTCAACCGGAGTCCACAACCATCCTCCTCACATGAAAGGACCACACGAATTCTCTCATCAAGCCCAACCGCAACCACCACCGCCTCCGCCTCCACCGAACCTAGGCCCACCGCAACCAATGCCTCCCAATCACCACCCTCAGGACCACCATCCCAACCTTCCTCCAGCGCTCAACAACGGGAGCTACCAAGACTTCCATCACAACGCTCACTATCAGCCCAACCCGAACGTGATTATGGCACCGCCCCCCAACCACGATCCTAACCATTACCCATCCCACCATCATCAACACCCCCACCCACAGCCACCGCTGCAACCTCCCTATTCCGAAATCCATCCACATCACCAGTCGTACCCAACTCACTCCTACGCCAATCCACCACCAAGCATGCCTCCACAACCGCCCATGGTTCATCAATTGCCTCCGCCACCTCAATTACCCCCCCACAACCCAGCTGCTCCCCCGGAACCGGAAGCCCCCGATGTAAAACTGATTCAACTGCAACCTGTGCTGTTGCCGCCTGCCCCACCTGCAACTGCCGAGAGCCCGTCAAACAGCATAGCCGCTGAAAGTATACCCATGCAAGCGACCCAGGCGGTGGCGGCCACACCAGGGGACAACACTCCAGACGATACGAGCCCGCAGCATTTTCAACTCAAGATCGAGCAACTTTCCTAGTGCGTATGTGTGTTTGTTTTTTTTTGTGTAAGATTGTTTTCAAAGCAACCCGTGATATTCGATGCTGTATGCCTGCTGTAAATAAAGGAGATTCTGAATTGAAAAACGTCACAGTTTTACTAGAGTTAGGCGCTGCGCAGAAGCCGAAAATCGATCTACAACGACATTTTACATTCGATCATAAGTTGTGTGAGTGCGTGAGTGTTTTTAATAAGGTTTAAACAGCTTCAAAAGCCTGGCCTGTAGTGTGCTTGGCACGGTGCTAGACTCACAAGAGTGATGATGGGACTCGCTTTCGTGCCCAACCACTAAAAACAGTCCTTATTTTCCGTTTGCCTTCTCCCCCCGGGACCACGGTGAAGCGACTACTTCGGGGGGCGGCTGTGCCCATGCACTTCTCTTATTTCCTCAGCTCTTGCTGTGGGATATTTCATGTTCCCATCGAGACGTGTACCGATGTGGAGTAGCCGACCATCATGACGTGCTCTCCTTCACGGTCACCATAGTGGGACTCTCGTTTCTTAATGTTACTCTCCATTTGCTCCATTCTTGAGCCGTTTAGCTCCCACCTACTTTGGTCGAGCCATTTAGCTCCCTCTTCCTGAGCCATTTAGCTCTCACACCTCGACGCAATCGACTCGAGTAGTCCCCGACGGTGGGTCTACCCTACGCCGACGAAGAGTTCCCCGGCGGCGGAACTTCCCCCGAAATCGATTCTTCTGCTGTTGCTGCTCACTCCAACCGACCGGCAGGTTGCCGAAGTCAGTCCAGCGATTCCGGTGGAGCCTAGCGTCCGGTTCGCTGGCCGACGACCCGAAACCGGTACTACGACGCGTTCTACTCGACTAAGGCCTGTACTCGAAAAAAATGCACCAGACAAAAGTGATCGCCAAATATTTATTTTAAGTCAGATTTTCTTGAAACTTTCAGGGAATGAACATACATATGGATTATGTTTTGGCATAATTACTTTATTCAATTTTCTTTCCATCGCTGAAAGCCCGCACCTTTCCCTTAAGACCCCTCATTACATTTTGTGCAATGGTGGAGCCGACCTTTTTGGTCACTTTCATCCATTCTTTCTTCAACTCCAGCTCGTTCTTAAACACCTGGGACGATTTTCGAACTTTGGCCTTCATTATGGCCCAAAATCTTTCCACCAGATGAATCTCTGGTGAATTTGGGGGGTTGCCGGGTCCGGCCAAAATAATGACTCGCCCCCTTGACGCTTCTGGAGGCACTCGGTGCGGTAAATTTCGCTGTTGATGGTACCCGTTGTGATGTACGGTTTACTCAGTTTACCGCATTGGCATATGGCCTGCCAGAGCAAGTGGTTTTTGGCGAAACTGTCCACTTTCTTCATCCTTATGTCTTCCGGAATATTCAAACCGTATCTGCTTTGCGTCTACCTTGATGTAGGTTTCGTCATCCATAACCATACACATCGGTTTCGTTAACCACTCTCGATACAGCTTCCTTGCGCGGAATTTGGCCGCCGTGTTTTGTTGATTACGCCGGCTCGGTGCCTTGCAGACCTTGAATACACGAAGCCCAGCTCGTTTTATGGTTTGCTGAACGAACCAGGCGGAACACTTTGCCTTCAGAGCCGCGTCGCGAATCGAAAGGTTCGGATTACACTTGAAATGATCCAACACCTTCCGGGCCTTCACAGGGTCAGCTGTCTTCGATTTTCTTCCACTTCCAGCCCGCCGCTCGGTCGTCTGGGACTCCTTAAACGATTTTACCACCCGAGACACAGTTATATGGGTGATTCCCAGTTGTCTTCCGATCCATCTCATGGTCGCAGTCGGATTTTCCATGACGGCGCGCAAAATTCTCCGGCGATTTTCTTCTTGTTTCGATGACATCTCAATAATTGTTATGATATTTTGCACATGTAAACAATTTACTCCATTTACTTCATCAAGTTTTACTCACGGACAAAAAAGTTACACGCGGATAAAAATGGTGCATTTTTTTCGAGTACAGGCCTTAGTCCCCGGCGGCCTACTCCGAAAGGGAGGTCCCCGACGCAGGAATTCCTCTAGAACCGATCAGTCTTGCAGTGACGCTGGATCGTTGGTCACTTCGCCATTTTCTCTGCAGCTCGGATAGTATCCTTGATACTGCCCCATCGACAGCGTTCCATGTGTCTTCTTCGTGGCACATATTTTCGACAACATTGTCGACTGTCATGCCGCGCATATCCCTGCGCACTTCTTCGAACCTAGGACATTCTAAGACGACGTGCTCTGATGTCTCCTCCATACTTCCGGAAGCAGCCGTGTCCGAAGAGGAGTTGCGTCAGATAGAAGTTCACCTCTCCATGCTTCCTATTTACCCAAACTGGCACATTTGAGATGAGCCGGTGGGTCCACCTTCCTTTCACCGCATTGTCACACTCTTGCTGCCACTTAGCCAACGAGTCCGTTCTGACGATTCTCCTCGCGTTTCTGATATCCCTCCGCGGATAGCATTCGACGTCTTCGACCAGGGTGATACCAATGGGCATCATGCCAGCGATAACGCATACTGCCTCCGACGAAATTGTTCTGTAGGCGCTCGCGACCCGCATGGCCATGAGTCGGAACACCCCGCGACCCAAGCTGGGGCTCCATACCTCAGAATTGAAGTTGTCACACTCGCCAGCAGTCGCCTCTCGCTGCTTCTCGGTCCACCCCCGTTCGGCATGATCCTCGCTGCCGCATTGACCGCTTTCGCCGCCTTTTCGAAGGCGTAGTCGACGTGCGCTTTGAAATTCAAGCGGTCATCAACCATCACCCCCAGGTACTTTAATGCACGCTTTGACGGAATTGCGTGTCCCCCGACGTTGATGTCAACCCTCTGAACCGCTTTGCGGTTGCTAACCAGCACTACCTCCGTCTTATGATAAGCCAGCTGCAGTTTTGCTCCAGTCATCCACGTTTCAATGGTGTCCATCGCCTCCGCTGTCAGCATCTCTAACTCTTCCAGAGTCTCGTCCGTTATCGTTAGGACGACATCATCTGCAAATCCGACGATCTCAACTCCATTAGGCAACTTCAGCGTTAATACGCCATCGTACATCGCGTTTCACAGCGTTGGGCCGAGAATCGAGCCTTGTAGCACTCTCGCTGTGACCCTGATAGATTTCTGCCCCAACTCTGTTTCGTATATCAGGACACTGCTTTGGAAGTAACTCCCTAGTGTTCTGCACAGGTAGCCAGGTACACGCATTTTGTACAGTGCTGCGGCGAGAGCCTCCCAGCTAGCGCTGTTAAAAGCGTTATTGACGTCGATCGTCACTACGGCGGTTGTCTCTCCTTTTCTGCGTTGATGCCTTCTCTGCTCTCTGCACGACTGTCCGCATGCTTCCACTGTCGAGACCCCTTTTCGGAATCCAAATTGTATCTTTGAAAAGCCATGATCGCTTTCCATGCACTGCGTCAGCCTGTTAATGATGATCCTTTCCAGAAGCTGTCCCGAGGGTATCCAGCAGGCATATGGGTCTATAAGATGCTGGATCCCCTGGTCGCTTCCCTAGTTTCGGCAGCAACACCAGCTTCTGAACCTTCCATCTGTCTGGGAAGTAGCCTTCATCTAGGCATTTTGTAGTGCCGTCCTGAAAGTGTCCGGAAACGCCAATATCGCGGTTTTAAGTGCTACATTGGGGATCCCATCCGGACCGGGAGCTTCGCAACTAAAAGTAGCTCTTGATTGGAGATCCGAGCAGTTGCATCTTCAGCAACTTCGTATGGCGTAGGCGGCCACAACGTTGAGTGGTGATGCGGAAAAAGATCGTCCACGATCATCTTAAATTTGTCCGGGCACATTTTAGCAGGTGTCCCTGGAAGCTTAAACTTTGCCGCCACGATTCTATAAGCGTTGCCCCAAGGGTTCACATCGGCTTCTTGGTACAACTCTTTAAAGCAGTTTGACTTGCTCATCTTGGTCTCTCGTTTGAGGGCGGTGCGCGCTCCGCGAAATACGGTTTTTCGTTCTTCTCTCTTAGCTTCAGTCCGTGCTCACTGGGCAATTTTCCTTGTTCGGAGGCATGCAGCTCGGAGGGTACTGAGAGTCTCGTTCCACCAGTAAGCTGGGCGCAGTCGGTTCCTGGGCTCTTGTTTAACCTTCATTGATACATCGCAGGCTATTGCTACCGCTTCTGTCAACTCCTCTGTGTCAAGTATTGCCCCGCTGTTTGTCCGAAACGCCTCGATAAATACCTCATTGTCGAAGTCCTTTGTCTTCCACTTTCGCTCGAAGGTCCTCGTTCTCCTCGTTGCAGTAGGGGCTCGCCGGCCGATGCTGTAGAGGATCGCCTGGTGGTCACTGTGGGAGTATTCCTCGCTCATTCTTCAGTTCATGTGTTCCATAAGCGACGGGCTGCAGAACGTGCTATCGATGATGGACTCCCGACCATCTTTGCGGAATGTGCTGACATTCCATTTGTTGCACAGCCTCACATACAGCTTCGCTAGAGCTTCAAGTAGACTATGTCCCCTTGGATTGGTGCCGGTGAGTGCGTCCAACATCCTATTGAACTCTTCGTCAGACCATCGACTTTGGCAATCACAAAGTCGTCGTATGAGCACTCGACCACCTGTTGGATGGGGAATCCGCCTATTACTTATATTGCCGCCATCCCTGCCCTATCTGTCACCCACGTACTGTTACCGAGGGGAACTCGATACGGCTCCGCAATTATTACGATATCGTACTTTGTCTCTGTCGTGGACTGTCATAACAGTTGCTGTGCAGTGTCGCAATGATTTAAAGGCACTTGCGTGACCTCCATCCTTATGTATGGAGGTATGTATGTGTCTGCAATCAAACACCCATTGTGAATGCAATGGTATTATGGAAGAAATCTGTTAACAACAATCCTTCAAGTGACAATTGGAAGCAACTTTAATCCGGGAGCTGACAGCTCTACTGCAGATCCAGCAACCCATTTAAGAATGTCTGTGGAGTCACGCTCATTCCGAGGTTACTTTCACATACATGTAAACATTACCGATATCATTTGGATAACGGCACTGTTACACACTTCCAGATTTGGAAATTTCCTATATTACTCTATATCAATGACGTTTATACAAGGTCCGGGCCACCAGGCTTAACGGTATTCGTGAGATGTGGAAACGTATAGTGGTATTTGTGTTTCTTCACAATGTTTATCTATTTACACGGCACAGCTGTTTATGGTGATGTCAAACTATCAGTTCACAGTATGGAATGTTATGGTAGTTCGACGTCGGCGCTCGCTTGCCCAGCAATGTTTACTATATTTTTGATTCCAACACAAGTAAACTGCCTGGTGGCCCGGACCTTGTATAAATGTCATTGACGCTATATCACTTTATATAGGTTGTAGTGCGAACGGGGTATATAATAGGGTATTATAGAGGTGTGTGGATTATAACATTGTTCGATAATAAATATAATAATATACCGGCATTTAATTTATTTTTTTGTTTTATGAAGCGAAACTTTTGAAAAAAAAAAACAATTAAAAAAATAATGATTGCAAGACAACACTATCCTATTTCACCATGAAACACGCTACAAAAAACAGACTACCTAAACCAACGAACCAACCATTGATTTCTAGCATACATAAGTTGACATATATGTCATAATGGGAGTCCCCGTTACTGAAAATTAAGTGATGTTACTTTGTATAAATGTCCCTTTGTGAAACTGCATATCGGTTTGTGAAAATAAAAATGATTGGATTTTTCTTGTTTAAAAATCGAGAAAAAATAGTTGAGATTCATTGGGCTAGGAAGAACGCCCATCATCGATACGGATGGAAAAAACATGTTTTTAAAAAAAAATTAAAACCCCCTATTGTTTCAATTATTAGAACTAAGTTCTCGCTGTTTGGCAGTAAATGGCTCTAGCAGTAAGAGCTGGTCGATTTTGACATATCCAAAACGTCATGATCCAAGGTTATCATGATTAACAAACCGCTTTGACACATTACTGATTTTGTTTTGTCGTACATAGCCGTTTCAAACAACTCAGTGACTGAGTATGAATTGTATTGCTTTCTCTTTTTCTCACACGAAAATGTTACTCAATTTTTGTAAAAAGTGAATCTACTCAAAAATTTTCAAGAGAAAAGGAATACAATTCTACTCAGGCACTGAGTAGAATGAAACGAGAGTGTAGGACTACGTCTTTGTTTTCTATACTGGGGTACAATAAAAATCACATTGCGACCGTCACGAAAAATGGCCAGGTTTTGAGCGTTAATATCTCAGTCGTTTCTACAAAGTTTTTCAAAAAATTTGCACCAATCGAACGGAAATATTTCTACGCTTCGATTCCAATATTTAAACTGTTGATTTTTAATCTTAAACTATTGAAACCGCACCTGCGTCATGATATGTCTCCATAAAACTCGGTTGAGGGCTGCTTGTCTTCAGTTCCTCGAGTTTCCCACACTTCCAAGCTCGCTGCGCTTCTCTGCGTCTTGTACCGGTCGGATTCGAGGCAAACACCATTTTTGCGGGTTTGTTGTCCGACATTCTTACAACATGTCCCGCCCTTTGAACCCTTCCAACTTTAGCGAATTTCTGGATACTGTGTTTGCCATAGAGCTGCGCCAGCTCGTGGTTCATCCCTCTCCTCCATACGCCATTTTCACATACACCGCCCAAGATGGTCCTAAGTACGCACCGTTCGAAAACTCCAAGTGCTTGCATGTCCTCTCCGAGCATTTTCCACGTCTCATGCCCGTAGAGAACTACCGGTCTTATCAGCGTTTTGTACATAGTACGCACGACTTCCGGTAATAATGCGTCTCCGAATTTCTCTGCTGTAGTTGTTATCCGACGTAACCAATGAACGCAAATATAAGGTGATGTCTTATAATTACGTGTGGAAGAGTGAAGTTATTAAAAGCACAGTATTTTGCCTATCACAGACTTCAAATTTAAGTAAGGGAGGTCTCATATGCAGCCATGAACGATGTATACACCTTCGCCAACTGCTTCATTCGTTAAGCAGTAACGAAGCTGCGCGGAGCGGCAAAGAGTCAGTATTGAATTGGCAGCTGGTGGTGACTTCGTACCACACGTGCAAATTGTTTGCCAAAAAAGGTATTTTTTGGGAAATTTCGATGTCTTCTTCTTCCTGAAATTTCTGGCCATAACAGAATAGAAAACTAGCCCTGGAAGCTGCTTGTAATCCTCCAGGACATAAGTTTCATCGTCCAACACATTAGAAGATCGTCAAATATTCGCAGTACAAACGTCGAGCCCGTGATTTTGTTCTCAAGTTCTGTTTGTCGTTGCGATTTGGAGCTGTTTTTACTTTATACGACTTCAGCCCTAAACGTTGTTTTGATTTTTGGACAAAACCAGGTGACATTACTATTTTACGAGCTACCGTTTGAACAGAGAGATTCGGGTTTTTCTTCAATATCTTCTTCACCTTACGGTCCATGACAAGATCAGTACGTCCATTGTTTTTATCACTTCTCGGTTTCCTCTCCGTCTACAGTTCCGGAAATGATTTGAGCCCACCGTAAACAGTGGACTTAGGTAAATCCATTTTTTTGCATGTTCCCGCGTTGGCAAGTCAGAATTTGCCTTACGTCCGTACAAAATCCGCTCTCGCGCGTGCTTTTCATTCATCGCCATCTTGAACACTAAACATTGACTGTAAACTACTAAGATTCTAGGTTATTTCAAAAGTTACAGTGATTTGAAGGTGTCTGGTTTAATGTGGATACAGACCTTATCGCCTCATCAGCAGTTATTCGTGACTCATCATTAACAACAATCGGAGCTTGAAATCATTTCGGTTCGTCTTGCCTGCTATACACTCTAATTCTAAACAATTCAAAATTGAGTACGATTGACTCAAATTAGTCGAAAGTATGTCTACTCAAAAGTGAGTAAAGGTTGTTCGTAGTCAACGTGTTACGTGTTACTACGATTTGAGTCACTCGTACTCAATTATGGGTTGTTTAGAAATAGAGTGTATACCAGCACCCAAGTAGCACTTGTAACTAATGCTACAAATTAAAAAAATAATAACTGGTTGCACAATGGTTACAGTAAAGACACTTGTAATATGTTGAGTTACACAGGCTAAAATATGGTTATCTTTTCGTCATTTGGAAACAAAAGTTATGAAAAGTTGCACAATAGTTACAAAGTGATAAAGTTGGGACCTTATTATCAAACTGCCAAATGTTTTTTGGTTGCAATATAGTTTTTGCTTAGTTACATAAGAACTAAAACCTTTTGAGTCAGAAATTTACCGTTATGCAACAAATATTCCTTCATGATGTTCATTTATTAACGACATCGGATAAACGATAATGGATCATAAGAATTCCATTCAAGAAAAAGATAGGCAATTGTGGAAGAAAATAAAATGCAATAGTAATTTAACGAAAAAGAAGCAAGCATTAATTCAAGTAGCCAAAAAAATTAAACCAAACGAAAGTAATCCAATTAAAAAAGGTGCATTACATTCTAAATCTATCTCATGTTCCCCAATAAGGAATAATAATGAATGAGAAGACATTTTCAAAATTCGAAAGCAAACTGTTGATTTCGCTGAAGTTTCAGAAACATGTAGCAACGATATGGACGATTTAGATAGTGAAAATGATGATGCTAATGAACCTATGGAAAAAAACGATATGTTAGCTTTTCGAGAAGAGCTGCGTAATTGAGCTATAAACAGTTTTTTACCTTATCGATTGCATGGTCGTACTCGTGCTGGAAAGTATTCATTTGAGCAGCATTGACATACAAAACCATTGGATCAGTTGCCATTGATTGGATGGTTTGGTGTGTCAAACAATTTGGAACAGTGAGAGGAGTATGTATCTGTAGACATAATGGTACGGACCCCATGTCCACAGGCTCTTCGACCGGAATGATTCGACCAGTCTTGATCGTTGGTGCTGATTTGCCTTTGGAACATGGTTGATCCATGTTTACGTTGCGAGATGGGCCGGGAGCATTCAAATCATCGAGAGCTTCAGGAGCTGGTGGAGCCTTAAATTTAAATAAATAAATAAATGAATAAACTCACATTTCAACTTTCGTTAGCATGCTTACCAATTGATGACTCTTCGATTGAAACTTTGGGCGCTTTTTTGCTGGGTTTGTGCGTATCCCCCGATCCATTTGTAAAGCATCCTCGGAATCGGTTATTTTATCCAACATACCAACTATTTCTTCCGACTGTTGATAGTTTTGCGCACGTCCGACCAGCTTAAAGTTCTATTTTTTCCATGTTTGTTTGTCCGGTACCGAATCTTCATATTTGGAAAGCGATACCAAGTTTTTAGGTGGCCAACGAACGAATTTATCCTGTATCCAATGTGCCGGCACGACAGTTAAGGAAGGCCTTGCCCTTTTCGATGTTCGCGTTTGCACAATGCAGAACGACATTATGCTCTCCGATTCCGAAACAAACTGTTTGATAGAACTATCTTGTCACTGTGATGTTTACGTCGAAGCTTGTTTACTTCCAAACGTCAATGCGATCGAGCTACACTGTTACACTGAAACAATATTGTACACAGAGAAACCAAACTATCCAAAATTAAGTGATTTTCACTCAACTTGACAGAAAAGTAAAACCAGTCATAATTGAGTTATTTACAAAGTATCCAATTTTGAGTATTTCGAAAAGACTCAGTGCTGAGTGAAATGAACTGTTTGTGTAACAGCGAATCTACTGTAAAAATAATCCAAAATTGAGTTTTATTTGTTTGGAAAATATTATTCGAGAATTTGATTTAGTGAGCTTTCTTTAGCTAAATTCAATAAACGAAAACTAAAAATTCGAATCAAACAAAATGTATTTTATTTATTGATACATTCTCGGGTACATTGAAACATTTCATTGGCAATTTGACTAAATACACTAAAAGTTCATATTGAAACGAGTACTTTTCGTTTGTTATGGAACAATTTACTAGGGACATGGCATGCCGTTGACTCCAAAAAATGAGCGAGCAAAGCCTTGAAAGAAACTTCTGGACCTTCCTTTCAGGAAGTGACTCAGTTCCGTGATCATCTCCATGAACTTTGCTAAACTACTGGGTTTTCACTAATATAGTTCTCACTCCATCCAAAGCCACTAGAATTAGAAAAAGCAATCGAATAAGTGAAATAATTACACTTACAAGTTAATTTTTAGTAACGAGGTTTCCAAGTCCAGAATTTTATTTTATTGATCCATATCCATATCCACAACACGTAAAATTTTAAACTAAAACACAAATTTGCTTCCGCCTAACAGCACCGTTGTTGGTTAAATGGCGATCAAAAAATTTCAGCCAAAGCAAAGTGGCAGCCCAACACTCCGATTTGGATTGTTTCGTGGAAGGCGCCTCGCACGTATACTGAAAACATACTACTCTTAAAATACCTTGCTCTGCGTAAAATTGACTTTTTCAATTTAACTTTAAGATTGAGTTAAAGCTACCTACCGGTGAGAACAACATTATATCCAAAATAGTAGTCCTATCAGAGTACTTAGTTTTGAGTACTATCACACTTGATTTTGGGTAGTTTGGTTTCTCCGTGTAGATAAACATAGGTTGCTGTGTGACAAAAAAAAAACAAGCGATAGTTTCATTTGTGCACCATCTGAATATTCTAGATACGGAGTAACCCAACGCACCTTGTACTAGTTGCATAGTAACCTTAAAATCAATCGATGTCATAACTGATGATTAACTTAGATTACATGTGACCAGAACATGTGACAAACTTGTGATATCATGTGCCTTATCAACAACACTGCTGTTAAAATATTGTTGTGATTCTCAAGCTATCTTGAGAATACCTACTAAATAAAGATATGTCATTTCAAAAAATGATAGTAAAAATAAAATGAATACAGTAAAATACAGAAGAAAATAATAATAAAGTATTAATATTTTACACGAACCAAATAGAAGAATGTTCATTCAAATAAAATTAATCTGCACTGACATCGGTACCAAACCTTTTGAACATTGATGTTTGTATTTTGCCTGAGGAAACGTTGAAAAATAGCGCCCACTCTTTAGGGGAGGGAGAAGGACCTAGAATTTTTACCAGTAGTTGTATTCAAGAAGTATACAAAAATACGTGACAGATGAGGAGAGGGGTAAAAAATATTGAAAAACTGGCCGTAATTTTTTAACGTTCCCTAAGTCAAATATGGCTATGGGAATTTTTGGCCGTAAAAATATATTTTGATGAGTTTTGATTTATTTTTAATCATTTGAAAATAATCCAGAAAATTTAAAAATATTTGTAAAAATAAAACAAAAACTATGTATTAACAAAAACATTTATTTTTGAAAATTCAATTAAATATACAAAAAACAACAACAAGCTTATTTTCATTGAATCCCGTGAGTTTTTGGACGTTTACATCATAGGTTTCACCATGAATTTAGATCTGCACAAAAAATGTGAAGATATTTAATGAAAATCAATATTACTTTTCCTATGTAAATATATAGCAATTCTATTTTCTATCGATGGTCATGAACTGTGATAAGCTATTTTTTATTTCATCGCAACAATATTGTTACTATTTGAATAACTTTTGCCACAAATCGGTAAAAATTATTCCGCAGGAATAATTTTCAGGATTACTAATTAGTAACCTATTAAAAGTTAATGAATAGTTGCAATGTAACATCTATGGTAACGTTACATTTAAATTGTGTAATAACCTGCTTCTAACTTTGTAAATGTTACATATTGATTACTGAGTAAGTTTTGCGTTTTGCGCTATTTTGGTTACACATATGTTACGTAGAGACTTACAGTAATTTAGATTTCACATACAAATTTGTTGCGTATCAATCGCTGCGACTTTAATGTAACAATATGTGCTACTTGGGCATCGTCCAGAATGAAGAAAATCAGACGAATGCAATGTGAGGAAAAATTCATAACGAGGTAGGGTTTCAGTTATAAAATCAGATATCGACGACAAAGTTTTGCTTGTGAGTTGTGAATTTTGCAACTGAGGGCTATTAACATGGAATAAAACTTAATGAAATAAAAAGAAGTAGACAATTTGAAACATTTGCTATCATGTTTTGAGGACGCTGAAAGGGAAAATCAAATTTTCAACCTGTTCATATTCAGATTTGTATGGGAGCAAAAGTAGGTCCTACATAGAAAAGTTGTCCTACATTAAAGCTACAACAATCAGAAGCAGGTAATTTCCCATTTATTTTGCAAATTTGTGTGTGGGCGTGTGCGTGTGCAGTATAATAGTTGATCGGTCGTAGAACGATATGATGTATTGAAAATCGATGATGGCTTGTATAAGAAAAATAATCATACAAGAGCCGCCAGCGAGATTCGAACTCTGGTCGATAGGGAAGCGTGTTTGGTAACCTCTCAGTCATAGAAGTAAGTTGCAAATAAGTTGATTAAAGACTTTGTTGATCATGATGGGCGATATTGCCTGTCTGAATAATGCGTTTTTTGCAAGACATTATTGAGAATAATGCAACAATTGGTGTGTCGCGTTTTGTTTATGAGTTTTCCTCATTTTTTTGAGTTATCTTCGGATCTTGACATTTACAGATCGGCAGAATAAACTGGAATAATATACACGTTAAAAAATATACATAACTATAGATTTAAATTTATAACAGGACATTTTCAAGGCTGGTAGCAGGTCACTTTTTAGTGACTTGGTCACTATTTTGAGTCTCGTCACTAAAAAGTCACTAATTGCATCCAAAAGTCACTAAAGTCACTATGTTTCGGAAAACGGGCTAAGTCACTATTTTCGCTCCTTCGATTCTTCAGTATTTCAAGCTTATTGATTTCACAATTAGCTTATCGCTTGCTCTCAACTTAGTGTTCCAGATGCACTTCCACAGTTATTAATTGAGAGCTTTCGATGCCAAGTACCATTTTTGCATTAGTATGATTGTGTGGCAAGTACAATCATACCCTATGCCCAGGGAGTCGAGAAATTTTCCTTTACGAAAAATTCCTAGACCAGACCGGGAATCGAACCGAGTCACCTCCAGCATTGTGTTGCTTTGTAGCTGTGCCTTTACCGACTGAGCTATGGGAGGACCCCTATTTTCTATTTTCGCTCCACCGATTGTTAAAAGTTTAAAAAAATCGCTTGTACCTATTGTACAATAGTCAACCTAATAAAGTGATCTGGTCACACTATGTAAATGTCGTGAAATATACACACACAAAACTAGATGCCCTGGCGAACGCTGTCCCGCCTCTACCTCAATTGAACCTGTCAAATGCGACGCATTTTACATAATCTTTCATTACTTTTACAATTTTCTAGCTATTTCGTAATAATTTTTCATATTTCTATACATATAAACTCAGTGAACCCAATGACGAAACGAATGGGGTAGGAGTAAAACACTTCAAACGTTTATCCAATGTGCAAATAATAGGGTATGTGTCCCTTGACTCAGCCTAATATGCAACGATCGATTACATTTTTTATTATTACTCATACAAAATTTAAGCTATAAGCGATATTTAGCTTGCTATACACTTGCTTAGATACGTTAAATAAGATGTTTGGTTATATGTATCACGAAAAGTTACACAACTCTTTTTATAAAGTCAGAAACTTTCGAGGGATATGGATGTAATATCGGTCTATAAGCATCAAATTGGGCCTATTCATGGATACAACTTCGTCCCATTCGATCGATTTTTTATTAAATGCAGTCTTTGTATGTTTTTTATTCAAGATATTATGATTTAAGGCATTGCCAGCTGTATTCGCTTTATCCAACATAAAATTTTACAAAACCAACTTAACTTAAACTGCTTTGAAACAATTAAAAGATTTTCACATATGATGTATTGTCGGTTCGATAGTGAAAACATAATAATTCACTCTGCACAGGTTTTGTTCCTTTGGTTTTTCTTTATATGAGCCATTTGGAAAATATTCAACCGAAACTTATACATTTTTACTGAAAATTGTATCAATAACAACATTTTTACTAAGTTACCAGACAACAGGCCATAGTTGGGAACAAAGAAAAAAAATATGTCCTCAACATTGGGTCTACGATTTTCTTGTAAAATCATTGTTATTTTATCTATGTGGACAGTTAGTTTGTACCGTGTGACTATTTTCTGTACATCTTGGTTGCATTATTTGGTTTGTCGCTTCAATTTAGCCAAATTTAGATCATTCGAAGATCAGGAGTTAATTTGTTCAGCTTAACCAGTGAAATCATGATGTCTAAAAAGTTACGAAAATCTTAAATTACACGGAAGTGAGAAACAGTAAATTGATTAATAATGTCAGAAATGCTTCGAATTAAATCGGTCATCATGATAGCAACATAATTTTGTTGATTATCGCTGAATTAATGACATTTTTGGTACATAGGCCGAATGAAGGAGCTTGGCTAACATTACGTCCCCCTACCCTATGTCCATTGAAGAAACTACATAAAAGTATCAAGTCATTTTTGTTTTACACTCACTTTTTTTTCACAATATTTGGTTAGACTCAGTTTTTTCAAAAGCGGACTACCCTTTTGGTATCCAAATAGTCGAGAAAAGTGGGAACGAATTGTAAATCAGATAGAGGACTTATTTTCGGTTACCTACTGAGTAATTCTGATGGCTGGCTCACAATTGATACGATGCGGATGCGCTTGCGTGAATTTGACAGTTTTCCCATAGGTTTTCTGTCAAATTTACGTCAACGCATCCGCAACGTATCAATTGTGGGTCAGCCATGAATCTAGATTTGATTGTTCATATCCCGACAGTCAAGCGAACTCAATTCGATCATAGGTGAAATCGGGATACAGTGCAATTCGACCAGTTTATAATAGCGGTATGATTTCACAGTTCCATTAAAACTCGTACATTGAAATTTTATATTTTTTCTAGAAAATTTCTGAGACAAATATTCTTAGTTTATGATACAGTAGATTTAAAAAAATCATAGTTCATCAATTATTTAAGTTTATTCTGACTTTGATTGACTGCTGTTAAACCGAATATTTTTTGGATGACCTAGACCATCCCAAGATAATGTTTTGTGTTTTATTGTGTAATTTTGTATAACCCAAAAAACTACTGTTACTACCGTAGATTTCAAGTTCTGAACTCCAGGACGGTTTGGATTACCTAGAGGATCTCGAAGTTATAAAATAATGATTGTTGACCTTCCAAAAGATTCATTGAATATGTTTGAATACATATGGTCACCATATATAGCGCTAAAAACTACTGTTACAACTGTAGATCCTATGTTTTGAATTTAAGGAAAGTTTGGAGTACCTAGAATATCCCAGGATTGTCACAATATGTATGTTGGCCTTCCACACTGTTCAATCAATATTGTTGAATACATACTGTCCCTCTGCACACTCCAAACACCTACTGTTACAAATGTAGATCTTATGTTCTGAACTCAAGGACAGTTTGGATGACCTAGATCATCCCCGTTTATCTCATGATGTTATTTTTACGTTCGAAAATATTCACTGAATATGGTTAAATACGTAGCGTAACTTTCTACAGCCCAAAAAGCTAAAGTTACTACTGTAGATCTTAAGTTCTGAACCTCAAGGACAGTTTGGATGACCTAGAACATCAGAACGTTATCAAATAATGACTGTTGACCTTCCAAAAGGTTCATGTTTGAATACATATCGTAATCTTATATAGCTCGAAAAGCTACTGTTACAACTGTAGATCTGAAGTTTTGAACTCAAGTACATTTTGGATGACCTAGAACCTCCCAGAAAGATACAAACATATTTAACGTTTATCAACCAGAATTTAATAATACGTATGCATGTGTAAAATATTCTAAAACAACGCTATACACTATTAACCTTCTTTAGGTATCGGGGTCAATATGACCCGGAATGGATTTTAAAAATGCCATAATTTTTCAAAAAAAAAGCATCTAGACGTTTGAATTTTCTTGACTTTTCCTAAATCATAGAGCGGTACGTTTTTGCATTGAACCCAATTTGTTTTGACATTTCTGAAGGGCTGTTAAAAAAAAGTTACGAATAAGGTGTTTCGGGTCATATTGACCCGGACTTCAAATTCACATTGAGGAAACTATATATGAGCATATTTTAAAGTCTTTGCAGTCAAGATGCTCATTAGAGTCCCAATTTTCAGTTTCTGATGAGTACTGCCCATTTTGACCAGATTGGCCACAGGGAATCTGTGCCGGAAGAGGGCATGTTTTGCCATGATCCGTGAGGCGGCGACAGATACAAATTTTCAACGGCTCAAACCTCCTAATTTTTCATCAATAGTCTACTTCTAGCCTTGAAATAGACCAATGACCATATTGGCCATTCCGGGACAGTCCGAATGCACCGGGGGAACCGTTTGATAGGGGACAAATACAGATTTTCACCGAATCATGTCTTTCGACGGCTCAAACTTCATGATTTTAGTTAAGAAGTCTACTTCTAGCCTTGAAATGGATCAATGGCCATATTGGCCATTCTGGAACAACCCGGATGCCCGGAAGAACCCTTTAAGAGGGGATAAAAATGAATTTTCGCTGGAACATGCCTTTCAACGGCTCAAACTTCATGATTTTTCATGTGTAGTCTACTTTTAGCCTTGAAATGGATCAATGATCATATTCGCCATTCTGTGACAATCCAGATGGCCCGGGGGATCATCGGCGGCTCAAACCTCGTGACTTTTTATATACAATCTACTTCTAGTCATTAAATGGACGAATGCCTATATTGACCATTCTGGGACAACCCGGATACTCCGAGAGAATCCTTCAGGAGGAGACAAATACAGTTTTTCACCCGAAACATGTCGATGTTACTAAATTTCGACCGCGCATGAAGATATTGACAGAGCAGCTATGCTCTATTGTCAATTTCACATGTCAATTTCAACATGTGCTATTTTTATTATTCGCCCAATTGATTACAAAATTAAACAAATTCAGTTATGTATATCTATGGAGCAGGCAACGTGAACAAGCTAAACCCAACTAATAAAAGTGAATAAGCATTCACTTCCTTAACTGTCTGGATAACAACCGGGAAGAACTGCTCCCTCGCCCGACCACGCTACGTCACTGCTCCTAAATGAGTAAAAATGATAAACTACCCAACAAACATCGGTGTTGAATTAGAGCTTTTTCAAACAAATTTGGAGATATTCTAGAAGAAACAGCTGAATAGCTTCTCCAAATTTGCTTGAACAAGCTCTAATTCAGCACCGATGTTTGTTGGGTAAGAAAGCTATGTCAATTGGTTCTTTTTTTCTTTGATTTTGAAAACTCACGAATTCTATTACCGTGCTGTTTACCGAGTTTGCCAGATTTCGGTAACCAGTTCGGTAATCAAGTTATGTGAGCTTCCAGAATCAGCAAAACGGATCACATTGCTCTGACATAGTTTTATAAGCACGTTGGGACGTTTTAGAATATTTCTTTGTGATTTGAGAACAACAATAGAAAAGCAATCAAATTTACCAGTAATCAGCCCTAGATGTCACAAGGTTCTCATCTTGGCTCATTACTATTTACTATATTATACTGCTGATTCTTAATCATCTGAATGAACCCATATACGGTGCTGGATTAATCCTCATCACCAATCGCTATTACTGAGCCGTAAAAGAACCAAATGACTTCAAATTCTGTTCATTACTAGTTTCACATAGACACTAGTCATGTAAAAAAATCAAATCATTCGGTTTCAATACGGTTGGCGTCAGGAATTTCCCCATTGCCGAGTTGGGCTGACGACGTGAAACATGAAGTAGTCGCCAGGGCTTCATGTTTTCACAGTATATTTTCATTTTCGCGATCACTCCACAAATATAGCCACTACAACGGTTCAAAAAAAGTTTGCACCTTCACCCTCACCTTACACTACATATTTTTTACTACGATATTTTTGCCAAATTTACCATTCTTCCACTTGTTTTCTACTTTTTGGACCAGGTTCATAAGTTTAGCATGTACAATTATCGTTTTAATTGTGGTTCATTTTCCAAAGATCGAAATGATCAAAACAAAAGAAGATCTTTCTGATTTCTCTTAGGGTCATAAGATCAATTTGAAAAATCGACAATCGACATCAAAAGGATCGCTCTTGAAAAGATCAATCCAAGATCACCCAATCCTGGTTCGTATGTAAATAAAGGCAACTGTCATTGGTCTCCTCCCTTGGGGCATAGAGATAGTCCGGGAATGGCCAATATGGTTATAGGTCCATTTCAAGCCTAGAAGAGGACTATTCATGAAAAATCATGAAGTTTGAATCGTCGAAAGGCCCTTTTTTCGCGAAAATCCGTTTTTGTCCCCTCCTAAGGGTTCTTCCGGGGTATCAAGGTTGTATCAGAGTTTCCAATATGGTTATTGCTCCATTTCAAAGCTAGAAGTAGACTACTCAACAAAAATCATGAAGTTTGAGCCATCGAAAGGCATATTTCGGTGAAAATCTGTATTTATCCTCTCCTTAACGGTTCCCCCGGGGCATTTGGATTGTCCCGGAATGGTCAATATATTCATTGGGCCAATTCTAGGCCAAAAGTAGAATAGTTATAAAAAATCATGAAGTTCGAGCCGTCGAAAGGCATAGTTCGGCGAAAATCCGTACTTGTCCCCTCCTAAAGGGTTCCCCTGGGGCATCCGAGTTGTTTCAGAATGACCAATATTGTAATTGATCCATTTCAAGGCTAGAAGTAGACTACTTAACAAAAATCATGAAGTTTGAGCCGTCGAAAGACATGATTCGGTGAAAATCTGTATTTGTCCCCTCTCAAACGGTTCCCCCCGTGCGTTCGGATTGTCCCGGAATGGCCAACATAGTCATTGGTCTATTTCAAGGCTAGAAGTAGACTATTGATGAAAGATTATGAGGTTTGAGCTGTCGAAAAGCATGTTCCGATGAAAATTTGTATCTGTCGCCGCCTCACGGATCGTGGCAAAACATATCCTCTTCCGGCACGGATTCCTTGTGGACAATCGGGTCAAAAAGAGCAGTACTCACCAGAAATGAAAATTGGGACCCTAAAAAGCATTTTGAATATAAAGACTTTGAATTTGGTTCAATAAATTTTCAACAATGTGAATTTGAAATCCGGGTCAATATGACCCGAAACACCTTATTAGTCACAAAATGTTAACACCCAAGGAAGGTTAATAAGGCATCATTTCCTCATTTGATTACGAATGATCATTAAGGATTAATAAAAAATACGAAATTTTTTAACTGTGCTCATCCCAGTACCTTTTCCATTCAGTTTCCTTTGACAATTCGCATTATAATGGACCGTGTTGATGGTATTATAATGGACTCATTGTTTACAATTGGCTTCATGAATTCCCGACAACTTATTCAAACAGACGTATCTGATTTTGTAAACAAATAGGTCGAAAATTACTCGAGATTTGCGGAATTAACTGTGAAAAAATCTAGAACTAATAGAGTGAAAAGCCAATATCACCTCAGTCAAATGTTTCTAACAATCCACGCCCTATATTTCCTCCTTTCCAGTGGCCCCCGGTGAGAAGTGGTTCCAGGGACGCCTGCAGTTCATGCTCAGCCAACGGGGCAAGCCGCTACTGGTCCACGACGGCCACTCCTTCGGCATCCAGTACATCCGGAAGGACAAAAAGTACTGGCAGTGCAATCTCTCTCGCAAGTACAACTGCAAGGCTCGGGTGACGACGACCGACACCGGTGACATCATCGTAACCAACAACGAACACTGCCACACGGAGATTCGGCAACATTTGCGCAAGGACTACAAGTCGATGAAGCAGCTCGCGAGCCTGGCTGCTTTGCGAGCTCGACAGCATGATGCTCTCAGCATGGGACTGGTGGCCGCTAGCAGTGCCAGTGTGGAAGGTAGTTTGAACAACAACAGCAATTCCATGAATCTGAGTTCAAGTAATGGCGGTGCAATCGGAAGCAATGTTATCGGCGCACAAGTCGTCCCGCAGCCACAGGAACAGGAAACTAGTCTTAATCTGTGTACCTCCGGGAATTGGCAGCTCAAAAAGGAACCGCCGCAAGGTAATGAGTAAGTGCAATGTGGAACCAAAGTTTTTTTTTTTTTTGTAGGTAGGTTGAACAACTCCACTTTTTGGTAGAGATTATTTTTTTGTGAATAATTAAGAATTCATTCCTTAAAAGTACATGACCAAAGTTTTTTTTTTCTTTTCTCTTAAGTACTTCAGGTTTAGATTTACGCAATTGTTGAATGATGGTTAGTCATGTTTTATAAAATAGGAAAATAATCTAAAGAAAACTGTTAATATAGTAACATTAACGGAAGCGTTAAGCGGCAGCCATATTTTAATTTTAAGTCAGATTAATGTTTGAATATTGATTTTAATTCACGTTTTTGTGCATATATGCAAAAAGTTTTTTTTTTTTAAATAATTTACAGCTTTATGATATTATATAGGTGTGTATGTCTTCCTATATTGTGAAAGTCCATGTTTCTACTTAACGGTTTGCTGATTACCTCTACTCTGATTTCGGTAATTGTTTTACAGGATGGGTTATAAACAGTTACCATAATTGAAATACTGACATTAAACTGTGTTCGTGATTATCGTTTCACTTTTCACGCGCCCACGTGCAGTAAAATTTGAAGCTATCAAACGGAAAAGGTTCGCTGCATCGAACTCGGCGGCAGATATTACCATTCAGACGTCAGAAGAGGCACACGCGATTTGTAGAGATTAATAAATAGAGAGAGCTTCCTTCAAATCAAGTCCATATTTCATATCTGCGTGTTTTTTTAAAATTCTTTTTAATTTGCTTCCGTGACTGTTCAATCTCGCCTAACAATTGGTCCCGAATATTTGTTTCAAGAAAAACCGCCAAGTTTAAGGCTGTGCGAAAAATTTGGCAGCGAGATCATCATCCAACGGAACTCACGGAGTGGTTGAACGAGTTACGGAAAACTCGTGAAGCGTTCGACGAGGTCCACACCCATGGGTTGCGATGCACAGGCGATCGCAATACTATTCAGCTACCGGATGGAGTTCGAACAAATGCATACTACGGGCTGAAATCAGTGTATGCTACAATTTTTGATTAAGCAGGAGCCGGTTGACTTCAAGCAAGCCATCAACTCCCTTATGGAGTGGCAGGAACGTTTCCTGGAGGAACAAGCTGCAGTGTCAACCAATCTCGGAGAGTTAAGGTCTGTATCAGCAACATTCTGGAAATCCAAAATCTGTAGTAAGGCACGTATGAAGCATTTTATTTCTAATGTGATTGTTTATTTCAAAAGTTTGGAATGTGGAATTTACACGTTTAAAATATCGTTATTCTGCATTGATTCAAAATCTCGATTTTTGCGCTTCACTCCATCTCTGTCCAGATGCTGGAATTGTTTAACATTTTTAACCTCCTCCTTTCCGGAAAGCGTCCGCTTCATCAGTGCCCAATATCTTTCGGACTATTGGGTGAATTGGCAGGCTTTGGTGCGGTTTGGGTCATTGACTTCATATCACTCCATCAGAGCTTTTGCATAGTGACACGATACCAAATCGGACCAAAACAAAACATCGTGGCTTCTAAAGAAAGGCAGCGATCGTTGTTGCAGGCACTCCATCTAGTAAATTGCCTTGTTGATTGTGCCGGTTCTAATGAAAGATTTACTTTTTATCTGCCACACAAACTAACTGCTTGCCAAACAAGGTATTTTTTAGGAAATTTTGACAGCTTTTTTATCCTGAAATATTCATTAGTTAAATTTCTGGCTAAGAAAGTATAGAAATTCAGTCCTGGAAGTTGTCTAAAGACGTGAGTTACATCGTCCATAATGAAACATGCATGTTTCGTCAAACAATCGCAATACAATTTTCGAGCACGTGATTTTGCCGTCAATCTTTTTTTTAACTCGTTATTACACATTTTACATTATTTTACATTCATATATTATCTTAGGTGCCCCTGCTAAGTAATTAACATTTCAACCTTATATGCTTAGGTGGCGCGAAAACCGTCTATAGAGAGAATTGATCATTGCATTTGAAGATTGCAATGATTTGTGTCTAAAATTATGAATTATTTTGTTGGACATTTCTTCTAGAGTCTCAACGTTTGAAATTCTATGTAATTCAATAATACTGAACCAGGGTGGTAGCTTCAAAGTCATTTTCAGAACTTCTGAATTCTTTGAAATGCTTTTTTCCTAGTAGCACAACAACTAGACCATATTGGCACAGCATAAAGCATGGCCGGTCTAAAAATTTGTTTGAATATTAGAAGTTTGTTCTTCAAACAAAGTTTGGATTTTCTGAAATCGAATCAATTTTCAACGAAGTTGATTCACGGTCGTTCACCACGTCGTTTGAAGCAAGCTTGAATTTCAATTGAAACGCTTTTGACGATGGCTAGATCGCAAATGAATTTAAGCTTACTCACGTTTGACAGGAAGTGAATTGGGAGTGAATCTGTGAAAGTAAGATTAATTCACTGCACGAAAGTGAAATGAATACAAAAGCGATTCATTTTCATTTTAAAGCGTCGACGATGTAGGACCCTGCTTGCACTCCCAATAGTTTGATTTATGGTTTTCACCACAATATGAACATTTAAATTATTGAGGATCTTTCTTCACAGGACAGTCGTCCTTAGTGTGCGAGGAATCACCACAATTCATGCATTTACCAATCATATGGCAATGCTTTGTTCCGTGACCCCATCGCTGGCACTTACGGCACTGGGTGAGGCTTTGGAAATGTGCTCCAGTCTTCTTGAAATGCTCCCACTTCACTCGGACATGGAGCAAAAGGCTTGCTTTTTCTAAAGCCTTAAGGTTTTTAAGTTCACTTGACTTGAAGTGAACTAAGTAAAAATCGTTTGAAATCCCTTTGCGAGAATCGTCAGGCCGGGATTTCCTTTTCATTTTAATTACTTGGACTGGGCTAATTTCAAGTAATTTTATCAACACTTTTTTGATTTCTTCCAGAGATTCACCACTGGGCAGACCTTTCAAGACAACCTTGAAAAGATGCTCAGCTTTGGTGTCGTATGTGAAAAAATTGTGGTTCTTCTGAGTAAGATCCTCAAGAAGACGTTTGAATCCGTCCAAGGTTTCTGCATGCAAACGGCATTCACCTCGTCGTCTGGAAATTTGAAGGGAATATTTCACACCTCCAACAAATGTTAAGATTTCCTTGCGAAAAGCATGGAAATCCGAAAATGTCACCACAATAGGGGGAACTTTTTCCTTTCTCAATCGAGAAAGTTTTTTTCAAATTTTGATTAGATGATGGATCACTCTAATCATCTGTGAGCATATCAAATTTATAACTCACATTAATTTGATTTGCAGGCGAATCAATAGATTGCCCTTTTCGTTTACGTTTATTTGCCATAGTGGACACTGTGTCAGAGCAGAAACAAAGCTATAATCTTCGGCATCTTCCCAACACAGCACCAGTGAAGTGAATTGACTAAAGTGAAAAATGGCCTACTGTAAAAACTCCACCAAAGTTTCATCTCAGCATCAAAAGAAACATTGTCGAACAAAGAGAATAAAAAATATAATTTTATTTAATCATACCACCCCGAATAAAAAAAATAATTTTTGTTTTTTTTTTAAATTAAAAAAAAAAAATTATTTATTTCACCTCTCCAATACAAACCAACCAACCAATACACCAAACAATAAAAAACTTGGTTTGGTTTCGATTATATTAGTACAGCCTGCTCCCCTAGCTTACATGACCGTTCTTCCCTTCCTATCTTTAATAGGAGATTATTATTTTTCCCCCCTCTTTGTCTTTTTCTTTTTTAATTTAAATTCTCTAATAACAACTCCCCCCCCCCTTTTACTATAAAAAGTTATACAATTACACACAAGTTTTTTTACCAAAATAAAAAAAAGTTTTTTGTACTGAAGTCAGTAAAAGTTTTAATTTAATTTAATAATTAGTCTTCGAGAAAATTGACTGAAATTAAATTTTTATTAGTAATTGTGGCTCAGACTGACTAATGCAACCGCTTGCACTTATAAAAAAATTACCACATCACCACGGACAAAAGTTATATTGAAATTTAAAAGTGGGAACAATAAAATAGAAAAAGAATCATTTAAGGCAACGCATGATTTTTTCTCCGGTCGTCGTCAGCGTTCCAATTCCCATCAATGCATGTGCAAACAAGAAAAACTGTTTGTCTGAAGGTCGACAACTGACATTGAGCACCGAATAGGACTCAACCAGCACCCGGAAGCAGTATTCGTAGTCTCCGCTGATACACATGGACCAGTTTTTGAAAACAATGTAGCCTTCACAGTTGTCTGCAAAGTTGTCACCTTTGAAATTTAATACTGGGACATCTTGGGATGAAGGAAGGCCATCATCCTGTAAAGTTCATTTTTGTTTAAAAATATATGTAGCAATTGATGTCATAAGTTATATTACCTGATACCAGTCCATAATACCCTGAAGAGGGTTATCGTTAACAGTATTAGAGTCTCGCAAACGTTTTGCCCCTTGACTTGGGTTTTTTAAGCGAATAATGGATAGTGTTCTCAAAAACTCTGTAACGAAAAATGAATTTAACAATTATTTTTAAATTTTGGTAATTAAACTACCATTTGTGATGTATCGGTAAAATCCTTCGTATTCCGTTAGAATTTGAGCCTGCAGTAGCTGAAACTTATCTATGAAGTCCAAACATTTTGGATTGAGAAGACGGAATTCGACAGAAAACTGTAATGAAAAATAGGAAAAATATTACCAATAAAACTTATAATCTGCTTGGCGTTTATACATGTAAAATTGAACTGGCGAGGATTGATTTTACTACCATTCTTCAGGAGTGCGCTGTATTGCCCATCATATGCGCTATACAATGCACTACTTTCAACGTCATGCTTAACGTTCATGTCGGTTGTAAAAAAAAATAGATCGCCAGTTGAGGTTTCCAGTTTTGAACTGAAAGAGGAATATATCTCGAGTAATTCATGATTAGGGTCTAAAAGCCATTTGCAAACAATGACTTTAAACGTTGATCTCTCATGAATCACGAGAATTCCACTATATCATCACTCCATATGGTAGAACTAAAATTCTTCAACCAGATGCTGCTTTGATTTCACGAGATTGATTTAAAATTCAAGAGAAATCAACATTTAAAGTCATTGTTTGAAAATGGCTTTAGGCCCTTGTCGAGATAAGCACTCAAAAAAAAAAAAAAGAGATCCACATTTTCAGATATCTCATCTGGTTTGATCGATTCTGTTCATGTGATGTTTTCGGAATATAATTTAATTAATTAATTCTTATTACCAACTCTCCATTGAAAGCCGACCCTACCGGATGATCTTTGAGGTACATAATCAGGCTCTCAGTATGGCGAATATGCTGACGATCTTCAAAGGTAGCCAACCAAAGCTCCTCTGCCCGTGCTTTCGTTGTTGGTCCCGGACAAATATATTTTAGCTCTTCTTTCTAAAAAAAAACAATTTATCAAGTGATTTGAATACTTGGTTTAAGAGTTTTGAATAAACATACCATTTGTTCAATTTGATCTTCAGAAATAGTACTGACATCTGTTAAGACTACGTACTCTGAAGCAGTCAGTTTCCGTTGACGATGAATTATACGCTCACCAGACTTACGCACTAGATATTGCATATGATAGTGGATCCTGCCTGAATGTTTATTCACTCCTCTGGCATGCGGGTGAAACCACAGTGCTTGGGGTACAGACACATTGGAAGATGCTAAAGCAGGATATGTTTTGACCAAAGAAATCGCCAAAAGATTCTTGTGGTATGAAGAAGGATGCCTAAAATGAAAAAAAAAACCAGTAATGTTATTTTTGTTTTTATTTTCTAAGGGCCGATTTCTTCACTCTCGCTTAAATTTTAAACCAGGTTTACCCATATAGTTAAACCTGGTTTCGTGCTTAAGTAGAGGTGAAGAAATCAGCCCTAAGTAATGGCTGACCCACAATTGATACGTTGCGGATGCGTTGACGTAAATTTGACAGAAAACCTATGGGAAAACTGTCAAATCCACGCAAACGCATCCGCAACGTATCAATTGTGGGCCAGCCTTAATACTTACAAACCAAAGGATGATTTCAGGTATTCGCAAAGAAGGTTGTTGATGTTTTTTAAGCACCGATCTGCAAGCTTATCACCTTCCTTTAAAATCTCCATCACATCCTGACCGGCACGAGTTCGACGAAAAATTTTGTCGACGTTGATCTCCTGCAACCGAACAGCACAAAATTTTAATAATATAATAGATAGGAGATATATTTGACATAGATTTCTCATTAGGTTGCACTACTTTTGTAATTACCTACCTTATGTGTTCTAACGCGAGTTTTAAATATAATTTTCGACTCTAATTAAAGAGCTTAAACATGAGTGCTATGTAATTAATGGATTTATTTTCAACCTACGTTCTTACCCGTGATATATTCTACTAACCAAGTAAATACATTTTAAAACTGTTTCTTAGCCTATCATGTAAATTTAACTTCTTCTTTCTTGAGACTGTGAAGAAGTGTTATAAAAAGTGTCAGCAAGAAAAAAAAATCAGCAAGACTGCTTTATACTATGTATCAACTCAGAAGTCTGTAAAAGGCAAAGAAAAAGACATTACTCTCAAATTGACTAACTGTACGTCAAGCTGAAACTGAGTTATATTTCCGTGAGAAAAAAAGAATGAACATAATTTATTCATTCAGTCAGTAGAATTTAATAATAGTGTTCGTAAGGGTGCTCGTCATTTCAAAATCTTACCTCTTCTAAACGAATTCCTTCATATGGATTGTTAAGCCATGTTGATTCGTCTTCTCCATCAGTTTCGTCATTTTCTGGATGTTTATTTTCAGAAGTTGCCTCGACTGTGACATTCGTATCGGTTTTCTCAATATCAAGCACCTCCACTATTGGATCGGTTCTCAATTCCTTCTGAATCCGCTGTACCAATTTTATCATCTTCGTTTTCAAACGTAGCCGTATAAAATCGCCGTCATTGAGTTCCAAAAACGTGCCGAAGTCCGTGATTCCTTCGTCAACTGAAAGATAAAAAAAAAGATATAACAGTTAATCATTAGATCCTAGCCCCAAACAAGAATAATTGAATAAGTACTTGTTGATATGATACGCTAGATTGCAGAGTGTTTGTTACATGTACCTGGGAAGCGAGTAGTACTGTATGAACGTGCAAAGTTTGTTTTGATGGAGATGGAAATCTTCACCGTTCAAGTTGTGCCAATGTCTGTCGAAACTCGTATCAAAAATGTGTGGGTGTATTGATCAATGTTGTTCTGTGATGTGATGTTAATAACATTAATAATCTCTATTATAGTAACGTCGTGATACGTATTTGCTGGAGTTTCCAAAAGCTTTCCAAATTGCGAATGTTGTATGCTGGAATACTGCGTCCATGTCGAACAGCTGATCCACTGTAGTAACGTGCACTTCATACGACTGGAGAACGTCGTTATACAAGATCGTATCGCATAATCTTAACAGAACATGAATACCATCATCCGCACTGATAAGTTCTTGAATTATGCCGTATACCGGGAAAAACTCGTTTCTGTGACTTTTCATAGCGACAACTAAGTTCTTGCGGAATTCCACACCGTTTAATATTATTGATGTGGGCGAGTAAACAAGATGAATATTTTCTCCTAGATATGGGCCAGAAAGTGTTTCGTTTTTGTGTATAATCGGTCCCGATTTATACATCATGTGATCTCGTAGAGGGTTGTCCAAAATTTCCAATACTGTGTGAAAGGTTTGTCGTTCCGCTAAACTTTTACAAATATTTTTGTAATTGCGACACGTAGCTGCTTGATTTTTCAATGGTTTATTTTTCTGCTCAAACGGAAGACAATTAAATTGTTTCATACTTCCACTTTGCCGGATACATTCTTCGTAGTGGCTCAAATGATGCAGCTTGTTTATACGTTTATCGAAGATAGAAAAGAAGATATCTTGGAACAAACGGATGTGTTCATTCAGCCAAATCAGCAAGTCATCAGAAACAACTGGTGATAATAATATTCGGGTAATGTTGATTAGGTGACCAATCATGATCATGTGTTTACTGTCCTTAGGTATCAGGTCCCCAAATAAAAATGGGAAAGCCCGCAACAGTAAAAAATATTGAGAAGCAGTTTGTCTCATTTTATGTTTTTGAGGAGCAGACAGCATGTCTTCTGTAATATTTGGTGACGGCCGGTTTTTGCGATCAACGTATCCGTAGTGAAAAAAAGCTATACGATTGTTTACAACTTCTTTGTTGATCTGAATATCCTTCTGTTTGTAAAAGAAGCTCAAAGTTGATTGAATAGCCAAAGGTATTACTCCTTCCGCCAAATCATGCATAATATCCAAAGCATAGTTTTGAGTAACATGGAAGTTTTGGAGCTCGTTCAAAATACATCCAGTGGCTTTTATGCCACATTCTGAGGGTTTTATTTCACCATTTCTAACACCTTGTAATTTGATGTTGTACCAGTCCACTGTTCGATATGGAAATTGAGCAGTGGGATTCTCATGAAATAAAGGTCTAGGTATTGTGCAGATCCTACAAAAATAAGTTGCACCAGGGCCAAGTAGTCCGAATACTTCATGGGCTGCTAGCGTATCTCCACAAAATACAGTAACAGTAGCTCGTAGCTCGAATTTTACGTCTCCATAATATACTACCACTCCTTCCTCAAGCTTTTTAAGGTCCAAAATTAACGATTGCAAAATTTTGTTGTACCCATATTGTTTGACTTGGCTTGACAGAGCATATGTAACAGGAAAAATAGTTTTTGGAGACGAATTCCACTGCGCAGGAAAATTTTGAACCTTAATGCAAAAATTAGAAATCTTGTTTTTCCCTGCTCTTGAGCTGAATGCATTTCCAATTTCAACATCGTCCTGATATAAAGAAAGGCGTATGGCGTGTGGATACTTTTTGAAATAATCATTTTTCTCATACGACAACCCTGTGCACGACGAGCTGTATTCTTTAACGCCTGGAGTTGATTGGTTGAAATATTCTTCTTGTGTTAGAAGAGATCTGGTGGCAGGATTTCGAAATAGTAGCTTCAGTGTTTGAATTATGGGGATGTACATGAAGGTGTCGTTGATACGAACAGTCTTGTTGACACCAGCAACGCAACGTACGACATCACGACTTCCAATGCACTTAGGAGATGGCTGAGGAACGTTCACAGCTAGTGATTTTAAGAAAATTTGTTGTTTCTTATAGGTTCTAACACTCCCAAATAATTCTAATGTTTTGAACTCATTCAACAAATCGATGGTAGGTTTTGAATTCATATCAGTTCCGTTTTTTCTCAAAAATGATTCTGTAAGCTCTTCAAGATATTTGGATACATGTTTAACAATATTTTCGCAGATCACCACGGACTCAAGCACTTTATTGTGAGGAATTCCAACATTGGCTGTCAACCGGCAAATACTCCTGGCTACGATCTGCTTAATATCCGCCAAAGTCGTATGCGTCGCATTCTTATTTTTGCTTTCTAGAGGAACAAAATCTTGAGCATCGTTACTAAGCTCATCAAGTTCATCACTGTAGTTATTAGGTTCTTGACTCTTAAAAGCCGGAGGATGTTTTTTTATAATATGCCGTTTCAACGATCCCAAATGTTGATATTGCATTCGACACCTAGGGAATGTGCAGTTATACAATAAAGTTTCGGCTGAAACGTGTTCCTTTTGGATGTGCCATTGAATATGATGGCCAAGCCCTTCAACATATCCTGGAACTGGTAAACGACATAAAAAGCAAATTATGCGTTCACCAGCCATTTTGTTCGAATGCTAAAAAGTCAAATTATTTAGAAAACATTCCTATCATACTTACTGAAAAGTTCCTTTACTTCATTATCTGTGGCCGCGAGTATATCCAACACCTCCTCCATTTCTGTTTTATACCGTAAAACACACAATTTTCCGAATTTTCACGTTTAGTTTAGTTTCCAATTTTCCACCGCGTTAGAATGCAAAAATGGCGAAGATTTGACAGGTACAACTTTAACTGCACGGTTCAGTAAACCCAGTGATTTTTTACGTTTTGCTTCAGTATTTGTTGTTATTTTACCGAAAATCGGTAGTTCTTTTACTGAGCAGTAGAGCTGGCAATGACACTTCAATGTTTACAAATTACATCAGTTAAGTAATAACAAATTCTCAGCAAAATTCTTAAAGGAAATACCAAAAACTTGTAGTTTTTTGACAGATATTTGAAAATCAAGCCATTTTACATAGAATTCAGCAAAATTTAAATTTTACGAATCAAAACCGTAAATATTTTTACTGAAAACCAACCCATAGATTTGGTGTGTACTAAAAAGTACGAACAAAAATTTATCATCCGCCGGGGTGCGCCCCGCCACATTATCCACTGTTGTTTTTGTGTCCTCTTTAGTTTCACTCATACCCCACCCAATGTGCGCGGTGTTGACATTCTGTTAGTTGTTGTTCGTTTGTTACGCGCGATGAAAGAGTATCGGGACTTCGTAATTAAGCGTTTTTTGAACGGTGAGCGACCCGGCGATATATTCCGGCTGCTGAAATCGCATGGGGTCAAGCGGAACTTTGTCTACACGACCATCAGGCGATACCGGGAGACGTCCTCGACCAATGACCGTGCGAGATCCGGTCGGCCGCGTTCAGCGAGGACGCCACGGGTCATCAAGATCGTGAGGGAGCGAATTCGGCGCAAAAAGAACCGCTCAATCCGGAAAACGGCTGCAGATCTCAACGTTTCCATTGGAACCGCTCACACCATACTCACCAAGGACCTTGGTTTCAGGCCTTACAAAAAACGTAAGGTCCATGGCGTTTCGGAGGCTACCAGCAAAAAGCGGTTGGATCGAGCTAAGAGGATCCTCTCTCGGCACGCTGGTCAGGAGTTTGTTTTTTCGGACGAGAAACTGTTCGTGCTGCAGCAGCCGCACAATGTGCAAAAATGACCGGGTGTGGGCGCCATCGAGGGACAGCATTCCTGAATCCAATATAAACATCCCTCGGTTCCAAAGTGCCGCGTCGGTGATGGTTTGGGGGGCAGTATGCAAACGTGGTAAGCTACCCTTGGTGTTTATTGAAAAAAACGTCAAAATCAACGCGGCGTACTACAAAACTGAGGTTTTGGAAAAGGTTGTTGCCCCCAGTCTCCGAAGCCTCTACGGCGATGAGCACTACGTGTTCCAGCAGGACGGTGCACCAGCCCATACGGCAAATGTGGTTCAAGCCTGGTGTCGGGACAATTTAACCGACTTTCTGGACAAAACTTTGTGGCCTCCCAGCTCCCCGGACTTGAATCCTCTCGACTTTTTTGTTTGGTCCTATATGATGGCGAAGCTGAACGAATACAAGGTCAGCACTTTGGATCATTTCAAGACGGTAATTCTCAAAATCTGGGACGAAATGCCCATGCAGTCCGTGCGTGCCGCCTGCGACGCGTTCGAGAAACGTTTGAAGCTCGTTAAGGAGTACAAAGGGGGGGTCATTCCAAGAGAAATGTTGTAAACGTTCCTTGTAAACATAGCTTTCAATAACATAAATCCAAAAAATAAAAAAACATGTTTTCATTTTTTTAACAAATTTTGAAAGTGTATCCGAACTTATTGAACACCGTGTATGCTCCCGCCAAATGGACAAGAAGGTGGTAGGCATTACTGAGAAAAATTCCAACCTTTCTGTTCGAAATGTGGCTCGCAAAGTTGAAAAATTGAAATCATATGTGCAAAAAGCCAATCATAGGCATAGAATGATGGCGTACAAAGTATAAAAGGTGCCCAACAGTGATGACCAGCAAAATTTTACTGCAAAAAGTCGTGCTAAGGAGCTTTACACCAAGCTTATGCAAAAACTTTCTTGAACCATAATGGACGGCGAAACATATGTACTCGAAGACTTCCAACTCCTTCCGGGTCTGGCTTTTTATACCAGAATGCAAAGACACGCCGTTTCCGAGTATTTCCGGACAAAGAAGGTGTCTTAGTTCCCCAAGAAGTATTCGGTTTGGAAGGCCATATGTAGTTGTCGTCGAAAATGCAAATGTTTCGTCTCCATCGGCACTATCAACAAGGATGTGTACGAGAAAGAATGTCTGCAAAAACGTTTGCTACCTTTTATAAGAAACCATGACTCTCCAGCTTAATTGTGGCCTGATTTGGCCTCTTGTCACTATGTAAAATCCGTCCTGGACTGGTATAATAGGTCAAATACGTGCCAAAAACAACCCAGAACTTCACCCCATAGAAAGATACTGGAATCTGGTTAAGCGGAAACTCTTTGAAACTAATAAGAAGCAAGTGAAACCGAAGATTTCAAGAGAAGATAGAGAACAGCCACCACTAGCGTATCTGAGGATACTGTACGGAATCTGAAGGCGGGTGTAGCACAGAAAGTTCGAGACTTTAACAGAAAGAAGGATTCATGTCTCACTTAACTGTTTTTACACATAAAAAAAGAAACATTGAATTTTCTGCGTGAAATCTAATGCTAAATTTGAAAGAAAATAATAGGATATTTCATGTAAATTCAAGCCGAATAACGCCTGAATCTAGCCTTTCGTGTGAAAGATTGCAAACATTGTTGTATGGCGCATGAAATATTGCAAACAATTTCGTTGTTTACGCCTCCAATTGGCTTGGAATTAAACAAGGGGAAATTTAACGCGCCTGTTAAAATTCATTATTGTTTTCTGTGTATATTATTCTTTTATACTGAAATTAACAATCGGTTTCGTTGAATTATTTTTTGCTGGCATTATCTTAGTTTCCGAAATTTAACGTGGACAGGCTTTATCCGAAAATATTAGGGGTCGTAAGCAACATCATCTATACAACTAAGCATCTACTTTCTCATAAAATGTCTATGCTTACATGTTGCTGGATATTGCGATAATGAATTCAACATATTTAAACAATGAATGTTTTGGATTGATGAGTTATCCGTTTGTGAACGTGGTACCAATGTAAACACTTGCGATACTCGTTCACAATACCTTAAATACTAGTTCTTTCAAGCCTATGTTAAATTTAAACTGTTCTTTTCAAATTTTACTCATCTTCACTCACCTCCTTCTGTTTTCTACCATTTCAGACATCGTGATTCCGTCAATGATTATCGCTGCCCTATTTATTGTTAATGGCATCGTATTCGCGGTCATAATGCGCTACAGGAACAAACAACGCCTTGAAGTAGACAGTAAGGAACTAGCTGAACTGTAAAGTACCCCCCTCACTTCCTCCATTCAACCAAACGAAAAGTTACATCACAAACAAAAACAAAAGCATGAATAAATACTCAAAACAATGGTAATGCATGTACAAGAACAATGGAGTCATTATGGGAATGGGTAAGAAAGAAAAGAAAGCAAATCATCATCAACCGTTGCCATCATAATTATGCGAGGATTACTTTCGCCGTCACATCCATCACGTGATAAAATAGGAGAGCATTTCGAAAGTCAAGTACAGAATCATGTCTTACTTCTGTCTTCATCTTTCATGTATGTCCCTGCATCAATCTCTCCTGTACACGTATGTCACATCCACCTAATGCAGCAAACAACATGCCCGCCGCTTCTCAAGGGCAAGGTCGCTATATACCGCAGTAGCAGCAGTAGAAGTAACCAGAAACCAACGCAAAAAAGTCATATCATCAACTGATCTTCATTATCATAGCTACTGGAGCATCATCAATATCATCATCATCTTCATCATCATCATCATAGATTATTGATGATGAGCATTATCATCGCCGTGAAAGGTAAGTCTAATCCACAGTTCAATTATTGGAAAAAGGATTCACAAAGAGTCAAAGCCAGATATTTTGTCGCTCTAAGAAACAATGAAGAAAAATCGTTGTAGTTGATAAGCTTATAGAATTCGAACAAACCAATATTAGAAAACTCTATACACACACATACACGGTAACTATTTTGCACGCTGACAAATTAATATATACAAACTACAAATCTCTTAAAAAGCATTCAACACAAATGAAGATAAAAACCAATGGTTTTCGTGAGAGAAGCAAGATATAAACGAACAAACAAAAAATATTTATATTTAGCAACAGCTAACGAATTTTGATAACTTATTTCCTCGATATTTCTTGAGTCACGAAAATATTTTCTTACTTTACCGCTTTGAAAAGGCCAGGAAAACTCAACCTTAAAATTAATACTCGAAAGTCACAGCTTTTATCACACCGGGTAAAATGTAATATTTTCTAAAATTATACAAACACATTCAAAGTAAAACAAACAAAAAAATCGCTGAATTGATAGTTCCATGTTAGAATTTTGATGTATACTTTGCGATCTTAGTTCTGTAAAAAAAAAGAATAAAAAAATAATCACCATTCTCGAAAATAGAACGCAGAGCAGCAAAAGAGATTCGTAAACCAAGTGACTGCTAAACACCCAAAACAAAGTAAGCCAAAGATTAGATGTTAAACGCGCCTATACTATGCAGCCTGCTTTGATGAGAAAGGTTGAGAAAAATTGGAATTAACTAACCAAACTGAAAAGAATATCAACATGTGCTTTAAGGGAGGAACATGCCGAGGAAATTAACCACTATAACCAAATTTCATGCAACAAAAATCTATGGAACTGATGGGGAAATTTCAATCCAGAGCAATGAAGCTGGCCAAGTGAATTGTGATTTAAAAACTAACGAAGGCACGACAAAAAGTTGTGATGGGATCTTTTATCTTTTAGTTTGTGGCGCGGAAATGCTAACAAAAACTAGAATGCATTCTAATAAAACGACAAAACCGATCGTGTTGTAAAAGCTATCAATGGAGGGATTTTCCTGCAAGGGGAGATCTCTGAACAAAAACTACTAATTTTCAAATATTTTAATTTGTTTTCTGTTATATTTATGGCTTCCCCGTCGGGTGAATGTAAAGTGGGGAACAATTTCGTTCTTTCCTATATCTGTTATTTTCTTAATTTTTTAAGAAAATATTTATTTGCATAATCAAACATTGTACTTCCATGCCGAAAAATAAAGTAAAACAAATGATCCTCGGTGGCAATACATTTTTTTCCGAAATATCCTTATTTTAACTACAGCGAGATCACTCCAGAGCAGTAACAACTTGTCTACACCGCATGGCCGCAGTACCAAAGAAAAAAATCAAGAAAATTATTCCTATTTACATAAAAAAAAAAAGTTACTCCAAAGACGTTCGAATGTACTCGCGGAGTTTCTTTGGAATTCTCGCCATCATCTGCAGCACGCTGGACTGGTCATCAGCGGTATTTTTTTTTTTAATACATCGAGCATTGTGCAATTCCCTGAATCGTCTTTCCAGTTTTCTTAAACTTCCGCTTGATAATTGTCTTTCCAATACTTTTCGTATGTCACGGTGCCCTCAAGTGATTGCAATAAGTGGTCACCTTCTGTGGTGTAGAATATACTATGTTTTGACTTTTTTTCGATATATTTTACATTGTTCATTACGACCAAATTGCGAAATTGTACACAACCAAAAAAAAATGTCATTGCATTTTTATACTGTTTCCTACAGGCGACAAAACATTTCTGCTGCCACCAGTCTATGGAATTCAAGTATAAAAATGAATAGTAACCACTCATAGTCATTACTCATAATCACCAAGGGCGTTTTTAATAAAGCTTGCAAATATAGCCACAAGCAATTTTAAAACTTCCTAAAAAATTCGAAAAAATAGGGGTGGGTTATAGGGTACGGGACGGATTTTAAGCAGCCCTTGCATTAGGAGGTAACTTTTATGAGGCTGTATGTTATATTTTTCGATGGACGGGATTTTCTTTTGTAACACAGTATAATGGAAGTACAGTTAGAGTATCATGCAACTGATGGAAGCTTCTTCATTGACGCTTCACGTAGAAGCTTGAAGGCAGTATTACTACACATTAGTAACAAGTATTCTTCAGTGCCAGTACCATGACAGACTGACTGACTGACTGACTGACTGACTGACTGACTGACTGACTGACTGACTGACTGACTGACTGACTGACTGACTGACTGACTGACTGACTGACTGACTGACTGACTGACTGACTGACTGACTGACTGACTGACTGACTGACTGACTGACTGACTGACTGACTGACTGACTGACTGACTGACTGACTGACTGACTGACTGACTGACTGACTGACTGACTGACTGACTGACTGACTGACTGACTGACTGACTGACTGACTGACTGACTGACTGACTGACTGACTGACTGACTGACTGACTGACTGACTGACTGACTGACTGACTGACTGACTGACTGACTGACTGACTGACTGACTGACTGACTGACTGACTGACTGACTGACTGACTGACTGACTGACTGACTGACTGACTGACTGACTGACTGACTGACTGACTGACTGACTGACTGACTGACTGACTGACTGACTGACTGACTGACTGACTGACTGACTGACTGACTGACTGACTGACTGACTGACTGACTGACTGACTGACTGACTGACTGACTGACTGACTGACTGACTGACTGACTGACTGACTGACTGACTGACTGACTGACTGACTGACTGACTGACTGACTGACTGACTGACTGACTGACTGACTGACTGACTGACTGACTGACTGACTGACTGACTGACTGACTGACTGACTGACTGACTGACTGACTGACTGACTGACTGACTGGCAAAATCTAGAAAATTCAGTGAGAAATGCCGATGGGAGCGAAAAAAGTTTCTATTTTGCCGACTAGTGTTATCTGTAATGATAACTGCTAATGTACGGACGTTGCATTAAACGTTAAACATAATTTTGCCCATATTGATCCACAAAGCATGTTATGTAATAAACAAAGCCATGCAAGTGTATGCGAGCGATGAGTTGCACTCAAATTGGTTAAAAACATATTTATGATAACACATTGCACCACCTAACGCACGCATTGAATTTTTCATAGCAAATTTATGTGTTGCATTTTTGCCCACTGTCAATGTTGCAAATTGTCTCCAAGTGACGATTTATAGCGAAAAATGAAACAAAATCATGCGAAATCGCAATAAAATCTTGCTATTTTATTTTGGGTGCAGCTACTCCATATGGTAGAACTAACATTCTTCTACCAAATGTTGCTTTCATTTCACAAGAGTGATTTGATAGCGAATTCTTTTTGATCCAGTTCCAAACTGGATCGGGTATCAAAATTGGGTCGGATTGTTGTGTGTTAAACGTCAGTGTGTATGGTTTTATTTGTAACTCGTATCGGATTGAGGTATACACTGACAATAAGTTCAGGTATCGCAGGTTGGAACTGGTTCCAACCTAGGTTCAAAAACGAATTCGATATAAGATTCAAGAGAAATCGACATTTAAATTCATTGTTTACAAATGGCTTAACATGAATTACTCGAGAAAGAAAAAACAGGACTGCTACACCACCAACAATCAGCAACCGTTAAAAATAAAGAAAAAGAGAAAAAATAGGAACACACTTGCCCCCCCCCGCCCATACAAACAAACACAAATATCACCCATTCCGAACTAAAGTAGTTTACCCCTTAAATGGGTAAAAACATTTTCCCCTATAAGGGGCAAAGGCCTTTCCCCCTGGGATTCTGTGTTTTTTTCCCCCTTTTTCAAAATGTTTGTAATTTGGGAAATGGATATGAAATACCCATTTTTCAAAACGTTTGTTGCTGGGGAAATGAGTATGAAATACCCATTTTTCAAAATATGAAATACCCATTTTTCGTGATTTGTTTTGAGTTTTTCCACATTCTACGCGTTTTCGTAGACTGGATTCCGACGCAAAGTTTTTTTTATTTTTTCGAACAGCGCACTTTAAACTATACAAAGCGAGCCAGGAGAATGCTAAAATATTTTTACCCATTAATGGGTACAAAAATACCCATCTCTTGATCTCTTATTGAAAATAAACATGTGTAGTTAGTATGCATTATTTTGGTTTTAAGAGTACCCATTTTTCGACAGATTCATATACTATTAAAAATGTACTATTAAAAATGCAAGTGATGACATTGTTGCCGCTCAACAGCGAAAGATTATCTATCGATGAGTACTGTTGGACTGCTCTTGATGATATTCTCTCGTTTCCTTAAAGACTGTATTCGATGAAATTTGGACACACAAAATAGGTCACCAAAAATTTTCCTTGAGCCCAATTCTTGTCAAACTTTCTGGAAATAACGTACTGCTAAATGGTTGAGTTTTGACATCATTGGTTTATTGAACCTCTTCTCCCAACCCAAATGCCCGCACCTTTGCCTTGACCCCTTTCATCAAATTTTGGGCAATGATAGGACCGACTTGCTTACTTACTTTTAACCACACTTTCTTTAGTTCAAGTTCATTTTCTATCAGTTTTGGAGTTTTAACGAGCTTTGCCTTCATGATTGCCAAAATTTTTCAATTGGGCGAAGTTCCGGAGTGTTTGGAGGGTTGACGTCTTTTGGTACAAAAACTACATTATTATCTTTGTACCAGTCTAAGACGGGCCGGGCATAGTGGCAACCCAAGTAACACCACTTGTCATATTAATGTTAATAATACACGTTTTAGACCATGCTCATGTTTTTTTTTCTAACGTCAATAACTCAATTTCATACACGCATATAACCGAAAAAGCGCAATAAATGTGGCATTTTTGAACATCTTTTAGGTCATACCAGATGTTTTGTAGAACATCCATAAGACAAATATTATGTTCTATGGATGCTTAAAACATAATGATATGTTTTGTCAAAGCAAGCACGGTATGAACAAAGTAAAAATAAATATAAACATGATTTTTTAATGGCGAAACGATATCGTAGCTAATGGTATTTTACGCGTTAAAGATGATTGTTTATAACTTTTTCAAATAGGAAATTAAAAATGCTTTACGCAAGGAAGTTGTATCAAAATTGTATATGCGGCTCAAGGTTAGCAGTGCAACTTTCCGTTTTACCTTCCCTAATTTCATGCGCCATCGATTGGATTAAAAAACGTAGAAGGTACCCCGAATAAATTATTGAATTTTAGTGAGTGTTTTTTATGGAATTCACAAAAACCAACATGGCGATTTTCCAAGTCTACAGTCCTACAGTACAAGTCTACAGTACGGGTAAAAACATTAGTAACACATTTGATTTTCAAATGTTCGTTTTTTTCTTTTCTGCGTTTTTTGTTGTGAAATTGAACCGAGTATGAATGAAAATACAAATACAATTTTTCTATTATGTTTTGCATAGCTACATCACAGAGAACAGACATTGATGTCCATATACCTTTTCTTGAAAAACTTGTGTAAAAGTTAATATGAGCAGCCGCTATAAAAAGCAAGTGCAGAGAAAAACAAACAAAATGTTTCAGGTTATGTGCTAGGCTTTTTATTGGTAAACATTAACACGACAGTTATCGCACAACTGCAGCGCCACCTACCAGGAGCATAACGACATACATTTGAAATGTCGGATTAAAGTTTTACACAAGTAGCAGACCGAAGATGAACGTCTGTTCTCTGTGGCTACATCTCAAAAGACTCCCCCACAAATTAAGCGTAACAATTTATAAAAAATACTAAACAATCTACCAAACTGTTGCTGTATGTTACATTTGAATAAACCCCTATGCCCAATTTGGCTTCTATTTGAATCAGTGAGTGGCATCACAATCTTACATTTAGGTAGTGTTTTATTTTATTCCAGTATTTCAAATAAACATATTTTCAGCCGTCACTATCAAAAAAAAAAAAATCCAAAAACACCAAATTTTTAAAACCAAATTTTTTTTTTTTTTTTTTTTTTTTTTTTTTTAACTCTTTATTTATTCCAAATTTTACATTATTTTACATTCATATATTAACCTAGGTGATCCTGCTAAGTAATTAACATTTCAACCTTATATGCTATCATTTATATCTAATTGTGTTAATATTATTTTTACTTTGTCTATTCAGTATTTTTAACAGGGTTCCTTTTGCCTGCGTGTAAGAATAATTATTGATTTCTTAAAACTAGTTCTTATCTATAGAGAGAATTGATCATTGCAATTGAAGACTGCAATGATTTTTGTCTAAAATTATGAATTATTTTGTTGGACATTTCTTCTAGAGTCTCAACGTTTGAAATTCTATGTAATTCAATAGTACTGAACCAGGGAGGCAGCTTCAAAATCATTTTCAGAACTTTGTTCTGAATCCTTTGAAGTGTTTTTTTCCTAGTAGCACAACAACTAGACCATATTGGCACAGCATAAAGCATGGCCGGTCTAAAGATTTGTTTAAATATTAGAAGTTTGTTCTTCAAACAAAGTTTGGATTTTCTGTTTATAAGAGGATATAAACATTTTATATATTTATTACATTTGGCTTGAATGCCCTCAATGTGATCTTTAAAAGTTAATTTTTGATCAAGTATCAGTCCAAGATATTTTACTTGATTTGACCAAGAAATTGGAACTCCGTTCATAGTGACCATATGACTATTACTTGGTTTCAAAAATGCAGCTCTAGGCTTGTGTGGGAATATTATAAGTTGAGTTTTGGAAGCATTAGGAGAAATCTTCCATTTTTGAAAATAATCTGTAAAAATGTCCAAGCTTTTTTGTAGCCTCCTGGATATAACACGAAGACTTTTTCCTTTAGCGGAAATGCCTGTGTCATCAGCAAAGCAAGATTTTTGACAGCCCTGAGGTAAATCAGGGAGATCTGAAGTGAAAATGTTATAAAGTATTGGCCCAAGAATGCTACCTTGAGGAACACCAGCTCTGACAGGCAATTGATCAGATTTAGAATTCTGATAATTTACTTGCAAAGTTCTATCAGTTAAGTAGTTTTGAATTAATTTCATGATATAAAGCGGAAAATTGAACTTTTTCAGTTTCGCAATCAAACCTTCATGCCAAACACTGTCGAATGCTTTTTCTATGTCTAGAAGAGCAACTCCAGTGGAGCAGCCTTCAGCTTTGTTTGAACGAATTAAATTTGTAACTCTCAAAAGTTGATGCGTAGTTGAATGCCCATGGCGGAATCCAAACTGTTCATCAGCAAAAATTGAGTTTGTATTGATGTGAAGCATCATTCTATTCAAAATTATTTTTTCAAAAAGCTTACTTATTGAAGAAAGCAAACTGATTGGTCGGTAGCTAGAAGCTTCAGCCGGATTTTTGTCTGGCTTCAAAATAGGTACGACTTTTGCATTTTTCCATTTATCTGGAAAGTATGCCAGATGAAAACATCTGTTAAATAGTTTTACCAAGAAAGACAAAGTACTCTCAGGGGAGTTTTTTGATGAGGATATAGAAAATTCCATCATCACCTGGTGCTTTCATATTTTGAAATTTTTTAGTTATAGTTTTTACTTCATCCAAATCAGTTCCCCAAGAATCATCAAAAATATTTTCTTGTGAGAAAATATTCAGATACTCCCTGGAAACTTGATCCTCAATAGGACTTGTAAGACCCAAACTGAAATTATGGGAGCTCTCAAACTGCTTAACAAGTTTTTGAGCTTTTTCCGCATTTGTGAGCAAAATTTTATCACCTTCCTTAAGCGCTGGTATAGGCTTTTGAGGTTTTTTCAATATTTTAGAGAGTTTCCAGAAAGGTTTGGAACTCGGATCTAATTTTGACACATTATTTTCAAAATGTTTGTTCCTCAGGGCAGAGAAGCGTTTTTTAATTTGTTTTTGTAAATCTCGCCATATGACTTTCATAGCGGGATCACGTGTTCTTTGATATTGACGCCTACGTACATTTTTCAGACGAATCAAGAGCTGAAGATCGTCATCAATTATAACTGGATCGAATTTAACCTCGCATTTTGGCACTGAAGCAGCTCTTGCTCTATTTATTGAGAAAGCCAGAGATTCAAGAGCATTATTAATTTCATTTTTTGTTTGCAATGGAACATTAGGATCAAAGTTGTATTCCATAAATGTTCGATATTGATCCCAATTAGCTCTATGGTAGTTGAAAGTAGAACTGATGGAATTAGAAATGATTTCTTGAGATATTTCAAATGTAACTGGAAGGTGATCAGAACCAAAGTCAGCATGGGTAATCAATTGACTACAAAGTTGACATGAATCAGTTAGGACCAAATCAATAGTTGAGGGATTTCTGGCTGAAGAAAAGCAAGTTGGACTGTTTGGGTATTGAATAGTGTAGTAGCCTGCAGAACAATGATCAAAAAGTATATTACCATTGGCATTGCTTTGCGAATTATTCCATGAGCGGTGTTTTGCATTGAAATCACCAATAACAAAGAATTTAGACCTATGACGGGTAAGTTTCTGGAGGTCACCCTTGAGCCAGTTCTTTTGCTGACCAGTGCATTGGAAAGGCAAATAGGCAGCTATAAAAGTAAATTGGCCAAATTTTGTTTCAACTGAAACCCCCAAAGTTTCAAAAACTTTGGTTTCAAATGAAGAAAGAATGTGATGTTTGATACGCCTATGGACAATGATGGCAACGCCACCACCAGCTCCATTAATGCGATCATTTCGGTAGACAAAATAATTTGGATCTCTTTTGACCTTATGGGCAGGTTTGAGATAAGTCTCAGTTATAACAGCAATATGCACGTTATGAACTCTTAAAAAATTAAATAGCTCATCCTCGTTATCTCTGATGGATCGAGCATTCCAATTCAAAATATTTAATGACTTAAAATCCATTACTGAACTTCAATGTCATGACAATATTATTGGCAAATTTAATACCAGTTTGGATAGCTTCAAACATGGAATTAGTTTTTAGCATATCGGTTATCATATCGATTAACGATTGCTGTAAAAATTCTAATTTAGGAGCGGATATGTTACCTAAATCAAATTCATCAGAAGTCCCGTGGGAATTTTGGTTTTGGTTTCTACCCGCTGCAACGGCAGCGTAGGTAGGTCCATTTACATGTTGAACATTGTTAACAACACGGTTGGGTAAGAATGTAGGGTTTGAAGATTGAACCCTGTTGGTACCTGCAGGTATCGAAATAGTATTTACTCCTCGTTGAGCGTTTGAAGTTACAGTTGCGGATGGAAAAACCTGTCCGCTATTTCTACCGACGGTTTGGTAGGAATTTGTTCTTTGCTGATCGTTGTTAACAGTTGCAGAATGGGTAGTAGCTGGTCGGGAACGTTTTTCGTTTCCTACCTGGCGCTTAGTGCGCGACTGCAAAATTGCTTTGCGAGTCTTGCACTCCCAAAAATTTGATTTATGGTTTTCACCACAATTTGAACATTTGAATTTTTGAGGATCTTCCTTCACTGGACAGTCGTCCTTAGTGTGTGAGGAATCACCACAATTCATGCATTTACCAACCATATGGCAATGCTTTGTTCCGTGACCCCATCCCTGGCACTTACGGCATTGGGTGAGGCTTTGGAAATTGGCTCCAGTCTTCCTGAAATGTTCCCATTTCACACGGACATGGAGCAAAAGGCTTGCTTTTTCTAAAGCCTTAAGGTTATTAAGTTCACTTGACTTGAAGTGAACTAAGTAGAAATCGTTTGAAATCCCTTTGCGAGCATCGCCAGGCCGGGATTTCATTTTCATCTTAATTACTTGGACTGGGCTAAATCCAAGTAATTTTGTTAACTCGTTTTTTATTTCATCGAGAGATTCACCACTGGGCAGTCCTTTCAAGACAACCTTGAAAAGACGCTCAGCTTTGGTGTCATAGGTGAAAAAATTGTGGTTCTTCTGAGTAAGATACTCAAGAAGACGTTTGAATCCGTCCAAGGTTTCTGCATGCAAACGGCATTCACCTCGTCTGGAAATTTGAAGGGAATATTTCACACCTTCAACAAATGTTAAGATTTCCTTGCGAAAAGCATGGAAATCCGAAATTGTCACCACAATAGGGGGAACTTTTTCCTTTCTCAATCGAGAAAGTTTTTTCAAATTTTGATTAGATGATGGATCACTCTCATCATCTGTGAGCATATCAAATTGATTACTCACATTAATTTGATTTGCAGGCGAATCAATAGATTGCCCTTTTCGTTTGCGCTTATTTGCCATAGTGGCAGAGTAATTTGCTCCAAATCGACGTCCAAGCAGATAACTATAAGAATCCGAGGGACCGAAGAGGAATTTTCCAATGCGATATCCAAGCCGGGTTACCCGAAGGGCCTAACAAGGATCGAAAAGGAATAAGAGGAAATCTAAAAATTGTAGGTATTTTTTAGCACTGAAAAGTGCTGTTTAAGATTTGGTGTAGCGTTAGGTAGCAATAGCACTTCCTTCAGCAAATAGAAAATAGAACCGCACGGCATGAGAGCACAATGCAGACTGTTTGCCCACACCTTCTCCACACCACCACCACACACTTCTCTCATTCATAAAAAAGATATTGTTTTTATTGGGAATGAGGCAGACCCCCCCAACAAACAGCCCGCCCCCCCTAAGATCCCAAGAAGGGCAGAAGTCGTTTTTGGAGGCATTCGTCCTTGTAGATTTGTCCGTTGACGGTCCCAGAGGTGATGAAGGGCTGACTCATTTTGCCACATCCGCAGATCGCTTGCCAGACAAGGAATTTTTTGGCGAATTTCGACAGTTTCTTCTTCCGTACACTCTCCGAAACGGCCAACTTAGAGGTGGCGACGTAGTGTTCCTGTCCTGGCATTTGTTTGGTGTCGGTTTTAATGTAGGTCTCATCGTCCATCACAATGCAGAACGGTTTTGTGAGCCACTCCCTGTACAGTTTTCTTGGACGAGTTTTGGCCCCCGAGTTCTGTTTATCGCTCCGGTTCGGTGCCTTCTGGACCTTGTACACATGTAATCCAGAACGTTTCATTGTTTTCTGCACAAAACGAGAGTGAAACTATCGCCTTTTTCACAATATCTCTGATCGAAATGTTGGGATAAATTGGTTCAATACCATCCTGGCCTTCTCCGGATTTGATGTGCCACGTTTTTTGCCACTACCATTTTTCCGCTTGGTTGTCTTACGGTCCTTAAACGTTATGATCACATGAGATACGGTTGAATGTGCGATTCCGAGCTGTTATCCGATCCATCGATGAGAAGCGTTTGGGTTTTCGAAGTGAGTGTCCAAAATTTGTTGGCGCACTATTTCTTCATTCGAAGCCATCACTGAAATCACTCGACCGATTTTCACGAAACTCATTACACAATTGACACAACACAATGAAATACATTCAGTTAAAATTTCAATAATTTTTACCCACACGCTAAAAAGTTACGAACAATTGCGTGTGTCCAAATTTCATCGAATACAGTCTTTATGTGCTTTCGAAATGACAGCAAGCAAACAAGGTTTGCGCTGCTGGGTTTGACCAATAGGAGACTCGGCAATGGGGTAAGTCAATTGTTGCAATCTTAATAGTATGTTCGTGTTGGAAGTTGACGCTTCGGAAGACCATACTATAGATAAATCGGGTATTGGTGCACGTGCATATTCCACTGCCTAGCCTTTGAATACTCCTACCGATCCGTGGGCCAAGAAGCTTCTTGAAAACAACAGATTTGTTGTTCTGGCGAATCTAACGCCGATCTAATCACGGCTAGCAAGGCTTCGAGACTTTTGCCTTCACATTAGGCCTTGCGTTCATGGAAGTCGACGTGATTTTGGCAAAGGTAAAGTGTTTGTTCGCGAATAATATTAAGAAAAAGTACTAAAATATTAAAGATCAACCAAGTTTATTAGATACCCAAGCAACACACATCCGTCAATATGGGTTACAGCAACTAGATTGGGACTCAAATCAGAAGCATAGCAGTTATTTTAACTGATTTGCAACAAATGTGCTACTAGGATACCAACATTCATTTTTTATAGAATCAAACATATAAGAACATTTTTCACACTGAAATCTTGCCTATTTGAAACATTGATCCCAAAATGCGTCCATTGTGTGATACAAATGCGTTTGAACACCTGAAAGTCCATGTGCCTCATCTGGATAACTCTAAAAAGCAAATTGATTCGTCTTGATTTATTTCCGAAACAACCTAATTTTTCCCCCAAACTTACCATTTGCTCGAACTCAATGTCCTCGTCCACAAGAGCCCGGACAAACACCATCGAGTTCTGGTAGTGTACGTTATCATCGGCATTCCCATGTATCAACAAGAACATGTGATTCTTCATGCCATCCACATATCGACTAACGTCACTCCTTTCGTAGCCCTCCTTGTTATCTCCTGATCGTGGCAAACCCATATACCGTTCCGTATATATTGAATCTAAAATAGACCATTCTCCTCGTAACACTCTCAAACTGACCATTAATTCATCATCGCATACCGTAGAACATCCACGAAGTCACCGGAGCAACCGAGATACCACATTTGAACACCTTGTCACTGTCCTTCTCCAGCGTCATCGACGTCACATAACCACCATAGCTCCAGCCCCAGATACCAGTGCGTTCCCGATCGATGAAACTATACTGATTTTGAAGGTAACGTGTCACGGCAATCTGATCTTCAATCTCCACCGTTCCCAGTTGGTTATTGACGGTGAACAAGAAGTTTAAACCCTGGTTGGCAGTACCACGTCCATCGATCTGACAGTAGATGGTTTTCTTCGTTGTGGTCAAGTAGTTTCCGAACCCAACCGTGAATGTGTCGGTTACTCGTGCAGAATTCGGTCCACCGTAAACCTGGACGATCATCGGGTACTTTTCCTGGTTGCTGGCAAGATTTTCAAAATCGATTTCGAATGGTAAGTACAAACGAACGGATGCTTCGTATCCACCGGCAACTGGGACCTTAAGGAAGCGGACTTGAGTTTCCTTGTAGGCTGTCAGCTTGTTGCGAAGGGATTCATTCATTTCCCAATCTACCATGTGCTGGAGATCCTCGGTTCGATAGATTTGCGAGTACGAGGGAGTAGGACCAGAACATGTTGCAGCAAAGTACGAGAAGTCAGTGCTGAACGATACGCTGGCGTAGTTGCAGGCGGCATCGTTGCTGAATTTGTCCTTGAGCAAGCTGCAAGTTAAACAATTTTCGTCTCGGTAAACGTGTCGTGTTTGAGGAGCGCTAGACGGAACGGCCGTGTAGAAGAGGCTATTCTTTGATTCGTCGAAGCCATTGATGCTGGTGACGGTGAACTGTTCCGGGGACTTGTATAAAACGCTGTTACCGTTCAACTCCCAGACTCGCTGCCAGCCATTGGAATCTCCTAGGAAGAAACAGCGATCGCCAGCGCTGGTGCAGCGGGGAGTGTATAGGTTGTACCATCCGTTGGGTTCATCGACTCGGACCAGCTTTTTAAATGTGTTATGAGTTCAGGTCAAAACGTTATAAAATTGATAACCTACCTCAGTACATTTCAACGTATCTACGTTACAGCGTTGGTAGCTAATCACATTCTGTCGTCGATTCATCCATATCGCTCCCAAGTCAGATCCAATCCAGTTTACCGTGCCGAGGATATGATCTTCACTAACGATTTCTGGAGCAGGTAACTCATGCCAGACGTGTTCATTTGTCGTCAAGTCCATCACTCGCAGATGTACCGTTGGATTGGTGGTGTTGACCTTGGGATATTTAAGGGTATACTCCTCGGGATATTGATTATTTGGATCCTCCGGTTCGCCGTAGATGTGATACGTGAACTCCTTTACTTTGGTGTCATCGAAGCTAGCCATGGCGATGTGAGTACCGTCATTTGAGAACCATAGCGTAGCATCAGTTCCAAAGACTTCCTCTGTGAAGCCGATTTCGGTGTGAGAACTCTTTGAAAACTTTGAATTTCTTGAATATTTACCTTCGTAAACCCAATCGGGGACACCGTTGTAGATTACTCCGGGGATTCCGTCCTCAGTCAAGAGAACCTCATCAGTGCTTAACAACTCTGAACGGAAGTGTACATTATTGTCCTTAACGTATGCCAAAGATTGACCATTCGGTGAAACGATACAAACAGATACTTCCTCTTTATTGGCGACGTCGTACGCATTCCTATTTCAACATCCTCATTATTATCGTTCATTTGGGGATTTTGTTCAACACAAATTTTCTTACCCAGTAGAAATATCCAGCACAACATATTTTGAGAGCGTCGAATGTCTGAAAACGGTTCTTGTGGCGTATCGGATCAACGCCTTGTTCAGGTCTGGTTTGATAAACTGTGCGGATGCACCTGGCCAGTCCGCCTGGAAGTTGAAATTCTCTTGTTATATAATGAAAAGTTCCCTTAACCTATTTAACTCTCACCAATGCACTGGCTTCCAAAATTACAGTTTCCTGTTCTTCCTCAACGTTGAACTTGACGTAGCCACCATCGGCTTTGCGATAGACAAACTCTTTTCCTGTAAAAAATTCATCAACAATCAGCAGCGTCTGTTTGCAAAAAACTAGTTTCAAACCAACCCGTCAGCCAATTGCCATTGAATCCACGCTGGCCAAATTGATTGGGAATAATTTCATCCAAAGTAAAATCCTTCAGTTCCGTCTGTTTAGGCCCCGTTGGAGCAGCCTCAGCTGCCACCACCAGGATAGCCACAATGGCCACAAGAATTGTCTTCATGTTACGATTACCCAATCTTGAAATAAATATCACGTGACTTCATAGACATTTGATGAGGTATTCAACACTCTATAGCTGCACTACATTGTGTTTGCAGTTCTGTACGTTAAACATAGCGTCGATAGTATAAGGCACGCTATAGCATCCGCTGACACTTGACACTATATACTTCCAACACTATGTTTAGAGTATAGAACAAGTGTGAAATCGAATTCCGATAGCACTATTAGGTATCCAAATTCCTTTCAACCAGAAACTTACATCTCCTCACCAGATTTATTTCTTCTATACCTTCAAACACTGAACTGGACGAGCTGGGGAACCTTGCCAAAGTGCCGAACAAATTGTTTAATTGATCTATTCTTTGACGATAGGTTTAATCTTATCACTGCTTGAATTTCAAGTCTTTCATTGTTTCTAAAACGTCGATGGTTGTAGCTATCAACGAACTGAAGAAGAAGAAGAAGGCTTAAGCTAATGTCCCAATTGACTGCAATCAGGCCCCCCTTAGCTTAGTGCGTGAAATCGCTGCATGAAAATAAAAACATGCTTGTGGTGGGTGGAATCGATCCCTGGTCCCGTCTAAAAATGGATCGTGTTGCAAACTTCCCAACGTCTCTAGACATGGGTTAGTTCCAGTAATCTCTGATAACTTTCAATAACTAATAGAATACAACAGAGTTGAGAGCCGACATTCAGTTTATAAGTGATAAACGGTAGCTTGAAATGCCGAGAAGAAGACAAACAGCAGTTGAATGGGGGTAGTAATGGAAAGCAGAAAAAGGAAGCTTTGTCTCCACGGCATGCTTGAAATAATTATGAATGTAATCTTCTCCGGTCGCAGTACAATGAATTGAAGTGTCGAAAAGTTAGTGGTAGGTAGCAGCAGGCGACTGAATAATTTGCCTATCGCAAAAAGTGACGATAGTTGGCTGCTTTACTTTCGGGTCACATCATGTTGATGTTACCAAAACTCCAACCTCGATGGATTAGTTTTGGCTGAATTGAATAAATCCTAGTTTATTGTTATATATATTTCATCTGACCTAAGGTGGTCTTAATGAATTTCTTTATGACGGGGAAAAGCCGTTTTGACTTGGCGTAAAAACCCCATATCTTTTGTACTACAATACAGTAAAATATAATACAATACAACACAAAACATTGCTTAATTGCACATTCATAAACATAATTAAAATAAACAAGATTACAAACGTAGAGTAAGGTCAAAGTATAAAATAAGAAACATCCAAAGTTCGGTGCAGTCCTCGTCGTCAATCAATTGGAACTTGCTCATTAATCTATCCTTCTCGTACTATCCACTCTGTCAGTCTGCGCTAGAATGTTGCCAGAGTACAATTGAAGTCGAATAGAAAGTAGACAACGTTGAACCTAGCTGACATGAAGCGGACAGGGTCATGAAGTCCATATGATGTATTACGGGGTTCAAGCAGCAAGAAGTCCCGTTGGCGAAGCATTCGTTCAGGAGCGTAGAGGTTGAGCTGACTTAATAGTTCCAGTGAGTCAATTCCACCTGTGAGTTTATTGGCAACGAAAACAGCTTGCGCAATATTCCGTCTTTGGTCCAATGTCAGTAGTCCCAGCAATCTGCATCTATCTTCGTATCGTGGAAGGTTCAAGGGGTCACGCCACGGTAAGCGACGCAGGGCATAACTCACGAATCTTCTTTGAATTGCTTCGATCCTAGCTGTCCATGTTGCCTGGTATGGGCACCACACAACAGAGTTGGATTCCAAAATCGATCGCACCAGAGCACAGTACAAAGACCGAAGGCAGAGAGGATCTTTAAATTCACTTGATATTTTAAAAATGAAACCCAGCTGTCGATTCGCTTTGCTGATAATATCGTCGTAATGCAATCGATAGCTTAGTGCCGAATTCAGAATGACGCCTAAAATGAAAAAATGAAACCCAGCTGTCGATTCGCTTTGCTGATAATATCGTCGTAATGCAATCGATAGCTTAGTGCCAGCAATCACGAACTTGATGAACAGCAATCACGAACTTGATGAACACGCTCGAGAGGCTGGCCGTTCATTGCATAATTGTGCGTGATCGGATTGAGCTTGCGATGAAACGAAATGATGTTGCATTTGTGGATGCTTAACGATAGCATGTTTCGGGTGCACCAATCAGCAAACCGATCCAACAACAGTTGCAAAGCATAGCAGTCTGGGATAGTTTTGATCACCATGTAGAAACACACGGCACCCAGTTGGTAGTACGGTAGAAAGCTCGTTAATGAAGATTGAGAATAACAAAGGGTCAAGATTGCTCCCTTGTGGTACGCCTGATGAATTCGAGAATGCGTCCGAAGACTCTAATCCTATTTTAACGGTGAGGCTACGGTTTTTAAGGTATGATTCAAACCAGCGGACAAGGTCCGCAGAGATACCAATTCTTCGTAGGCGTTCAAGTAGTATCCCGTGGTCAACTCGATCAAAAGCAGATTTGAAATCAGTGTAGGCAGTGTCGATCTGTGCACCAGCATCAATGTTGCGTATGCAAAACGAGGTAAATTGGATGAGGTTTGTCGAGGTTGATCTTTTGGGAAAGAAACCATGCTGATCCGTAGAGATATAATTCTTACACGATTCGAAAAGTACCTCGTTCATTATGATTTCAAAAACCTTTGAACAAGCACACAACGAAGTTATGCCTCTGAAATTTTCGATGTTCTGTCGATCTCCTTTTTTGAACACTGGGAACATGACTGATTTCTTCCAGCTTTCAGGAAATACATGCTGCCGTAATGAAATGTTGAAAAGTTTCACGAGAGGGGAAATCAACTCTCCGCTGCATTTTTTAAGGATACATGACGGTATGCCATCAGGACTGGATGCGGAGTCTTTCAATTTATTTATTGCAGCGTTTACTTGATGGGTCGTGATCTCACAGCTATTTAGGAAGCACACGTCACTAAGTGTGTCTCTACAAGCCTCTGCAATTTGATGTATAGACGAAGGAGAATCAGAAAAAGCACGTCTGAAGTGAGTTGCAAATAAATTGCACTTTTCCGATGCGGATGTGGCGACTTTGTTACCCAGAAACAGCTCAACGGGCAATCCATTCTCCTTCCGTTTAGTGTTAACAAACTTCCAAAAATGTCGTGGCTGTCGGCGAAGATTTTCCTGAGTGCGTATACAGTAGCGCTTATACAGGAAACGGTTATACGTGCGATAATTAATACTTGCACGTGCGAAATGATGTTTGGCGAAAGGGCAACGAGATTGACTGTAGGTTTGCAGTGCTTTCGATCTTAGGCGTTTAAGCCGTCGTAAATGTGCATTCCCCCAAGGTGGCTTAGGAGACGGCCTACGCAGCGGCACAAAATCAACCAAGTAAGTCTTCAACACGTTAGTGTGTCTTCCGTAGTTTCTAGGATGTGCCAGTCAGTTTCGCGGAGCGCTTCTATTAGTCCTTCAAAATCGGCGCGACGGAAATCAAGCCCTCGGTCATCCGGAATGCTTCCAAATACAATTGGCTGTGAGAGAGTTGCCGTTACTACAAAAGCGGGATGATTGGAATCAAGAAGAGAAAGCGGTTCTACAGCTTCGTCAATCTGGCATGCAGCAAGCGTTTTTTCATTAACCAGAGCGAAATCCAGGACTCGAGCGTTATGATTGTAAATGTGGTTAACTTGAAACAGACCATGCAGACTAAATCCATCAAGTAACGAAGCGCAAGCAGCAGAGATATTTGACTGCAATACATCTACGGAAGGACGACCATTACTAGGTGTGATCCAAACAAGACCCGATTGATTATAGTCGCCAAGCAAAATAGCATGATCATTATTTCCCAGATTTGAATGAATTGCTTCAATGGACTCGATATGGTGATTCACGCTGAGTAAATCATTCTTGCGATCGGGTGGTAGATAAATAACACCAATGCTGATAGAACAGCGACGCATCTATAACCTTACCTACAGCTGTTCCAATTAATCATTCACTGGGGTGGGATCGCCATAACCGTTGAAATTAGTTGAGATAGCGATCAACACTTCCCCTCCACGTGATTTATGACTATTTGAATGGTTGCGATCCGTTCTGTACATGGTGTATGACTCTCCAAAAAGCTGGGCTGAGAATATTCTATCATCAAGCCACGTTTCCGTAAGAACTTTGACGTCATAGTGACAAGACGAAACAGCTACGAAAACTTCATCAATTTTCGTGCGTAAGCCCCGAACATTTTGGTAGTACACCGTTAATTGATGAGCGCCATCTGCAGCCGGATTGTTGCAAACAGGAGTAGCTGAATTTGAAAGATCATGCGATGAATCGATCTGAAAATTTGAGCTCCTTGATTGACGTGCAGTACCATTCATGACTTCGGCTGGACATATACTAATTCTAGCATTACCTGGACAAAGGGAAGTTGAATCTGGATTGGCCACAGCGCGTAAAGCTCTTGGTTCGCTGACGGGATCAGATGTTATTTGGCACGACCGGGGGTGACGTGCGTTCCGTTGTATGCATGTTTTGATAACTGGATTGGCGATGACTCGATTATGGCACTGATCCACCACTGGGAACGGGATGGAATTCACGAAGCGAAGAAGTGGAAATTTGATCGTACTTGCCTGGGATAGCAAGTTGGAAGACCCCCTCACCAGCTCCGAACACAGGAACGGAACGGCTTGGAAGGCTGGAACAGTCAGCAGAAGAGCAGCGGATCTCTGGGGGCTTCCATCAAGCTGTGTGACATGCGTTCCGTTGTCTACATGTTTTGATGTCCGGGTGGGTGACGACTCGATACTTTCATTGATGAACCAGTTCGTTTTTTGTTTTGCATAACTTTGTATGGGTAAGTGGCGGGACAATCATCTTCACCACCGCTGGAAACGGGATGGAATTCAGGAAGCGAAGATGTGGAAATTTTATCGTACTTGCCTGAGAGCGGTTGTTGGGAGACCCCTACACCAGACTCGACCGCAGGGCCAGAACGGCTCTGATGGCAGGAAACAGCAGGCGTGACTGGGTCGAGTGGCTCGAGGTCCCCCATGAGGCGACAGGCAGTGCGTTCTGGCAAACTGGAGCAGAGTGTGTTGCGGCGTTGATTACTGTATGATATTCGCTTTGGGGTTAATGGAGATCCATTTCAGAAACAGGTGTTGAAATTGCAGACCCTTCGGTTTCGCGAGAAATCCGAATGGTGGGTGTATTCGTTTGAGGCTGCCACAAGTTTTTTGAAGTATGATCCTCGAACTCACGAAACATTAATCCTTTCGGCCAGGTTTCCACATTCAATGCCATTTCACGGAACTTGGGATCAATCCCAATTTTGTATGAAATAAAACTCATGCGAGTCATATCAGCCCCTCGTTTTACGAGCGGGACGGTTTTGATTGTGTCAATGCCTTCTAAACAATCTTTCACTAGTCTTTCGACCGCTTCAGGTTGGACACTCGGGTGGATACGAGAAAGATACACCCAAGACAGCTCAACAAGCTCAGGGACGGTTATCACGCCAGTGTCGGCCACGATCCTAGTTCCACCAAGAAGCGGCTTATTGATGGCCAGCTCTTCGTCTCGGCGCCTTTTCGGAGTTGGTTGATTAGGAATCACTCTAGGCACTTGAACCATCGGTGTTAATGGTGTCATTCGTCTTGACAACTGGGCGATTTGTTGACCTTGTTCAGCCAGTTGCTTTTTGATCTCAGCATGCACAGACTCTTGTTTTTCGGTAATTGCTTTAATTGCTTCACCGAATGAAGAGACAGAAGTTTTGAATCGAGCCATCTTCATTAATTTCACGCACTCGTCGCACATCCACAAAAGGTTTGGGTTTTCATGGACGATTTTGACGAATGACTTGTTCAGCTTCGTTGTCTTATTGCCAGTTCATTCAGATGAACCATCCTCTCGCAGAAGGCCATGCAGGTGACAGAATCCTCCTCACCTTTTATTGGCTTCGCACAGTGATCACAGGCAGAATTCGACATGATGCGGTGGAGATACGTTATTCACTCGGCCACGCAAAATATTCCACTTCAACTGTTGCACGTCGTATGCAATGCCCTATTGCTTTAAATCGCCTATTAACGGGTTGTCGTTCGAGCGACGGAGGTGAAATAGCAGTGCGTGTAATTGTGAACGGTCCAACACAGAAGTAAACAAAAGATGTCCGAACCGAGTACTGATTACCGACGCATTCATGCAAACGGGCACAACCGAAAAAATACATCCACGATAACCCGTACACGAAAAAACAGATGATGAAAACGGCGCAAAAATCACAACAAACAAACATCGACGAACTTATTAGAATGAAATCTGATATAAAAGAGGGGGTAATTATCCAGTAAATGAAAAACAAAATAGCTTGAAATTTGTTTTATATAGTCACTTCTAGCAGCAACGATGATCGGATGAACTGATAGTCAGCTTAACCTTTTTTTAAGTTCTGAAAATACATAGCCAGCAACGCTGGCTGAGGACACCCTCCCTACTAGCAAAACTGCAAGCCTCCCGTGATAGGTACTTATTAGAAAACGTAGAGTATTTCTGCTCTTTAGAAAGTGTCGGACTAACATTCTTACACCACTCCCACATGGATTCCTATGTCGGAGTAACGTAGAAGATCGCAGGTGAAATTATTTGTTGGTAGACTGCCAGTTTGTTTAACCCCGAGAGGCGAGATCTTCTGTTTATCAGCGGATAACGGGTGACATCTAAAATTTTGGAATTTCTTTCTCAAGCTGTCAAAAAAAAGGCAAACATACTTGAAGAAGACTTGATTTCTGATCTGAATTAAAGATACATTGTCCATTGCTGAAAACAGTCCTTCATCAGCTGTTCGGTGAAGCTTTCGTTTGATGTCGGAACAGCAGCGTTCCTGTCAACGTTGCGAACGCATCTCTTGGTTCTACCAATCAACTGTTTGCAATTCGCGGCTCACCAGTTAGTTTTGTACACCATGGAGCTCAAAATCCCGAAGAAATCTTCGATTGGGCGACACTGAGGCAGATTTGATGGGTTGTGGTTTTTGGGCACAAATGGGATCGAATAGAAATACCTATTTCGGAAATGGTAATGTACAGCATCACTTTCTGTTCAAGCTTATTCCATTTTTTTTTAATATATTTTTTGTTCGGAGATGCACTAGAACTATCCGTGGAATAGTATCGATCGTTTCCGGCAATGTACGTCTTCGAAAGTGGGAAGTAACTTTCGTCAAAACAAAACATTTTCCGAAATGATTATTTATCAACTAGCGGCATTGGGATTTCAGTGTCGAAATGTATTTCTCAGTGTAATCTTCCGGCACTTTATTCCGACTCTTTTCAATGTTTTGCAAATGTACTGGCGAGAACAGTAGAACTTTTTTGAGGCATCCCGCTAGCTCAGTGAATCCTTGTTGTTGGAGGCACGAGAAAGAGAACGAAGTCCATAATTTTGGCTGGTCTTCCACTACCTTGTTTGCGGGTAGTTGTTGCAGATCTTAGAATATGGTAAACAGTCGAAGCCGCAAAATTTTCGCTTTTAAAATGTTGTACCGTATACTTCTTGCCGAGATTTCTGTGCAGTTCATAGAACGCACTCGCGAAATGCTTCTTGTTTCGATGGCATTTTGAGCACTAGGCAAGCTCCCGACCGGTTGCATAACCTTTTGCCAGTCAAGGGGATTTCCTCCTCTTGCCTATCCTGCATGGGGTAGTATGGTAAAGGGTTATGTGTCTGATCGGATACTACCGTTCAATAATGCCCTCCGCTCGTTTTCAAACTTGATCTTTCAATTTTCAAAGCCTGCCGTTGCCCTATACGGAACTATCAATACACTTTCTCTTCATGTCTATTTCGTTCTAGCAATAAATTACCGTCCACTCCTAGCGCTTCGAATGGAGATGATAAATTATCTACTTCTGACAAACTTCATCAAAGATCGTTACTTCCGCGCTTGGGAGAATACAATCAATGTGAAGCTTAACAAAACAAAAAAATACTAGCAGAAAGAGGAGAGAGAGAGAGAGAGAGAGAGAGAGAGAGAGAACTGACACATACACACTCTCATTTCTCTCTGAGTTCGTTTGTTATTGAGCATAGGGGTCTCGAAAAAAATCCAAAATTGAAGTTGCTACCCGCTACAAACACATCAAAACCAAAGCGAAACATTTGATGAGAATCTTCCAACCCAAAAAAAACTTTTATAAATACTCCACCGAGAAAATTATAGAGTGACCACACCCCTGTTGTTATAAAATCACAAAAAACACACATTTCCCCCCCCCCCCCACAAACAAAAAACCACCCCAATATTTATAAAGTTTTATAAAAAAAATTCAACAAAAAGGGGGCGAACCCCGGCACCCCCCGCGGGTTTTTCGGTTTTCCAACCCGGTCCCGGGAAAAAATTTACTGTAGTGAGCGGGGGGCGGGGCGGCCCTCCCGCGAAGATAATGACGAAGAAGAAAAAGGAAGCGTTGAAAAAGCTGTTCGACAACAAGGATGGAACGAGTTTGCGTGACGCCGGCCGAAAATATCACTGCTCCCATACCTTGATTCACCGAACCCTCAAGATGGAGGACATCATCTGTCGGAAGAAGACTCGGTCCCCCGAGTACACGGACGAGCAGATAGCGACCGTGAAATCGCAATGCCGGTGGATTAAGAAGAACCCCAACGGGACGTCGTTCGTGCTGGACGACGAAAGTTACTTTCCGCTCTCGAAGACCCACGTTCCAGGAAATGACAGCTACTATTCCAGCGACAAGTCGGCCACACCCCCCGAAGTAAAATATAAGTTTAAGCTTAAATTTGACAAAAAAAAGTTATGCTGTACATCGCCATATCGGCCGTGGTTCAAGCCGAGCGGTCTGGACATCAATCAACAAGTGTACCAGGAGGGAGAAAATTCTTCTGCCGTTCTTAAAGGAGCATCATGCGGATGGGAAGTACGACTTCTGGCCGAACAATGCGTCTTCCCATTACGCCAAGAAGACGCTGGAGTATCTTGAGCAGAAAAAGATACCGTACGTGCCGAAAGAAAGGAACTCAACCAACTTGCCCCAGTGCCGTCCCATTGAGGATTTTTTCGGCTCCCTCAGTGCTCTAGTGTACAAAAATAATTGGCGGGCCAAGTATACGAAGCAGTTGACCACGAGGATCCGGAATTGTATCCGGAAGATGGACGTCAGTGCCGTCCAGCGCTCGTGTGAGAGCATCGCGACTAAGTTGCGTCGTACGGCTGACCAGGGCCCCTTCTCCAATATTCATTAACGTTTTTTTTTTAAGAATAAACATTATATTTTTAATTAAAAAAAATACTGAATTTGTTGAAAAAACAAATGTTTTATTGAACACCCCTTAGTCTCGTGTCCCGTAACACCTGTCCCTACCTTCCCGTGGTGCCGACTGGGGTATGAGTAACCATAGGAAAGATCGGGTAATCAACCCCGGTGTGATCTTGGTCATATTGTGACAGGGAAGGGGGGCCTGCCTTCTTCAAAGGGTGCAGTCTATCTGAGCGTCTGTTCTCCATGTCAGGGGCAGTTGATCATCGCCCTCGTGTCAGCGTGGGACTCTAAACAGTACTGTGCACGATGGTCCTCCGGCGAGACAGGTTGTTGGGGAAGGCCCAACAAGCCACCCTTAAAAATCCAAAGTTACAAATAATACAGAAGCTAATACGGACCGAAACAATCGGCAATGACCTAGCCGACGAAATAAGGACTACAATTGGAAACTCGAAACATGGAACGGAACATCGCTCGACTTCCCTGGCTACGATAGGATAACCTACGACGAGCTTCAACCACGTAACATTGCAGTCGTAGCACTGCCGGAGCTTTACTGGACAGGATGAAGGCTATTTTTTACCAGAGCTGTGGCACCACAAACGAGCTAGGCACCGGCTTTGTAGTTCTGGGCAAAATGCGTCAACGCGTGATTGGATGGTTTCCGATCAATGAGAGAATGTTCAAGCTGAGGATCAAGGGCCGTTTCTTCAACTATAGCATTCTCAACGTACATTGCCCACACGAAGGGAGACTCGATGGCAAAAAGAAGCGTTCTATGCGCAGCTAGAGCAAGTGTTTGATGGCTGCCCTCAGCGGGACGTAAACATCGTCATTGGCAACATAAACCCTCAGATAGGACGGGAAACACTGTACAGACCGGTAATTGGACCAAACAGCCTGCATACCGCATCGAACGATAACGATCAACGATGCGTGAACCTTGCGGCATCCCGTGGATTAGTAGTCCGAAGTACCTTCTTTCCCCGTTTCCACAAAGCCACTTGGAGATCACCTGACCAACGAACAGAGTTCTAATCTACGGGAGATTCTTCTCCGATATCATCAACGTTCGCACCTACCGCAGTGCGAACATATACTCCGACCACTACCTAGTTGCAGTATGTGTGCGCTTAAAACTCTCGACGCTGTGCAACACTGTCACATTGAGCTACTACCGGAAACCGGAGTTGCCCAGGAATACGCGCAACAGCTAGAAGCAGTCCTACCGACGGAAGAGCAGCTTGGTGCAGCTACTCTTGACGACGGCTAGAGAGATATTTGAACCGCCATTGGTGGCACTGCAATAGTGGCACTAGGTACTTCTGCACCGAATCGAAAAAATGACTGGTTTGACGGCGAATGCAAGCAGTTAGTAGAGTAGAAGAACGCAGCACAACTCCGTACGAGAGCGAATGTGGGACGGTACAGACAGGCGCGGAACCGACAAAATTCGATTATTCGAAGGAAAAAGCGCCAAAGGAAAGAATGAGACCGCGAAGTAATGGAAGCAATGTACCGTGCTAACGAAACACGCAAACTCTTCGAGAAGTTGAACAGCTTGCGCAAAGGCTACGTACCACAAGTCGATATGTGCAGAGACCTGGAAGGAGACCTGGAAGGTGATTGGAAGGTGGAAGCAGTAATTTGACGAGTATTTGAACGGCAATGCTATAGCAAACAAAGGTGGCACGGTATTAAATCTAGGAACACGCGCAAAAGATGACAGGAACCCGACCCTAACCCTTCAGGAAGTTGGGGAGGAAATTGGTCGGTTGAGAAACAACAAAGCTGCTGGTGTTGACTAACTCGCAAGCGAGCTATCAAAATGGTGAAGCACTGGCCAGGGCGCTACACTGGGTAATTACCAAGATTTGGGAGGAAGAGTGTATTGGATTGGATTGGAGGATTGGATGGAAGGTATCGTGTGTCCCATCTTAAAAAAGGGTGACAAGCTGGAATACTGCAACTATCGTGCAATCCCGCTACTGAGTGCCGCCTACAAGCTGCTCTCCGAAATGTAATGCCGCCGCCTGTCATCAATTGCTAAGGAGTTCGTGGGGCAATTCCAAGCGGGATTCATGGGTGCCCGCGTTTCTACGGACCAGAATTGTTGACACAATGATAATCTTTTCGAAGGTAACTTGGAACAACGGTCACCATCACCGGTTGGTAGGCAGAGCTGAGGTCGTTGAGTGCTACCGGCTTCGAAGTTCGGATGTTTGTCAGGAAAAGGTCGAAGGATTTCTCGATGGTGAGATAGAGGTTGGTTCTTCCGGGAACTGCACCATGTACTGATCAACAGACGTCCTTCGTGTTTTTCTGGTAGTTCCGCCATGCCTCGTGGCGAGCATTTAGGTCTCCTCCGACGATATAACGGGCGCAGGTTCGTGTGATGGCGGTCAGGTCGCTTCTGAATGTTCGTGAACATTGAAATATCCCCACCACGAAGTAGCTAGTAGCAGAACTACCCGTGCAAGAGTTGAGTAATCCCCCATCAGATGCCACCGTTCCAGCGATGAATGGACCGCAGAGCGGTGGCGAAATAAGGGCCATTGCGTGAAGAATTTGAGGCACAAACGGCGGGTCAACGGCCATTGGTACGAAGTCAACGGTCATAAGAAAACACAATCATTAGCCTTGTGATCTTTAAACACTACGGTCTTACCAATGAGCTAAAATTTTAAGCAAGCGGTACGGTAGTCTAATGAAATTGAGTGGAAGCCATCTTATACCATTGGATAACCAGGTAATAAACTCAATCAAAGAGAAAACTCTCAAACGGACCCGACCATTGCCTAACAAATCTTATTGCCATTCTCAATTCTCCTTCTCGTCAACAGAACCTCGCGATTTTACCGTAATACTTACGGAAGGAGCCTAAAGGACCCAGATTCGACCCCATCTAACGCCGCTGGTGCCCAGTCACCGTTCACCAACCTGATTCTCCCCGTTATTCTGCGTGCGTCACCGATCCATGCGAACTGACCCACCTTTGTGGTTTGTCAAGGTTTCGAGTCCGTCAACACACTCGAAAGGCGCACGGGACAGGTTGAGGGTCCACCGAAGCTGCATTTTTTTTCTTAATTATCGAGATTTTCAGCCCTGGCTGGTTCATCTCCAGTCGTAGATACTCAAATATCTTTTGGGTATTTTTGTAACTTGTCCGGGGGTGAGATTCAAACTCGTGACTTTGTCGAGAGGGGTATGGATGGTAACTGTAGTGGTTAGAGTAAATATTAAAGCTATATGGGGGAAACAAAATAGGCGTGAAACTTCATGAATGCGAAAATACGAAATATCGCACACATCTGATTGGTATAAAATAGAGAATTGAGAAGGTTGTATACAGCTGAGAGAATAGTGAAAGCCAGAGAGTCCCCAAAAGCGAGAGCAAGTCGATCTTGCGCTTTATGATTGTGTGTGAAAACATTATGATGCGAGCAAAAAAGAGCACAGAGCAAGACAATATGGGTATTTCGTATACGGCTGTGTGAATACTGTGAGAAGTTTGATGAGAGCGGGAGCGGCTTTACAATGAGAGCAAGAAAACGAGAACAACTCGATTCTGGGCCTGGTTATTTTGTGTGAGAACGATTAGAGATAGCCCTAAGAAGGAGAGAGATAGAAAAAGAGCTACCTAAATGGAAGAAAGAATGAGAGTGAGATGATTGGGTCTACATCCTAGATCAGACTGATCATTAGATTCATTCAGTTGGTTAAATTCGGCGAAGACAGTCGCAAATAAAAAATGTTGCGCGGAAAGTGAAGCGAGCACGACAGTAACCACTACGTGGGGTCCAACTTGAACGACCTATTGGAAAACTGAGAGAGTTTCAATTGATGAAACATCAGGCAACGATAGAAAGTAGGATGATAAATAAGCAAGATTATTATGTTTGTATTGCTTACGGTATTTGTAATATTCAACCGAATTTCAACGACGAGGAGCATATTAGTCCAAGGAATAAGGGCGAATTTAATGTTTATCGATTTCATCTTCTTCAAAATAAGTTGACATGAAGCGCGTTTGACTGCATTTTTTCACTTCAGGATGAAAGCCCCTCTTGCTATCTGGCATTGGATGGTTAAAAAATGCAGTCAAACTTGCACCTTATTTTAAAAGAGAGGGATTCGAAGAACAGAAATCGATGAAGTTTTATCCATCCTTATTTCTGCTCGATCTTATCATCTATCTGTGCAAATCAAATGCAGAGTCACCTTTTATATGAGAACGAGTCGTATCATCACACCATAAAGAAAAAGCCGGATTTGCTTAATTGTTGGTTACATTACTGATTCTTACCAATGAATCAGCGCAACACTTTTGTACAGAAAAGTAATTCTATATTCATCTTTAAAAACTTATTAATTGAACTATATTCACAAGCTCCGTCCAAGTTCTGTGCACCTATTTCACTCTATCCATATTATTTATGTGCTTCGATCCCCTTCGCCGTCATCTTTTAGTTCTTCCACGTTAATCTTCCGTATTGAATGCTGTTTCTTCTTCTGGTGTCTCAACTTGGGATTTTTGGTCGCTTCGTAGCCTTCGGCTTGGGGCTCTTTGAACTGTTCCCACGGGTGCTGTCTTACAACCCCAACGGCATCATCCAAATTGAGCCCCTTTAGTACCATGTGATGATGTATGTCAGCTTCGGATTGTAACGATTGTTCGATTGTATTCCAGTTTGAATTCATCGCGACCGGCCTTACGCGTATTCCGATCGTATACTTTGTTCATCTTGTCGCACTTTTTGTTAAAAATACACTGAAAGTTAAATTTCGGTTTTATTACTAATTACTATTACTACCTTCTTGTAAGTCGATAGTCCGGCTCGTTTTTTGGCTCGATGCACGGTTGTAGACGATACACCCAGCTTATTTGCGGCATCTCGGAGAGATAGGTTAGGGTTTCGCTTGAAACTACCGGCAACTCTCTTTGTCGTCTCAGCGGCTTCCGGCTTTCGATTTCCCCCGATCCAGACTTCCTGGCTGTCGACAAACGTTCCCCAAACACTTTAATTACATTTGTAACGGTTGATTTGGCAACTTTTAGCGATTTTGCCAACTTTGCGTGCGAGTAGCTCGGATTTTCGCGATGCGCGAGCAAAATTTTGATACGCTGCTCTTCTTGCTTGGACGGCATTTTGACAACTGAAAAGAGAGAACCCCAAAAACAATATAAGCACCACACCACCCCCCCCCCACCAAAAAAAGGAGTGTTCATCAGTTTTTTTAACAACATAAAAAAAAACAACACCACAATGATACCCACCAACTCCACCCCCCCCCAAAACACGAAGGACGACACAACCATCTTATTATTGTTTTCAACAACAAAATTTATTACTACATAATAAGAAACATTCCGAATCCATCCCCCCCACGCATCGGCCAAACACACAACACATGGTGACCAAAAAAAAACACCGCCAACATACCACAACAACAAAACAAATAACTACGATTATGTTATCATCAATAAAAAAAAACCTCTCTCGTGTTTTTGTATATATCTTTTTTTTTTTTTTTAATCAGTTCGTTTATTTATTAGGCTCAGGCGTGTGTAACACTTTGCGGAGCCGATATTCAATATTGTAATTAACAATTTTTCTATTTCGATTTTAGTAAAGAGGGGTGCCAATTACTCGTGGCTAGCTCGAGGTTAATGGGTCACATTATTGTTTGGAAGGGGCTAGGCAGGTAACTTATTTCAGGTATTTGTTGCTGCTCATGGTTGCGACATCTTCCAAATCCTCGGTCTCTGTAGTCCCTTACAGGAACTAAGCTACAGATGGGTGACCACAGCTTGCTGGGCAGGTACAAGTAGCACGGAAACAAAAGGATAATATAACTGGGGCACAATGGCAGGGAATTTACTAGAGTGAAAGGGAGGGGGTGATGACATTACACTCTTAGATCAGACAAACAAAGGAATTCGTAAATCGCTTGCATGTAGGGAAGATCACGCATTCCCAAAACATCTCTTACTTCGCGGAAGGGTTGTCTACCTCGGGCCACAAGGGTATCCAATAGTCGTGCTCTGGAGGCATCATTACCCGGGCAATGCCAAACTGCGTGATCGATGTCATCATAACCGGTTCCGCACCTACACATGTTGCTATCGACGAGGTTAATTCTGTAGAGATATGCGTCTAGCGAGTAGTGGTTGGACATAAGTCTTGACATCACACGAATGAAACCGCGACTTACATCCAGACCTTTGAACCACGATCTCGACGAAACATTTGGAATAATGGAATGTAACCACCGCCCAAGAGAATTACTTGTCCAATCGTTTTGCCAACTTTGAAGAGAACTCTGACGTACTAATGGGAAAAATTCATCATGTGAAATTCTTCTTTCAAAAAATCTCGCCTTCTTGTGCGCCCACCTTTGCTAGAGAGTCCGCCTTCTCATTGCCTGGAATTGAGCAATGTGAGGGGACCCATGCAAAGGTAATTCTAAATGATCTTTCGACCAACGCACACATCTGCTCCCTTATTTTTGAAAGAAAGTAAGATGAGTGCTTAACTGTTTTCATCGACTGGAGGGCCTCAATAGAACTGAGACTATCCGAGAAGATGAAATAATGGTCTATGGGCATGTCGGAAATTATCCCCAATGCGAAATTGATTGCTGCCAGCTCAGCAACATATACGGAACAAGGTTCCGGAAGGCAGATGAGTATTCATTGTAAACACCGAAACCAGTGGATCCATCAATGCGTGACCCATCAGTGAAAATTCTTCTATTGCAACTGACATGTTGGTACTTTTCGATGAAAATATGGGGAATTAAAATAGGTCGAAGTTGATCTGGAACTCCTTGAATAGCCTGTTTCATGGAGAGATCATAATCAATGGAGGAACTGTGATAAGGAAAGCGTACACTAGGAGGGTTATAGCATGGAAGACTAATATCGGATGACATATAGTTAATATAGATTCGTAAGAATCTTGACTGGGTACTCAATTCGAGCATTTCTTCGAAGTTTTCAATCACAAGGTTGTTACTGATTCCACACTTGATCAGTATTCTAGATGAGAGCTCCCAGAAGCGGTACTGTAAGGGTTTTACTCCTGCCAGAACCTCCAGGCTCATATTATGCGTTGAATGCATACAGCCAAGGGCAATACGTAGACAACGATATTGAATGCGTTCCAATTTGATGAGGTGGCTATTTCTTGCCGAGAGGAAACAAAAAGAGCCGTATTCGAGAACTGAAAGAATAGTTGTTTTATAGAGTTTAATAAGGTCTTCCGGGTTAGCACCCTTGTATGAATATCTGACAGATCTACTGTATCGACTCAAAATTTATTTGAAAGTGCAGCATCGATGATTTGTCCAGGGTTTTTTTTTAATGTTCCTGACGTGGAGTTCGATCCTGTATTTTTAGGAACAGTTGTTATTGGATCCGTGGTTTATCTCACTAGGCCATGGTGATTCATGAGAAGTTACTTGATTAATTAGTATGAAGTTATAACTTTCGACAGCACTATAATTTTTATTTTGGGATAAATTTTGGGTATGTATGAGTACGATTGAAGGAAGCAGCAATTGGCTGGTCTGCACGAAATTCAATTCGGGCATTGTATAAAAAGGTGTAATGATATAATTTCACAAGATCAATAGGCAATATAATGTATCATACAATTTACGAGACATTTGTGCTAAGTACAAAATCCATGTTTACGAAACGATTGAAAACTAATTTACGAAAATAAATTTTCAGTGTATCCAGGTCACCGTTCGTGACAATGTTTGGTTCTAGTAGTGCAGTTCTGATCACTTTCACCACCTCTCGGGCGGCTTCGTAATCGAATCTCATTGAACGTTTCTTGATGAGGATATTGAAGAGGTCGATGTTGCAACGGATGCCAAGCCTTCGAATGATGGACAAAATCATCTTTTCCGCAGAAGTCTTCGGTGGAACAGTATCAAGCAGCTCTGTCGTCGTTTTAATGTCCGGCTGGATTTTCAGTAGTTCCATTTCGCGAAGGAAACTATCTGCTCCGCTTAGCAGTCGAAGAAGATCCTCTCGTTTCTTTATTGCAGCTGAACTTATGAGACTTCCGAGGTGAGGCTGACGGGACAATAGATTCGGAGATTCCGCCTTCCTGTCAGTGCAAATGAAATAGTTTTTGACACACCTATGACAGTTCTTTCGAAGACGTGGCTTTTTACGCAAAACTACCGCCAAGTTTCACGCGAGCACTGACATCTGCCTATGGGATTTATCCATAGGTGTGAAGAGCTAATAAGTTAACGTGAGACTCGCCCACAGAAGAGAAACATCAGATTCGGGAAGAGAGGGCCACAGTAAAAATAGTGGGCGCATATGGGGTGAAATGGCAATTTAATTATTTTTTTTATTGTTTTTCTATAGTTACAGGCTCAAAGAAACATAGGCCCCATAGAAAATTAAACTCTTCAGATTGAAAGATATCTGATAAGCCAATAAAAAAGATCCACAAGAATGGTCTATTCCACATAATATTCTGAATATCGTGTCTTTTTAAAGCTGAAATTAGTTTCAAGCGGCAATCAATTTCATTTCTTATTTTAGACGTGAAATGTAGTTGATGATACGATTACAATAAATATGAAATAAATCAGAACCTAATTTCTTTTTGAAAACGTCCCTAAAATGTCAGATATTACCATGTAAATATCACTACAACCACGGAGTTTAACCAGGGGCTGGATAGTCATGAAGAAAATGGATATTATTTTGAAATGAAATGTGCAAGGTATACTTGGGACCAAGGGGTTCTAAAGCAGTGAGCCAATTTTTTTTTTTTTTGATTCGCTGTGTTATTTTGACAGAATATTTGAGGAGTTGTTTGTAGGGTGTTATGTTTTTAGGGGTGATTAATTAAGCTTGAGACCGATATGCTGGTACTTACTGAGCCAAAAACTATATCCATTTTCTTCTGGACTATCCGGCCCCTGCTATAAGTGATGTCACAACTACATACGTAGGTCCCTTTATGCTACCCGCGCAAATATCGACGCTACTATTTGTGTTTACATTATTTTCGGTTTGTCAATTCAAAGGCATTTGGTAATCTGCTGCTCCTTCATCCTGTACCTCATTGGCTTTTGAGTAACAAGGCAAACTGTCAGGGTTAAGATAGCAGTAGATTGACTATAGGCCGCGCGCTAGTAAGCAAGAGGATTCTAACGTAACTTGAAATTGAACGCAACAAATTTGATTTTTTTTTCAGTCTTGAACTCTGTTTGAGGTTTGACATAGAAATTAACTCGAGTAATCAAAAGAAAGGTTTTCTGAATTCTTTTATTTAGAAACCTTTACAAAGGTTATATGGCAAGTACTAGTATGATTGTAAGTCTAGAAAGTCGAGAAATCGTCAATCCTGAAAACTCCTAAATAAACTAAATTGTAAGTCGAAGCCAGCCACCTCCAGCATGCATGCAGCGAAATAAACTTTCGATTTATTTGCATAAATTTGCATTTTAGATTTTTTCCATAAGAAATTAGTATGCTGATTGAGATGTTGCTGATTGCAGGCTCATGGATATCGAAAGTATCATAATATTTATTGGTAATTGGGAAACAAAAGAGTCAGAAAATGGAAGCCATTGATTGGGTGGAGCTGAATCGATACTTTTAACCACTCTACTAGCCTACGAGTCACATTATGGGAGACATTAAAATGTCCTAATATTTCTTAGATTTTCCAAAATCATTCGTATTTTAGTAAGAAAAGAAAAATTAAATGATCAATAAACGCTTCCTTTTCTTTCTTTATTGAATCGATACTTTTGCATTCACAATTCAAATGCTCGTGTTTTTTATATCAGCTTCGTGATCCACTGTTTTGATTGTTGTGACTTCATGAACTTGTGTTAAACAAATATATTGCTTCCCTACAGACATTTCTACTGGAAACATTTGTCCCAAAATATGTCCATTTTATGGTACAGATGCTTTTGAACATCATCAAGTCCATGCGCCTCATCTGGGTAACTCTGAAAAGCAATTTCATTTATATTGATTAATTTTCGAAACCCCGTTACTTACCATTTGCTCAAATTCAATATCGTTCTCTACGAGAGCTCGGACAAATACCATCGAGTTCTGGTAGTGCACATTATCATCAGCACTGCCATGAATCAATAAAAACATATGATATTTCATACCATCCACATATCGACTGACATCACTCTTTTTGTAGCCGTCCTTATTGTCTCTCGGCTGTGGCAACCCCATGAATCGCTCTGCATAGATAGAATCTGAAATGAACGATTCTCTCGATTCCTGATTAAATTAACAATTCATTTTCGATCTCTTACCGTAAAACATCCATGAAGTCACCGGAGCAACCGAGATACCACATTTGAATACCTTTCCACTGTCCTTCTCCAATGTCAGCGCTGTCACAAAACCACCATAGCTCCAGCCCCAGATGCCAGTCCGATTCCGGTCGATGAAACTATATTTATGCTGCAGGTAACGTGTCACGGCAATCTGATCCTCAATCTCCACCGATCCCAACTGGTTATTGACGGTGAACAAGAAGTTTAAACCCTGATTTGCAGTACCGCGTCCATCGATCTGACAGTAGATGATCTTCTTCGTTGTGGTCAAGTAATTTCCGAAGCCTACCGTGAATGTGTCGATAACTTGCGCAGAATTCGGTCCACCGTAAACCTGAACTATCATTGGGTACTTATCCTGGTTGTTGGCAAGGTTTTCGAAATCGATGTCGTGCGGCAGGTACAAGCGAACGGATGCTTCGAAGCCACCGGCAACTGGGACTTTAAGGAAACGGACTTTAGTTTCCTTGTAAGCTGTCAGCTTGGTGCGAAGGGATTGGTTCATTTCCCAGTCTGCCATGTGCTGGAGATCTTTGGTTCGATAGATTTGCGAGTATGAGGGAGTAGGACCGGAGCATGTTGCAGCAAAGTACGAGAAATCAATACTGAATGACACACTGGCGTAGTTGCAAGGGGTATTGTTGCTGAATTTGTCCTTGAGCAGGCTGCAGGTTAAACATTTTTCATCTCGGTAGACATGCCGTGTTTGTGGAGCACTAGATGGGACGGCCGTGTAGTAGAGGGTATTCTTTGGTTCGTCGAAGCCATTGATGCTGGTGACGGTGAACTGTTCTGGGGACTTGTATCGAACGGGGACTTTACCGTTCAACTCCCAGACTCGCTGCCAGCCATTGGAATCTCCTAGGAAGAAACAGCGATCGCCAGCGCTGGTGCAGCGGGGAGTGTACAGGTTGTACCATCCTTTGGGCTCATCGACTCGGACCAGCTATTGAAATGTGTTATGAGTTCAGGTCAAAACGGTAAAAAATGTTAACCTACCTCAGTACATTTCAACGTATCTACGTTACAGCGCTGATAGCTAATCACATTCTGTCGACGATTCATCCATATAGCTCCCAAGTTAGATCCAATCCAGTTCACCGTACCGAGGATATGATCTTTACTGACGATGTTTTCTGGAGCAGGCAACTCATGCCAGACGCGCTTATTCGTTGTCAAGTCCATGACTCGCAGATGTACCGTTGGATTGGTGGTGTTTACCTTGGGGTATTTAAGGGTATACTCCTCAGGATATTGATTGTTGGGATCCTCTGGTTCGCCGTAGATGTGATACGTGAACTCCTTTACTTTGGTGTCATCGAAGCTAGCCATGGCGATGTGAGTACCGTCATTTGAGAACCATAGCGTAGTATCAGTTTCGAAGACTTCCTCTGTGAGGCCGTTTCGGGTATGAGAATCAATTATTTGAAAACTTTGATACATATTTACCTTCGTAAACCCAATCGGGGACACCATTGTAGATTACTCCGGGGACTCCATCATCAGTCAAGAGAACCTCATCGGTATTCAGCAACTTTTGACGGTAGTAAACATTATTGTCTTTAACGTAGGCCAAAGATTGACCATTCGGTGAGACGAAACATACAGATACTTCATTTTTATTGGCGACATCGTAGGCATTCCTGCATGAACATTAGTAATAAAATCCTTCATGGAAGATCCTCTTATAACGAAAGGGGCTTACCCTGTGCTGATATCCAACACTACATATTTTGAAAGCGTTGAATGTCTGAAAACAGTTCTCGTGGCGTACCGAATCAATGCCCTTTTCAGGTCTGGTTGAATAAAATGTACGAATGCATCTGTCCAGTTCACCTAAAATTTGATATTCTCTTATTACACAAACAAAACGTCTCTTGACCTAAACAAGTCTCACAACTGCACTAGGCTTCAAGACTACGGTTTCCTTTTTGTCCTCAACGTTGTACTTGACGTATCCACCATCAGCCTTGTGATAAACAAACTCCTTCCCTACAAAGAAATACGTCAGCAATCAGAATCGAGTATGTGCAAAAACCTATTGTCGAACCAACCTGTTACCCAAGTGCCATTGAATCCACGCTGCCCAAACTCATTGGGAATAATTTCGTCCAATTGAAAATTCTTCCGATGAGCCTGTTTAGATTCTTTTGGAGCAGCTTCGGTCACTGTTACCAGGATAGCCAAAATGGGAATAAGAAGCGTCTTCATGCTGTGATTGTGCGATACTGAAATAAATATCACGTTATTATTAGTTGGAGTTTTCACCTTTGCGAACGTACCTAGAGCATTGTTCGATTCCGGGCAATGAGAAAGCGGACCCGCTTGCAAGGTGGGTGCAATGAAAGGCAATATTTATTATCAACAAATAGCCTTCAATTATTTTAGTATAAGAAGAATAAAGGAGATTTGGGGCGATAGCAACATTCTTTCATCCCTTAAGTGTCGAAGAAATCTTGGTTTAGGAGGATGGATGTGGATCGAGACATCGTTCGTGTGATGTCTCACCTCACATCTTATCAAATATTCCTTAAACGCTCATTTCTATCATGTTGGGATGAGCGACAATAATCGCTGTGTGAATACAGAAAAGGTTAGGCAGGTCACAGATCACGTAATTTGGTCATCTGCCGAGCATAGTGGACTCAGATCTAAGATGTATGATTCCCTTCAGGCTTGAGGTAGACAACCTAATGTACCAGTTCGAGATATTGAAATCGATTTGTTGAGGTATTACAGAGTATTAACAACAATCAATATGCAACTAGCGATTTGAAATTGGTTCACTGTTGTAGAACCCCTTGGTCCGAAGTACACCTTGAAGCCAGCACCTAACTAAACATATTTGCGCCTTTGTTTTGATTTGCTGAGTTAATTTGACATAATATTTGAGAGTGTGTTCGTGTGAGTTCATTATTAGGAGCGTATTATTAAGCTTCCCAAGCAATCAAAAATTCGAATTTTACTTGAGATGAGAACTCAGAAGTTCACATTTAGTTGAAATTTAGTTCCATGGAACTTTTTTGCTGAATAACAAGACACTTCACGGAGAAACAGAACTTAATTTTCTTTAAAGTGTCATTAATATTTAAAGGAACTTAAAAGTTCGAGAATAGTTTTTTCTTGCTATTCAATCCAACCTTCAAGTTCATATGTTGATAGTTGAGAACTTGCTTTGAACTTCAAAAAATCTCTAACACAAAGTTCAATAAAAGTACTAATCGTACTTTTAATCAGCGCAAAAGTTTACAATACATCTATGTTGAACTACTTTCCTACTTTTTGAACACGTAAAGTTCTGAGTAAAACTTTAGAAAATGTAAAAACGATTGTTTACATTTGAAGAGTGATCTGGTGTTGTACTTCAAGTTTGATAAGATACAAGAGCAAAGAATGGATTTTTAAAAAACATTAAAAAAGAACGGCTTATTTCATTACCATCGTAAAAAAAAACTGTTAGCTTAATCAGCGGTTGGATAGTCATGAAGGAAATGAATATATTTTTTGGCTCAGGAAGTACTAGCACATCGGTCCCAAGCTCGGTCCCAAGCTTAATCCCAAGTAACTCAAAGAAAATCATCATTTTAGAATGCATTATAATATTTTGTTTTAAAATATATTATAAGTGTTTTGCAAAATATGTCACGTTCTGAGCAGTTTGAATCATTCATATTTTATAAGATCAATGGGCCAAACCAGTTTTCTCTGACTATGATTAAGCTAAAAATACTTTTTTCACTGCTGCGAGTGATTTATTCCTCATAGTTGTTCGTAAAAACATCGTTCTATACACTTATAAAACATAAACAGGACAAGATTTTATAGATAGTATAAAACACTGTTGAAATAACATTACATCAACCATGTTTTACAAAACATATTTTGTGACATAAGGCTGGATTTGTTGTACAAGATTGTGGTTTCATTGTCAACGAAAAGCAAATCGTAGATACTAAGAATAGACTTTTCAATCATCGGAATTGGTATAGTAAAGAAGCTACAAACCTTTCACGCCAAGGACTAGGGTTCGAATCCCACACCTGGCGCTGTTTTATTTTTTGTATGAGGTTTTATTTTTTTCACCTTTTGTTTTATAAGGCAGCACATGTTGTGCTTTTTACAGAGTGTATGAAATGAAGTTAATTGCTTATTAATTGCATGTATTTGTCATTGGACAGTATTTTCAACTTGTTTATTACAAGCTGTGTTGCTTGGGATCATTCGCCCCTAATAACGTTACTCACACCAATACGCCCTCAAATATACTGTCAAAACAACATAGCGAATCAAAACAAAAACAAAGATACTAGGAACTGAAAAGCGCAAGAGTGCATGGCAAGTTGCAGACTGCAAGGTTTACTTCGGAACTAGGGGCTCTGCAACAGTTAACCAATTTCAAATCGCTAATTACACATTGATTGTTGGCTAAATGGGATGCGGAAAATGAAGTTGTCACTCAACAAGCTAATTAATATGTAGTTTTTTTTTTATTTGAATGTTTTTTTATTCCTGCTTTATAGGAAAACAATAGCCTACCACATCACAAAATGTTTCAAACGAAAGAAAAATTGGGACCGATTACCCAAGACATACATCTCCGTCCGAAGACAATTGACCTGAAGACGATGACAGCGAAATGGAAGATTTTCAGGAAAGTGATGATGACTCATTAGATTATTGATATTCATCATTTGAAATATATAAATATAGTTCTGCATTGGATTAAATGGATTTGAATGAGTGCATTAGTTTTTAGGCCCGCAAAACTATTAAATCACATGAATCCATAAATCTAATATTGGTGATTAATCCTAATTAAAATCAGATTAAAACTACGATTAAATCTATTGTAAAAGAACATATAAAAGAATTGTAGATACTACAGGCTATATATAGCCTTTAGTATCTACAATTCTTTTATTTGTTCTTTAACAATAGATTCAATATATTGTTCTCAACGATAAGGTAACATTTAAAATTATTGTTTTCCACCATAGAATCTATTGTTGATGACGATTTTACAATAGAAATGCAGGGTTGTTATGTATCGTAACAATTAAACAAGCAAGATTTTCTCGAACAGTTTCAAACAAAAACCATTTATTTTATTGTCTTTTTACTGGTAAAATTTTCTCTACAATAGACTTTATTGTCTATGAATTATGCTGACAATAGTGTTGTTTTAGTAGAGCTATACATGAACAGTTTAGTTTGCAGTACAATAGAGGGTGATACGGTCAAAATTTGGTCAAGGGAAAACGCGTGTAAATCGGTGAAATCGTTTATTTAAAAAATCAAATTAAATTTCTTTTTCAAGTTCCGAATTGCCGGGCCTTACGCTTGACCCCTGCCATCAGATTTTGTACAGCCACCTTGTCCACCTTCTTCGCCGCAGAAAGCCAGTTTGCCTTGAACTGCTGCTCGTCCTTAGCAGTTTTTTTGGTCTTCTTTAGGTTCCGCTTGACAATAGCCCAGTATTTCTCAATTGGGCGGAGCTCTGGCGTGTTGGGAGGGTTCTTGTCCTTGGGAACCACCTGCACGTTGTTGGCGGCGTACCACTCCATGGCCTTTTTACCGTAATGGCAAGATGCCAAATCCGGCCAAAACAGTACGGAACAACCGTGTTTCTTCAGGAAAGGCAGCAGACGTTTATTCAAACACTCTTTCACGTAAATTTCTTGGTTGACAGTCCCGGAAGCTATGAAAATGCTGCTTTTCAAGCCACAGGTACAGATGGCTTGCCAAACCAGATATTTCTTTGCGAACTTTGACAGTTTCGTGTGCTTGAAAATATCTACTACCTTTCCCCTTCCTTTTGCCGTATAAAACTCCTGTCCCGGAAGCTGCTTGTAGTCGGCTTTGACGTAGGTTTCGTCGTCCATTACCACGCAGTCAAACTTCGTCAGCATCGTCGTGTACAGCCTCCGGGATCGCGCTTTGGCCGTCGTATTTTGTTTATCATCGCGATTTGGAGTCACTACCTTCTTGTAAGTCGATAGTCCGGCTCGTTTTTTGGCTCGATGCACGGTTGTAGATGATACACCCAGCTTATTTGCGGCATCTCGGAGAGATAGGTTAGGGTTTCGCTTGAAACTACCGGCAACTCTCTTTGTCGTCTCAGCGGCTTCCGGTTTTCGATTTCCCCCCGATCCAGACTTCCTGGCTGTCGACAAACGTTCCCCAAACACTTTAATTACATTTGTAACGGTTGATTTGGCAACTTTTAGCGATTTTGCCAACTTTGCGTGCGAGTAGCTCGGATTTTCGCGATGCGCGAGCAAAATTTTGATACGCTGCTCTTCTTGCTTGGACGGCATTTTGACAACTGAAGAGTGAATTCCAAAATCAAAATAGGAGCAACATTCTACACACACACACCTTCAAAATGAGGGGTGTTCAGGTTTTTTAAATGCAAAATTGAAAGAAATACGTCAAGTTGATATTGACCAAATTTTGACCGTATCGCCCTTTAACAAAACGCAGCGATGTAGCCACTTTTCCCTCGGTCTTCCTCTTCAGCATCCTTTGGAGCTTCTTGTCGCTTATGGCTGGCCCACAATTGATACGTTGCGGATGCGTTTGCGTGAATTTGACAGTTTTCCCATAGGTTTTCTGTCAAATTTACGTCAACGGAACGCAAACGTATCTATTGTGGGTGACCCTTTAGGATCGTCGGCCGTCCGGAACCCGGCTTTTTTTCTATGCTCTGATTGTTTTCTAAAAGTGCCAAGATGTTGTAGATGCCGGAGCGGGCGCATTCGGCGTCCACAAAGTGCCACACGATGGCCGTTTTCGACGTGGTGGAGTGCCGTTCTTTGAACGCGTACACTTCTGAACGGAGTTGCTTCACTGTTTTTGCCATCACGGTTACATTTCGACTGATAGAGCTGTCAAATTTTGTCTGCTGACTCATGGGTTACTATGATTGATGCTGCACGGGTATTTTTGTCAGTGCGGGTGAAGGTAAACCCATGAAAAATCGCCAATATTTGTCCATTTTTTTTTCAATGCAAACGTTATCTTGCGGGAAGATTTCTCACAACCAAGTGATCATTCAAAATTATCATCAGTGTGTGGGGTCATGCTGCTAAATCAAAAATTCAAACATTGCAGAACAGATGTTTAAAAGTAGTCTTCAATTTATCTCCCCTATTTTCGACAGTTTCCCTTTATACTAATTTTCGGCACAAAATTATCCCCATCCTAGGGGGGAGACATCTTTAATTTTCGCATTAAATCGTATTATAATACCACTAATTCAAGATTAAAATATTAATCTTGAAAATAGTGTGATTTAGAGTAAATTCGTTTTGGAGTGTACATGTTCGTTTGACTGATCATCTGGCTTATTGGTATTCGTGAGATGTGGAAATGTATAGTGGTGTTTGTGTTTCGTCTCAATGTTTACCTTTTTACACGGAACAGCTGATTATGGTGATGTCAAACTATCAGCTCACAGTATGGAATGTTATGGTAGTTTGACGTCATCACCCACGTGCTCAGCAATGTTTACAATATTGTTGCTTTCAACACAAGTAAACTGCTCGATGTGCCGGACCTAAGCTGAATAACATTGACTTGCCACCAGGTGACGACTCCGCCGTACGTCAACAAATTAAAAAAAGCAAACCATGCGCGATAACTATACACTGTTAATAAAATTATAGCATTGTATTGACAGTTTATGATATCATAATACCGTCATAATAATAATTTTATTACTTTCACTAATACTCATAGTATTGGCATTAAAATTAATGCACGATTAAGTTGTCTCCCCCCTAGTCCCCATCCTAGGTTTGCGCGATTATCAAACAATCATGTTTGTACACAATACTTTGCACAATTCTAGCTTCCATCACAACATTGTTTTTACAACTAGAGCTAATTTTCAGAATACTAGGCATGCAACTGAATTACTGAGAAACCGAGCATTTACGAGATTAGGTCTAAAATGCATCTCAAATCACGGTCCATTAATATTCAATTCACTACCTAATGACTTGAAAATAATAACGAATAACATTATCTTCAAAAGCAAGCTGAAGCAGAACATCTTGAGGAACGTAAACGATTATATTTTCTAAATGTGTCAACACAATTTTGCATACGTAGGTTTTTTCCTGCATTTTAAATAATTATTAAGGAACGTTATCATGATTTAAATTAAATGTTTTAATTTTTGTGAATCCCTTAAAAGGAATAAAATTCCACTGGGATTTACTTTGCATTTTGTTTTTGTAGTTATAATCTCCGCGTTTATTTATTTTTGTTTTGTTTAAGTAATGTTAGTAAGTGTCCATAACCAGGGGGCTCTCTGTGTGAGCTCTTTGGTGTGGGGGTTAGTGAAGGGTTAAAAAAAAGGCAAGTGAGATGCCGTTGGCTTTCACAATCTCTCTCATATTCAATCTTCGATCGGCCAACACCATATCGTGAACTTTTGCAATTGTTTCGGATGTATCAACCTTAATTGGGCAGATCGGCATCTTCCGTGCTTGTATGGCCGCAACGAAATTGAGTAAACCACTTGTTGAGTCCCGATAGTATTTTCCAAGCGTAGCCGTTTTTCCGGCAAGAAATAATGCTTAATGAGCACACGAAATGCACTTTTTCTCATTTTCTTCTCAAAACACGTGGTAGTCTGCTATCTATGGCTGTCTAACACTAACTAATTGACGCAGCTTGTTCAAATATTGATAGGAGTTAACTGACAGTTGTCTGTTGACATGAGCGGTGTTGCCCTTTCAGTTAGGAGGCGTGAAATTCAAAAAGTCACGGACTCATTGACCCGCCCTCGCACTATGGGGATTTAGAAGGCCAATAAGGAGAAGACTGACTTTCTCCGATTCGTGATATGTATTCGTCTATCGGTAGCTGACTATTCAATGGAGAAAAGCACACAAAAAAATCTCCTAACCCTATACTGACCCTATAGGTACAGGTAACAGAGTCGTACAATTACCAATATTTTTTAAAATCAATAATAAATTCATAACCACTTATTTTTTAAATTGAGAATATCTTTTTTATTGTTCTGAATGCTTATATAAGCTGTTTTCATATGATGTATAGTGTAATTATACTTAATCATTAAAAGTATAAAATATTGACAAATAAAACTTTTTTGCTAACATGTTGTAAACAAAAAAAAGCTTATCAAAGTTCACACTCGGGATCACATTCATGATTATAGGGTGTCCCAGTAAGTCTAAGCACGATTTGTAAATAACCATACGAGCTCGGTTTTTGAGTAAATTGAGTCTTTATTGCACTTTTATGTTCTCTACAATATTCTTTTACAGTTCAGCGTGATATTTCCGAGATCCATTTAATCGTACGCCAAAGAGCAGACTTTTGATCTAACACTGCTCATTAGCACAAACTGTTTGCTAATGATTTTTAATACTTTTTTTCCAATCTCTTTCAAAAGTTTTGATGGAATCCACTGCCTTAACATGTTTTATTTTCTTTTGTTTAGGGTATCTTGCTAGAGCTGCGTGACAGTTTGGTTGTCAAGACTAGACCCTTTCCCAATGTCACCTCTACTACGACCAATACCTTAGAAGCACTAGCCTAGCCTCTAGCCTAGACTAGCCTCGAGCACTAGTCAAAGTAATTAGTATTGGACCGTAGTATTTTTCAAAATTTCAGTTTCAATTTTCCCGCGATGATGTTTTTTTATGCAGTCGTAAAATGGAAGCTCAAATTAATACCCTATCCTAGATGTCACGAGCTTTGTTTAATGATTTCTAATATTTTCTGGAGTAGATAATCCGGGGCAAAGTGCCGCCTACTAGCCCCCCGTGCTGAAGTCATCTCCAAGCCGTATGCAGTAGTAACTGATTTCAAAAAGACATGTAAATTACCAAACAATAATTCTTAGGGACGACATTCAGGCCTTTGTGTATTCTATGTTGACAACTAGTAGTACTGAAGTCAACCCCAAGAAGTATTGCAACAAGAGTATGTTGACCTATGTTGGCTATTTACAGCACTGCGGTATCTTCTAATAATAACCCTAAAAGTTTCCATTTTAAAGTGTGTTATAAGGGTCAGTCAGTCAGGTTTTCTTATGGGGAGGAGAGGAGGTTTTCTTATGTCAATGGCGTTTATTTTACAGCCCCGAGCTATTTAGTTTTATTTACCTTAGAATTTACCTTAGTTTTATGATTATCCAGCCTGTACAGTTCCATTTAAACATACATACCATCTTCTTTCCTATTACATACGGCTTACGGTTTCCATGATACTTCCTGATTTAAGTTTCACTTGGGCAGCATTCGACTCTTGAAACCCAGAATGAACACTCGTTGCCTCACACCCAAGCAGCACAACGTCAGCATAATTGGTTTCACCAACTTGATTGTGACTTAACTGAGTCACATTGAAGTTATTTCGACCGATTTACAACAAGTGTGCCGCTAGGGCAGTGAGTCAGTGTACATCGTAGAAATTGAGAGCTAAGGTAAAAGAATAGACGAAACCGTGATTTGTTTATTGACATTGAATTGAACTTGAGCTAAATTTAAATGGATTCAAAATTACACTGAAATGGAACCGAAACGAATTCGAAACGAAACCGAAATACAACCGAAATGGAATTGTAATGGAACCGAAATGGAGCCGAAACGTAATCGAAACGGAACCGGAATTGAAATGGAACTACCGTGAATAAAACAACATCAACTAACAACCCCTACCCCCACCCCTTCTTAAGTAAGTCAAATACTAGACCCTCACTGAGCGGACCTTCCGCTCTGATGCTGAAATAAACTACTTGGAAAGGTATAATCTACTGCTCGTACTTCCTAAGCGGGCCCTCCGCGTCCTATCTCTAATAAACATGCTAGTCATCGTCAGTCTAAAGTAACACTTTTTTGTGGCTATGTGCTTCATTTTGAATCGTCAGATATTTACCATGATCAAAACATTCAGTGAAATAAATGTGTAGAATATGTGATACTTTCACTACTGGTCAAATTCTTGGTCTCACATGCATGTTTATAGCATGAGATAAGTCCTCTCACCGTCGACAAGGTGAAAAATTTGACCCGCAAGAGGGGAATCCGCTGCCTTAACATGTTTGCGCAAATATTCCTTAGTCATCGCCTAAAAAGTTTCAATTGATTTTTCCTGGGACAGTTTGGAGGATTCATCTCCTTGGGTTCGAATTCGACTCCGTTGGCTTTGCACCAGGCTACCGCGTCCTTCGCGTTATATGCTGATGCCAAACCCGGCCAAAACAGTACTGGATTATTCTGTTTCCGGATCATGGCGACCAGACCAGAACGTAAACATCAGCAGTCATCGTATCGTTAGTTACAAACGGATTTGAAAGCATTCCAGGCTCACAAATTGCTTTTTTACCGATTTTTCGGTAAAAATTGACATATCGGCATCGTCAATAGTTTGTCCAGCACGGACCGTGTAAAACTGGTCACCCGGAAACATCTTATAATCAAATTTCACGTAGAATTCATCATCCATAATTACGTATGCCGATTTTCCACACAGCAGTTTATCGTATAATTAACGGGCCCTTGGTTTGACAGATGCTGCTTGTTTTTCACTTCTTTTTGGCTTCTTCTGCTTCTTGAAAGTCCTTAGTCCATTTCGTGTTTTTGCTCGGTCAAAGTTACCCTTTTTTTTCCCAACTTTTTGGCCACAACTCGATCAAATGTACTCTTTTCACGGGCAAAAGCTTGCGTGATTTTCCGGTTTGGTCCAGGTTTTGGTCCACAGGGCCCGGTTTAAGTCTAGATTTTTTCTTGTCCTAAAAGGGAGACTCCTCACCATACTTCCGAATCGCGTTACGAACTGCTCCGATACTCACATCTTCCATTTTCGCCAACTGACTCAGCGATACGTTGGGAAAAATTGGCGCAGATCGATATTAATAAACATCCGCCGTCTCCACGACCGAAGGTGCCGTTAGACTTTAAGATCAAAAATGTAATGAGTCTTAAGTGAACTACGAATAAAAGAGGAGCTCCTAGAATATTTTTTTTTTTTTCAACTTTTTGGAAGGAAATTTCTAACTCTTGAGACTCACAGAGTTAAAGATTGAAATGTAAACAATGATACACAGTAATGATCAACTGTTTAAACGTCATCTGGAAGCAATAGTGGCGCATCAAAACCGTGCTTAGACTTTCTGGGACACCCTATATCCTTATCATGCCCAGAAAAGGTTGCAAATCAAAGTTGGCTGCTGCAGCTCAGTTATTTTTTTCACATTTACGACATGAAACCGATTATTTTTTTATTAAAAATTAGAATATTCTGGCCCTTATTTAGTCTGCCAAATATTTGTGTCTGTCTATCGATAGCAGTGTTTTACGGAGAAAACCTGAAAAAATCGGTCCCATAAACCATGTACTACCGAGATACAGACAATAGACTCGAAAATAGTAAAGGGTGTACTGTTCAAAATCCGCAAACATGTGTAGACATAGTTTAATGTGTTTTGTTTACACTCTGTGAGTTGATTTGATCAGGTACGCAAAAGTTTTCAAAATGGCGACGAAAGAACAGTGCGTGCGCGGAAAAGTTTTGCACGAGTACTTCGAGAATAATGGCTGGCCCACAATTGATACGTTGCGGATGCGTTTGCGTAAAATTGACAGTTTTCCCATAGGTTTTCTGTCAAATTTACGTCAACGGAACGCAAACGTATCTATTGTGGGTGACCCTTACGGATCTTTTGCATCGTGCCATCGAAAAAAAAAAGTTAGGAATCGCGAATTCCACTGTGTCTGGTATCATAAAACCGTTCCAAGAACGTCTGACTGTTGATCGGAATCGAAGATCCGGGAAAAAAAAGCCGTCAGGTCAACGAGAACGATCACAACCGCGTGGTTGGGGCCTTAAAACGGAAACCGAACGCCTCAGTTCGAGATGTGGCTAAAAAGTTGCATGTGAGAAAGATTTTCGTGCAGAACACCAAAACTCGAGCTGGACTACGTACGTTTACGGTTCAGAAGTCCCCAAACCGTGACGAGAAACAGAATAGGGTCGCAAAAAGCCGTGCTCGGAAGTTGTACGACCAGAAGTTAACGAAACCACACTGCTGCGTAATGGATGACGAGACATATGTGAAGGCGGACTTCAACCAGATTCCAGGAAACCTGTATGTGACTGCCAAGGATAAGTGTGATGTTCCCGAGAACCTCCGGACACAGAAGATATCAAATTTCGCCAAGAAGTTCTTAATTTGGCAAGCGATTTGTACTTGCGGAAAGTGGAGTACACCTTTCGTTATCGCAAGCACCATGAATGGACAGGTGTATTTGGAAGAGTGTCTCCAAAAGCGGTTTCTCCCTCTCCTGAAGGCTCACGACGGTTCGACAATCTTCTGGCCGGATTTGGCATCATGCCACTACACAAAGGACGTGCTAGAGTGATATAAGGTGAATGATGTCGATTTTGTGCCGAAAGATCTGAACACTTCGGAACTGCGCCCAACAGAAAAATACTGGGCCATTGTGAAGGAGCACTTTCTAAAACGACCTAAAGTGAAGAATAATGTAGAAGAAATTAAGAAAGCATGGGTTAATATGCAAAAAACTGTCGATTCTGAGGTCATAGCTATACCAATACACACGAGCTGGGTACAGCTTTTATCGTGACAGAATGTGTAAATTGAGAATCAAAGGCCGTTTCTTCAAAGTCAGCATAATCAACGTGCACAGCCCTACCCAAGAAAGTGACGATGCCGATAAGGACGCTTCTAACGTGCAGATGGAACGAGAATACGACAGAATTTAGAGAATATGACGTCAAAGGATTGGATTATCGGAGATCTCATTGCTCAGGTCAACCAGGAGGAGATTCAGACCGGTTATAGGAAAGTTCAGCGCACACCAGCATACGAACGAAAACGGCCTCAGGCTCATCGATTCGTCGCCTCCAAGAATATGACCATACGTAGTACCTACCTCCAGCTCAGCCTCCTACATCGGTATACCTGGAGATCACCACAACATACCGAATCAGAAATCGACTACGTTGTAATATATTATTTTTAATCGATATTATCGGCGTCAGAATCTATTGCGGCGCAAAAACCGATTCAGACCACTACATGGTTATGGTCAAGATGCGCCAAAGATTTTCAGTTATAAACAACATACGGTACCGACGTTCGACACGATACTATCTGGAAGGACTGAAGCCACCCGAAGTCGCAACTGATTACGCGCAAAAGTTGCGTAGTTGCCATTGGGCCTGTGGATAGAAATCGATGATGATGCAGCAAAATGTGGAGCGATACAAACAGAAGCGAAGACATCTTTTCCGGGCTTAGAAGCGCCACCTGGAAGAGTTGTGGTGCGTAGAAATGGAGCAGCTGTATCGATCTCAAGAAACGCGACCGTTCTACAAGAAATTCAACGCATCCCGTAAAGGCTTTGTGCCGCGAGCCGAAATGCGTCGGTATAAGGCTAGGAGTATCATGACGGATGAACGTAAGGTGATCGAAAAATGGAACCAGCACTACGATGAACACCTGTGGCGCAAAGACGGAACATCAGGCCAACAGGAGAAATGACTTTATCGGAGCGGGGGACGAGGGAGATGTTCCAGATGTTGTTTGATTTGTGGGAAGTTTGTACGCACCACCGTATACTGTACTACTGATCGTGAAGAGGTATGGAGGATTATGGACCAGGACAGTTTTCCCGGGAAACTTACTAGACTGATCGAGACAACGATGGATGGTGTACAGTTCGGTGTGAAGATTGAAACACGCAAAAAACAACGGCATGGTGAAGGTTTTTCTGCCTCGTGTTCAACATTGCGCTAGAAGGTGTTATGAATTGTGCGGGCGGGGCACGATTTTCAATAAATCCAGTCAATTTATTTACTTCGCTGACAACGTGTACATTGCCGGAAGAACGTTCCATGCGGTTACTGAGCCAGGAAGAAACGTGAAGCAGAAAAGATGGAATTTAGATGAATACGTCAATGACTAATTATCTGCTACCAGGAAGATCCGAGCGCGATAGAGCTCGCACAGGCAGAAGTGTGAGTATCTACGGTGATCATTTCTTGGTGGTAGATGAGTTTGTGTACCTCAGATCATGGTGACGTCGGTTAATAACTGCAGCAGAGAAATTCGCAGACGCATAATAGCCGGAAGTCGTGCTTACTATGGACTTCACAAGATCCTAAAGTCTGGTAAACTTCAGCCCAGTACTAAAAGTACCATGTACAAGACGCTGATAAGACCAGTAGTTCTCTATGGGCACGAAACGTGGACTATGCTCGAGGAGGACCTGCAAGCAGAGTTTTCGAACGACGTGTGCTTAGGACTATCTTTTGCGCAAGTGCGGCCCTCAAGGGACATTGGACCAGCAAGAGTAAATTAATGTAACCATTCGGATTTCAGTGCTTTAAGTTGGATTCAAACCGAAATCACCACATCCAAAGAAGAAATAAGTTTTGAATACTTTACCTGACGATTTCAACTGGTCGTTTAAATGTACTGCAAGTGCTCATCGATCATCAACCAAATATTATATGCGTATTGATTTCACTCAGTCCTCGGCATTATCGTTCATAAAAATTGTTAGTATTCCAAATTGTTACTTCAGTTGTTTCTTAAATGGGTTGAATTCACGTATAGACCGTTCAACTATACGGCGCAAACTGAAGCAGATGGTGTTCCCCTTATGCTTATGTGCTATATCAGCGTATCCAACGAATTTGCCATTGTTCAGTGGATTAAAATGATAAGTTTATTTAGCTGTATAGAACTTGAAACCTTCGTAACATTATTTCCATCAATATTTCTCTCAAAGTTTGCGTGCTCCTAGGTTACCTACATGACAGTCAAGCTCTGGTAGCTTTCTTGTTCTGTTTTCTAAAGATGAAAAATTTAATTTAAGAAATTGAAGCAATCGTTTTAGTAACAGTTTTAGATGGATTTTGGAAATGGAAATAGAAAATAGAGTAGTTCGAAATAAACAATCTCCGCGTACTATATTATAGGATATAAAGATTTCAATTTGGCTTTGTAGATTGTTTTCCAGTTTCCAGTTTAAGTTTCCAAAATATTGTTGGGATTCTTTTGTAATTAAAAAGCAGAAGGTTTTTTTTCACTAACGAAGTTACAGACGGCTCACTTCATGCAAAGCAATCAATATTTGCGTCTATTTTTCGCCACCAGATGCGATAGTATCTGTTTCGTATTCCATTGAACAAAATATGTCAAGATTTTTATTTATTTTCGTTATTCCCTCGAGAAAAGTACTCCCGACGATTAACTCCTCAAAAATTCCGTGAAAATAGCATAGCGAATCAAAACAAAACAAACATTCTAATACCGAAAAGCAAAATAATGGGGTACTCTATGGTGTACTTGGAACCAATAGGATTATAAAGCAGTGAGCCAATTTTGAACCGCTGTTTTCCCTAATAAAAATTACATTGAAAATACCATACAATCTTATGTGCAAATACAGTGATATGAATGCTTGATACTGTAGATCTTTACGATAGGATAACAATTGAACATATTGTTTTTCACCATAGAATCAATTGTGAATGGCAATTCTACAATAGAAACAAACGGTTGTTAAGTATCGTAACAATGTAAACAATATTTTTTTCTCGAATAATTTCGAATAAAAACTATTCATTTTATGGTTTTTTTATCATCAAAATTTCGGCTACAATAGACTTTATTGTCTATGTATCATGTTGACAATAGAGTCATTCTAATGGAACAATACATGAACAGTAAGGTGTATTGTACAACCATTGAATCAATTACTACTTTATGGTTCTGTATGATAATCCTATTGTACTTTTTTATTCGGGTAAATAAAAAAAAAAAATAGTTTAACCACCCCCCCCAAAAAAAAATCTCTATATTGTCCCCCCCCCGCGCGTGGCCCCCCCCCCCCCCCCCAACCCCCCCCCCCCCCCCCCCCCCCACACCTTTTTTTCCCCCACAAGCCCACCCCCGCCGGGGCCCCCCCCAATCCAAATTCCCATGATTTGTGATTTATACAACATGCTCGTCTTGTCACACACGGCCATATTACCCAACTCTCACCTATAGGTAGGCTGCGTTGACCCAAAATATGGGTAAATTTGCAGAAAGTTATCCAGATTACAGCGGCCATATGAGAACTCGAAAAATGCTGGATTACTCCGATGATACCTAGTGCATTCTGTACCACATTGCTCATGTACTTGAACATCATATCGAAGGTTTTATAACATTCGAGAACAACTTTATTTGCCACATTGCATCAGCCCAAGTTTTTTTTAAATAATATTCTAATTCACCATTTAAAAAAAACTTCAAGGGTTATCTTTAACCGTCTGCGCTAAAAACTATATTCGATTTCTCCCCCAACTGAACTCGGCAATATCGGTTCAGTTTCCCAAGTTCAGCTTCAAAGATGGCTTCATTAATGAGTTTTTCAACGTAAATACGTTGTTCGTTTGGTAGAGCTCTAAGCTTAAATGCAATACTGCGACCGAATGCATCATGTTGGTCTTCACATTTAGCAGGTTGGAATTGATCATAAACGGCTGTGTTCATCATGTCATCACAATTTCGTTTCCTAGAATTGACATCGTCTGGACAGGATGACATTTCTGCTGACTCCGACGTGCTTCCGTTCATTAAAGCTAGCTCCAATGTGGCCTCCATCGATGGCTGTGGGGATACGTCGTCATCATCGTCATTCTGTGTCCGATGAATCGTAAATAAATCGTTTTGTTCTCCATTTAAGATTCACAATCATCAACTAACCTGAAAGTTCCTTTGATTGAGGTGAATAATATCGATATCGGAATCGTCTTGCCTATCTAGAAATTCCAGCAAATTGTAGTACCAAAGGGTAGGTTCAAATTGAACGCCATTCAACTCTGCCGCCCGTATCTTCCGTTTTTCTTTCCGATAGTTGGTCCTCAGGTTGTTGATCTTCTTAATGACTGATAATCGATCGGCACCCGGTTCTATCTTGGCCAATTGCTTTGCCAGCAGCCTGTAGGCTTCGATTTTCATCGGCCGATTAGTGTAATCTTTGCTCTGTACTTTCCATAGGCACGGAAGTCGTTTGTACAGGTCGATAAATTTCCGCACGGTCGGGCGTATCTCCCCCCCCCAAATAACCTCATTTCCCCCCCCCCCCCCCAAAATAATTTTTTTCCGTCCCCCAACCCCACCGGAACAACCGAGCGAGATTATTCCGAGCGGATTTTTACATGCTGGCGATCTCCCATATTTTGCTTTGAGCTAAGCTCTAAAATTTATTGTCCCTACACTGATAAAAAATATTGTAGTACTGCATCCCATGCAAATGTGTTTGATGTTACTATGGCGTTTCATAGTAGAATCTACCAACATCTGTTTCAAAACGACTATGATTTCAACAAAATTACCAAGTGCCCCTTGAAATTGAACATTTTATCATGGTTGTATCAATAACTTCAAATTTACCATATTGCCACCTGTGCATGGTAATATCAACAGAAATACTGTTCACATTAATAATAATAAACAGTTGACGAGTGCGCATCAACGGAAACTGATGTTTTTTTATGTTCAAGATATTGGCAGACAAAAAAGTAGAGGTTGTTGTTGACGATATTCTTGCCGATGTGGAGCTCATCCGAATGTTTATGCCATCCTGATTAGTAAGTTAAAAAAAAACAATTATTGGACTGACAGTTTGTAATACACGCATGATTTCAGACCACAGAATAAACTAGTCATATTTGAAAGCCTTTGAAGAGAAAACATTGAACGATGTGTTTTTGGCAATAAAATTGACTGGACAAAAACATTCATTACGTTCTAAGCTGAAAAATTGGGAAAGAACGTTTTATTTGAGCCGATGCAAACATCTTCCAGCAATCAGCGGAACGAGTTATTTTTGTCGAGTTCTCAACCATTTTTATTTTTTGCAAGCGAGCAATGGGATGTGAAAGGATATGTTAACCATTTTGCATCATTTCAAGTGTTATCTCCGCAATCTAAATTCTTCATAATGAATTGAAATCAGTTTGACAGACCATCTGTTCATCTTTATTAATTAGGGAACAATCATTATGTAAGATTGAAGTAGTTTTTTGTGTGACTAGAATCATAATAAGCATTATAAAGAAATAAGTCAATTGTGTCAAATAAATCACACCAATATTATAAAATTTTCTCTATTTCAGATTTATTCTGGTTACTACATGAATATTGTTAACAATACCATGCAGGGTATAATAGTATAATTCACTGCAATTTCATTTATATCGACAACATTTGGCAACGTTGTTATTTTAATTAGTTTTGGTTTCGTTTATACACGACAAAATGGTTAACCGTACCATTTCAAAGATTTGCCGGTGCATGGTAAAAATAACAACCATAGTAGTAATTTCAAAAGCATTATTCGTTCTACCGAAATTTTGTGGTATTTGGTTTTAATTTTAAACCTATAAAATAGCAACGACTATCATGTGGCTGTTTTCAGTGTAATAACTAAAATTCTCGATTAGGGCCTAAAAACATTTGTAAATAATAACTTTAAACGTTGATCTTTCACAAATCATGAGAATCCCACTATATCCAGCTACTCCATATGGTAGAACTAACATTCTTCTACCAAATTCTGCTTTCATATCACGAGAGTGATTTTTTTATTGGCTTATCAGATACTTTTCAATCCGTAGAGTATACTTTTTCATGGGACCCATGTTTTTTGAAGCCTGTAACTATTGGAAAATAATAAAAACTGTTTAATGACCATTTCACCCCATATGCGCCCACTGGTGAAAATCTATTTGGCCCTCTCTTCTCCAATCTGATGATTATTTTCTGTGGTGAGTTTCACGTAAAATTGTTAGCTCTTCACTCCTATGGAGAAATCGCATTAACCAGTCACTCTAATGGAAAGTTTCGTAACAAATCTCGACAACTTATTCAAAACGACGTATCTGATTTGGTAAACAAAGATTCAAACATTGATCGATATTTTCCACACACGCACATGCATCAGCACCATCATAACACAGTCCAATGTTTCTTTACCCATATGGTGATGTTAGTTTGCGTAGGAGTGCAACGATTATGGAGAAAATTTGCGTTTGAATTTTTGTTTACCTCTTCGTTGACAAAATCAGATACGTCGTTTTGACAAAGTTGTCGAGAAATATTGTTTTCGTGTTGAAGCGCTACCCGAGCTTGTTGTCAGTTCAAACCTTAACCAGATACATGTTACGAATAAAGACAAAAATACCGATGTTTAGCACACAACAAATCGACCCATCCTTATTACCTGATCCAGCTCGGATCTGAATCAAAAACAAAAACGATAAAAGTGTCAATCTTTGCGTAAAAGAACACGTCTGAACCCAGTCTGACGGGGAAACTTGAAATGGCCAAGGCGAAGATGCCTTTAATACCGCCGAGGTAAGCCAGCATCCAACAGCATACACAATCCCATCTCATTCAACGTCCTGTTTCTCCTTTCAGCCACGCCGTTCTGCTGTGGAGTGTAGCCAGCAGTGAATTCAGCCTTGATTCCTTCTTCATTGACAACAGGTCCACTGATATTTACAGCACTGGCCGAGAAGGAATGTCCTATTTGCCTTTATTTGTTTCATTGCCTTTAAAGGAAAAATATAAAAAATGGGGCTTAGGTCTGACGAGAAAGGTCTATTAAAAAGATAAATTTGCATTTCCAAGTTGAACCACGGACTAATCCCTTTTAGGCAAAAGGTTACGGAATTTTGTTCAATATTACCAAGCGGAATTTTGACAATTGATCTGCATGGAACAAAATCTCAACTTCACTTACGGAATAATCGAGTGGAATATATTTCCGAAAGTAAAAGTGACAGCTCCCATTAGTTTGCGTGGAAATCTTACAAATTCCAATTTTATTTTTCGTTCTTTAAGGCCAGTATCGATTTAAAAAGTAAAAAGGTTACGGAATTTTGTTCAATATTACCAAGCGGAATTTTGACAATTGATCTGCATGGAACGAAATGTCACCTTCACTTACGGAATAATTGAGCGGGATATTTTTCCGAAAGTAAAAGTGACAGCTCCCATTAGTTTGCATGGAAACCTTACAAGTTCTATTTTTATTTTTCGTTCTTTTCAGGTGGATACTGCTGCAGAAATTTCTTTTCGGTTCTTTACTTTTCCGTTTCAGTAAACGGAATATAACATGGGTTTGGGATAGAAAAAGAAATTTCTTTCGAACTCGATACCGACCTTTAGGCCAGTATCGACTTAAAAAGTCAAGTGGCTACGGAATTTTGCTCAATATTACCAAGCGCAAGTTTGACAATTGATCTGCATGGAACGAAATGTCACCTTCACTTACGGAATAATCGAGTGGAATATTTTTCCGGAAGTAAAAGTGACAGCTCTAATTAGTTTGCGTGGAAACCTTATAAATTCCAATTTTATTTTTCGTTCTTTTCAGGTGGATACTGCTGCAGAAATTTCTTTTCGATTCTGTACTCTTCCGTTTCAGTAAACGGAATTTAACATGGATTTGGGATAGAAAAAGAAATTTCTTTCGAACACGATACCGACCTATATGCGTTGCGTTTTTCATCACTAGTTTTGATGTGCAAGTATCATGCACTGGCGAAAAAACTTAACGAAGTTCATCCAAAAACCTTATGAAATTTAGCTACAAGGAATCAGTTTGAAATTCATACTTTTACCTTATGAAACGTGTTGTGTATCGTCACAGTCGTCTTAATCTAGAATTGTGTTTAATGCCTGGGACAGACATATAACGTACAGCCTTGTACAAACTGTCAGAAACTTTAATCCAGTACTAAAAAACAAGTACTAGACTTGAGGTGTACAACGCTGCACGTTGTATGTCTGTCCTAGGCATGAAATAAGAGTTTTATGATTTTCATTACAAAGCCTTATGAAACATTGGATTACAATAACAAATTTCAACTTTATTTTTCGTTCTTTTCAGCTTGGTTGATACTGCTGTAGAAATTTCTTTTCGATTCTTTACTTTTCCTTTTCAGTAAACGTAAATCAATATGTTTTTGCGATAGAAAAAGAAATTTCTTTCGAACACGACACCGAGCTTTAAGAAGTTTCATGCTTGCCAATAATAAATCGTGCTATACGCAAAAAAAAGCAGTAGAATCTACCATTTCGAGGGTAAAGGCCAGTTTCGACTTAAAAAGTAAAGAGGTTACGGAATTTTGTTCAATATTACCAAGAGGAATTTTGACAATTGATCTGCATGGAATGAAATGTCACCTTCACTTACGGAATATTCGAGCGGAATATTTTTCCGAGAGTAAAAGTGCCCAAGCAACACGAGACAGTCAAAATTGGTTACAGTGACTTGATTGTGACCTTATTGAGTCACATTAAGATTAAATCTACTGAGTTGCGACAAGTGTGCTGCTTGGGTGACAGCTCCCATTAGTTTGCGTGAAAACCTTACCTGCTGCAGAAATTTCTTTTCGATTCTTTACTTTTCCGTTTCAGTAAATGGAATGTAACATGGAATTGAGATAGAAAATGATTTTTTTTTAATACGTTTTATGTGAAAAGGTGCATGGATTTTATTTTTTCATAAAAAGTTTAGTATTGGATTTTTTGTACTTTTCATGTAATAAAACGAAATGTGTGAATAAAAGAGGTTTTATTTGTACCATCATAAAAACTTCATCACTTTTTGAAGCAATCGCGTTAAGCAGCTCTTCTGCGGGAATGGAAAAAAAATACTCGGCAGATCTGAGTAAAGAAGAACATCTATAGTAATTTATTACCTTCAAAAAATTCAGTGACTTCCACTGGCAAACCAAGTACCTAAACCACCACACGGTAAACTTCACTTAGCTTCGCCATTTTCCAGTTTTTTTTTCTTCTAGAACGATAATTGCAGCTGATTGTTTTTCGCGCGCGGTTTTTTATTTCGTTTTAAGTGCGAAAATGGATAGAATAGGGCAAAGTGAAAACACACTTGAATGACATTTCGCGCTCCATTGAAAATTATGTGCGGACCATATCAGTCTCATTGGAAACGAACCTGTGTATTAAGTGACGGGTGTTAAAAATTATGTGCGGCAAATGAAAATCATACTGGCTCACATGATTTCAATTCGAAGCAAAAATTATATATTCAGTGTATAAATGCGTTTGATTTTACCATGCCTGCGATGAGATCAACCATGATGCGGTTGATATCAAAATGAGGTCTGTCAAATATACCACAAATGTTGAAGGTTTTACCATAAACGTAGTATATTTGACTGAAATTTCATGGTAGTTTTGAAAATAGGCATAGTCGGGTAAAATGGTAGTTTCTACTACAAGATTTTTTTCTGTGTATGAAGACATGGCAGATTCGTTCAGTTTATAGATCATTGCACGATGGCGTCATCAATGCGTTTTTGACAGTTCAGGGAGCTTGTTTACGTGGACTTGGAATATTTTCGGTAAGATCGGTTTGAGATTTTGTGCTCTAAATTTATAACGATTGAAGTAAAATTGCCGGAAAACAGACACCAGTGCTTATCTTTACATCATTTCCTAAATCTCATCGTACAGAATCCGGAAAAGCCAATGAAAATTTTTGTTTGAGCGGTTCAAATTCTAATATCTTGTAAACAAGCTCCCTGAACTGTCAAAAAAGTTAGGTTAATACATTCGGTGCAATGATCTATAGTTAGTTAAACTCTGGCAGCTCTGGCCGTTACGTTTTCCCCTCTTGTCGCTCTATCTCTCTCTCTCTCTGGGTAATGACAATCAAGTTTGACAGAAATACGTGGAAGTCAGAAAAGAAAAACGAAAGTGTTGTGTGAATGTTTTCTCCCTACAATCATCTAGCGGATTTTGAATCTGCTGATGAAAATTGTTTAAAACAGTGAATAAGTCATAAAGCAGGTAAATTTCCGCTTGCCCAGCCACAGATCTGGCCACAGTACGACTGAAGGATGGCTCCGACGAGGAAATCTAATGATGGCCTGCTGGCCCGGGTAAATTTTCCTCTGTACGCAATCGAAATGCTCACCAGTCGACACGTCCTTGTGGCTGGCGGTGGCGGAGCCTCCAAAACCGGAGTGGCTAATGGGTTTGTAAGTGTCTTTCAATATTGCAATTTGAATAGGTCCATTTGATTAGAATTGTCCCTTTGATGTTTCAGGAGATTTACGAAATCTACCACAACGGCGAAAAGTACGTGGCAGATGAGGTGATCCGGCATGAAACCGGACCCACAGTGGTTATGAACTGTGCCACCAAGAACGATGAAAAACGGACCCTGCTTGTTGCGGGGCAGGAAAGTCACTGCCAAATGTATTTAGTGAATCCTATTATCAGTTTATCAGATGGTGAATATGCTGGAGGTAAAACAGAAACTTCGGACGGGTTGCGCAAGCGGAAAAATGTTTCCTATCAACCTCAGGCAAATGGTCAAGCGACGGTCAATCAACAACAGACTGAACAACAGAAGACCGATGAGGAGAAGGATCGTACTAGGAAGGTGATACGGTTTGAGATCAAAACTAGCGATTCGATACAAACGGATTTCACGGAAGCGGAACCATTACAGCGAGTTGTCCGAATCAGTCCAAACGGACGCCTAATGGCAACAGGCGGAACTGATGGTCACTTGAGACTGTGGAATTTTCCGAAGATGACAATGCTATCGGACATATCGGCTCACACAAAAGAGATAGATGATTTGGATTTTAGCCCGGATAATAAATATATTGTATCGATAGCCAAGGACGGATTGGGTGTTATTTGGTCTATCAATCCGGATAAGGAATCTCGAAAACTGACGTGGAATCCGCCGGAAGGCACCCGATATTTGTTCAAGCGTTGTCGGTATGGACTCATCGAAGGACACAAGGACAAGCATCGATTATTCACGTTGGCCAATCCATTTTCGAAATCAGGCAAAGCCAAAGGTCTACTCCAGCAGTGGGATCCAGACGTCGGTCGGTTGAGTCGCGTAGTGGAGATCGACGAATCGCTTGCTGCCTTGGCCGTGCGGGACGACGGGCGCTTCGTGGCCGTTGGAACCATGTTCAGTGGTTCGGTATCGATTTACATTGCATTTAGCCTGCAGCGGGTGCTGCACATTCCGAATGCCCATGCGATGTTCGTGACGGGGTTGGAATTCCTGCCCGTTACGAACTTTGACGGTCCGGCTATCAGTGCCAACACCGAGGCGGCCGTCCTCTCTATCTCGGTCGATAACCGAGTGTGCGTTCACAGTTTGCAGTATAGACGTAAGATACTGCTTGGGTTTGCCATTGGCTGGTCATTGATAGGATATTTTCTTTTCAGATTCTCTCCCGGCATGGGTTGCAATATTCGCGATAGTGGCAATTCTCTTCATCACGTTCTGCTTCTGTTCGTACATTGGACTGTAGGTATGCTCGGTGATGCGTCGTATTCTTTGTGTTATTATCAAGAAAGTGCATGTTGGTAGTGTTTACTTTGTACAGTCATGATGAGAAAGGAAACAAGATCAAGTAATCAGGTGATAAATAAATTACTTTATGTTAAGTTTCACCGATGTGACTACATTAGACAACAAAAATATAACAAAACAAAAAATAGCTTCTTTTAAGATGCGAGAGATGTTAATTTATTCAAATAAATTGGGGTAGTTTGTGATTACACGCGGATAGAGGACGTAAAGGCGAAGCCGTTGTTTTTAAAAACATGTTGAGAAAGTATTTCCAGTGTTGGACTTGATCAGTCGCAATTCTGGCGTATACAATATTCATCCTTAGGTCCATATGGGTTTGTTCATACACCACGTAGACTCATTTTTGAAAATCTCAGAAACCCCTCCCCCGTCGTAGATTTTTCATGCATACATTTTTTTTTTTTGAAATTTTGTATGGAGCGTAGACTTTGGTCAATGCAAGCACCACCCCACCCTCCCCCAAGAAAAGTCTACCTCATTTATTTTGAAACGTATTTTCAATACAAAAAAAAACTTCTTTAATATCGAAAACTAATCTACAAATGACATTTGTAGCCTAGTGAGAGTTGACTCTCTATTTGATTTACACGGAGAGTCACCTCATCAAAGGCGGCACTTGTCAGCTCGTTCTTGAGTACGAGTTGTCTCACCTCACATGACACGCAAAATAGGCTTGATAGCCATCTGGTAGAAGTATGTATAATCATTCTATGATATATGAACAACATTATAGTGTGATAGTACTCTCTGAATTGATCAAGACTGTGTCCTATTTATCACGGTTAGCTTCAACTTATACTATCTTTCGATTGAATCTCGACCAATTATGTCTGTGGTAATATTGGACTCGATCAATTATTCCACAGGCATTAAGAGTTATTCCGTGTTGAAGCTAAGCGCTATTTGAGCCTCTTATTTAATTTCGAATGTCAAGTCCCTACACACCACCTATTCATCGACTTTCAGGCCGCATACGATACTATTGATCGTGGAGAGCCATGGAAGATTACGGACGAGCACGTTTTTCCCGGGAAACTGAACAAAATGATCAAGGCTACGATGGATGGTGTACAGTGTTACGTGAAGATATCTGGTGCGTTATTGGACTGGTTTGAAACACACAAAGGACTTCGACAAGGCGATGATCATTACCGCCTCTTGTTCAACATTGCGCTAGAAGGTGGTATGAATCGTGCGGACTTTAACATGCGGGGTACGATTTTCTATAAGTCCGTCCAGTTCATCTGCTTCGCTGACGACGTGGACATTGTCGGCAGAACGTTCCAGGTGGTAGCTGATCAGTACACCAAGCTGAAACGTGAAGCGGAAAGGGTTGGATTGAAGGTGTATGCGTCGAAGACTAAGTATCTGTTGGCTGAAGGAACCGAGCGTGAGGCAGAACTGTGACAATCGACAGAGATGAGTTCGAAGTGGTGGATGAGTTTGTGTACCTCGGATCATTGGTTACGTCGGATAACAATTGCAGCACAGAAAATTCGGAGACGCATTATTACCGGAAGTCGTGCCTACTATGGACTCCACAAGACCTTGAGGTCTGGTTACCTTCACCCCCGTACAAAGTGTACCATGTACAAAACGCTGATAAGACCGGTAGTGCTCTACGGCCATGAGACGTGGACAATGCTCGAAGAGGACCTGCAAGCACTTGGAGTTTTCGAACGCCGCGTGCTTAGGTCCATCTTTGGCGGGGTATGTGAAACGGCGTATGGAGGAGAAGGATGAACCACGAGCTGGCGCAGCTATATGGTGAACAAAGTATCCAGAAAGTCGCTAAAGCTGGAAGGGTATAATGGGCGGGACATGTTGTACAACAACCCCGCATGTCGGACAACAACCCCGCTAAAATGGTGTTTGCCTCGAATTCGACCGGTACAAGAAGCAGAAGAGCGCAGCGAGCTAAGTGGTTAAACCAGCAAGACCTTGGAAGTGTGGGACATTCGAGGAACTGAACACAAACAGCCCTCAACCAAGTTTTATGGAGAAATATCGTGACGCAGTTGCGGTCTTATAGGACGTTGAACCAGCATAAGTAAGTAAGTAAGCAAGTACACCGTGTCCAATATATTCTCATACACTTTTTCCTTGCATTGGTGTCGTGCAACTACTCAACATGCTTCACGTATGTGTTGGTGCAGTTTTGCACTATGTTTATACAAACGCTTTCAGGTTATGTCCGATTGTTTTCATTCGGTGTTTATCTTTTACCAGCGATGAATGAGTTTCGTGCTGTGGTGATAAAAATGTTTTTGAAAGGTGAGCGCCCGGGCGCTATTTTCAGAAATTTTAAAAACCTCGGAGTAAAGCGGGATTTTGTGTACCGAACCATCCGAAGGTTCCCGGACACCTTCTCGTTGGATGACCGGAAGAGATCCGGTAGTACTCGTACGGTGTGGACTGCACGAGTTGTTAAAGTGGTCAGGGAACGGATTAGACGAAAATCACAGCGCTCTGTACGTAAAATGGCCGCAGATCTGAATGTTTCGAGATCGTCAATGCACAATATACTGCAAAATGACCTCGGATTCCAAGCTTTCAAGAAACGTAAGGTTCACGGAGTTTCGGAACCTTCCAAGCAGAAACGACTAGAAAGAGCAAGTCTGCTTTTGTCGCGGCACGGTGGGGAAGAATTTATCTTTTCCAACGAAAAGTTATTCGTCTTGCAACAATCCCACAATGTCCAGAACGACAGATTGTGGGCTCTCTCTACGAGAACTGTTCCAGAGAATGATAGGAATATTACACGGTTCCAAAGTGCTGCGTCAGTGATGGTTTGGGGAGGAATTTGCAAGCGAGGCAAATTACCACTGGTTTTAATCGAAAAAGGCGTTAAAGTGAATGCCGTATATTATAAAACGGATGTTTAGGAGAAAGTTTTCAAGCCATATGTACAAGAGGTGTTTGGAGATGATCACTATGTGTTTCAGCAGGACGGAGCGCCATCGCATACTGCAAATCTCGTTCAGGCCGAGAAAATTTGACCGACTTTTTGGACAAGAATGAATGGCCTCCCAGCTCACCAGATCTGAATCCCTTGGATTATTTCGTCATACATGCTGACGAAGGTAAATGACCACAGGGCGTCTAATATGAACCTGTGACGGTTTCGAAAAACGTCTGTAGCTGGACAAGAAGATTAAAGGCGGTGTTATTCCAAAACATATGCTGTAGTTGATCAGTATTATATTGCAATATAATGAGTAAAGTTATCAATAAAATCTGGATTATCGATTTGAAATAGAGTTTGATTTTGTATGAGAATATATTGGACACGGTGTACATCCACTGTTCGCTAACTGGGTGCTTTTTAACTGGGCGCTTGCTAGCTGGGCTATATCCCAGTTAAAAAGGAAATAAACTTTTAACTTTAACTTCAAGAATCAGCGTTTGACATGTTGTTGTCAAAATTCGGAAGGGGCATGTAAAAGGCATATAGGGTTCGAGGAGGAGTGAAAAATTGTTAAATAGTGCGAATTTGAGTCGTAATCCCATACAAACTGAGTCAAATATTTTGCACAATGGGGTGCACAATATGTTAAATAGCAATAGCGTATAAAGAATAAAAACATTATGTAATTTATGTATTGCGCAATTAAATATGCCAACCGACATCAGATCGAAAGCCTCTTCGAAATTTATTTACATCTGAAATGTCAGCCCAGTTACCGAGCAGCATCCGCTAACTGGGCTGTGCACTTAGCCCAGTTAGCGAACGGTTGCTGTAATTTAATTCGTGGTTTGAATTGACAGATACAAAAATATTCTTAATGCTTAAAAACCCCCCCCCCCCCCCCCCCCCCCTTTTTTTTTTTTTTTTTTTCCATTTTTTTTCCCCCTTTCGAGAATCCATGCGGAGAATCATCAAAGAAGACCTGCATGCATCTTCCAGAGCCAGAGTGAAACGCCACTTGATTACGGACCGGGTCAAGGAACTACGAGTGACTCGTTCCAAGAGATTGCTTTCCTTGTTGAAGAAGGAAAAAATGATAATCCTGTTCTCCGACGAAAAGCTTTTCAGCATCGATGCTGTGGCCAACAGCCGCACGGACCGGTTCATTTCACCGCAGAAAATGGAGAACGTTCCGGAAAAAGTGAAATTCTGATTTCAAACCAAACATCCGGCTGGTGTCATGATGTTTGGCTTGGTGGCGTCCAACGGTTTGAAAATGTCGCCTGTTTTCATTGATGCTGGAGTTAAAATCAATACCGAAGTGTATATCAGTATTTTAAAGGACCAAGTTCCCTGGGCGAAGGCCAACTTCTCCGAGGTCCAAAACGTTGTCCTACAGCAGGATGGAGCGCCGTGTCACACGTCCAATCGAAAGCAACACGGTGATTAAGTTTCCATAGAAATACTGGCAGATAGTCTTCACAGTAGTGGTTTACCAGAAATTTTAAATAACCCGCATAATCACAAACCATTCCTGTACCATTTCCTTTATTGGTGACGAGCGTTTCCGTTATTGTTACGACACTTACTCTTATAAACTAACAATCTCCTATATAGTTTTAACAATATGTCAGATAGTAAAAGGCCAAATAACAATATGCTGAATAGGCGGTTAAGTTAGGTTACCATAAAAAAATGACAATTTTCACGAACAAAATTTTTGCTGTAATCTATGCCAAAAAGTTGGTAATTATCCAGAAAGAGTGCAGACAATAAAAAACCTGTCTATGACAATATAACATATATTAACAATATGTGTTAATGTAGAGGTTGTATGGTGAAAACGAGATTAAACTATTTGATAATAAAGGATGTCCGGAAAGTAATGGGAAAAAATTAATATAATATTATTTATTTTGAAATAATGATAAGAATTCTTATTTATTGCTCAGATTCAAGATATATAAGTATACAGAGATGTGAGTATGTTTACTTAGCATTCTACTCCTGATTTGGATATTTTGGTAAGCATAGAGTAACCGTGGTCCATGAGGTGCTGTCCATGAGTTTCTGCTACATCAGCTGCAAGTTTTTTCCAGATGCGCTTGAATCCAGTGAGGTTTTTTGGTGGCATATGTCTCTTAGAATACTCCTGTTTGCAAATTGACCAAAATTCTTCAATTGGTCTAGCTTGTGGCAAATTCGGCGGATTTTTGGATTTCGGGATAAATTCAATATTTTCTTTCCCAAGGAACTCAAGTACTCTTTTTGCGTAGTATACCGATGCCAGGTCTGGCCAAAATAAAACACTGTTGGTAGAATGATGCTTACGAATGAACGAAATCAAACGCTTCTTCAAACATTCGTTGAGATAAATTTCTGCATTAATTGTTCCGGTTGTAATATATGGCTCAGACACGTTCCCAAATCGATCCAAGGCCTGCCACACAAGGTATTTCTTGAAAAATTTAGATTTTTTCTTCGTTTTTTCATCGTACGAAACTTCTTTGGGATTAGAACTGTGGTAAAATTTTCGTCCTGGCACTTCTTGTGGGTCAAATGGAACATACGTCTCATCATCAATTATAAGAACTTTTTGACGTGACTTGTCGAGAACAAAACGAGCGCCTGATTTCGCACGAGCAGCTTGGTCCTTAACATACTTTGGCACGATCTTTTTTGTTCTCGCCTTGATACGTAGTTTGTTAATTTTAATATCACTGAGTGTTGACTTTGAAATATTCATTTTCGATGATAATTGGCGAACTGAAATATCCGGTTGCTTCTTAAATGCCTTTTCTACAGCATTCACGACCTTTCGCGTTGATACGGACGCTGGACGACTTGATAGTCGATGAAAATCAGCTGTACCAGTTTCGGAATACCTTTTTAGAACATTGTAAATAGTGCTGGATGGAACTCCTTCTGCTTTGAAGTGACGATACGTGGTAGTTTTGCACCCATCAGCGATATTTTGAAAAAACTGGACAATGCGTTTCGCACGCGCTTCCTTTTCGCTACGCTTCATTGTTTTGGTACATGACGTTTATGCACACTTAACTAAATATGAGTACTGCAAAGAAAAACCTACTCAACGGTATGTTTCACGCTAAATTTAACCTAAGCATTTGTTACAAAACATAGTGCTCAAATTTTTCCAGTTACTTTCCGGACATGCTTTAATAACATAAAATGTGATAATATATCTTACATTCGAAATATAGTTTTGACTATATAGCAAATTGTTTTTCGTTATGCGGGAGCTGTTCGTATAATTTACTGACAGTAAAAACAAATGGCCTTCAATCTAGGCCAACTGACAACTTCCAGAATTAGCTACATGGGCTTACCCCAAGGCTCATGTTTAAGTCCCTTACTTTGTAATTTTTATGTTAAAGATATTGATAACTGCTTGGAAAATAGATGCACGCTAAGGCAACTTGCATACGATGCTTGGTCTCCTATAGAGGACCACGTGCGGAAATCTTGCAAAGACCATTGCAAAATTCCCTAAATAATCTGTCCATCTGGGTCAGAAAATTGGGGATCGGTTTTCACCGCAAAAAAACCAAGTTGGTGGTGTTTACCAGCCCTACTGCGTCTCAAGCTGTTGGAAAGAGACATTAGCCAATATTTGACCTTCAAATACCTTGGAATCATGTTTATTTCAAAATGCACTTGGAGTACTCACATTACGTATTAAAAACAGAAAAGTCAACAAAGGATCAATTTTCTAAGATCAATTTCCGGGACATGGTGGGGTGCTCACCCGGAAGACCTAATTAAACTCTATAAAACAACTATTCTTTCAGTTCTAGAATATGGCTCTTTTTGCTTCCTCTCGGCAAGAAACTTCTTATTTAGCATATCAAGTTTTTTGCTTTCACAATTAGCTTATTGCTTGCGCTTAACTTAGTGTTCTTTACGCACTGACACAGTTATTAATTGAGAGCTTTCGATGCCAGGTACCATTTTTGCATTAGTATGATTGTGTGGCAAGTACAATCATACCCCATGCCCAGGGAGTCGAGAAATTTTTCTTAACGAAAAATTCCTAGACCAGACCGGGAATAGAACCCAGCCACCTCCAGCATGGTGTTGCTTTGTAGCTGCGCCTTTACCGAATGAGCTAAGGGAGGACCCAAGAAACAGCCACCTCATTAAATTGAACACATACAATATTGTTGTTTACGTAATGCCCTTGGCTACATGCATTCAACGCACAACATGAGCCTGGAGGTTCTGGCAGGAGTAAAAACCCTTACAGTACCGCTTCTGGGAGCTTTCATCTAGAATACTGATCAAGTGTGGAATCAGTAACAACCTCGTGATTGAAAACTTCGAAGAAACGCTCGAATTGAGTATCCAGTCTAGATTCTTGCAAATCTATATTAACCAGGGAAGATGTACCTATATTAATCTCATCACTTTGCAATTCATCCTACTTGAAATAAAACGATATACACGTGATAGGATTAGTTAGTAATGTTTGTTGTAGTTATTTAACGTAAGCAAACATTATTAGAAAACGAAACCGATCCTTCAACTGCCCAATTGTTTGATTCATCGTAGGATGAATATAGGAACAATGAGATTAATATGGGGGCAGTTTCCCTATATGTCATCCGGTATTAGACTTCCTTGCTATAACTCTCATAGTGTACGCTTCCCTCCCTACACGGATAAAAAATCAAATAATCAATATATTAATGCAAAGTTATACCCTTTATGTGTTATGATCACATACATTACATAACTAATAAAATCATTTTTATTTGTGCTTCACTTCCAACGTATTATCTCGTCAGATAGTTTGCATATTCAAATCCAATGAAAAGTATGTGTCGCGCCTAATGAAAATTATGAGATTTGACACATACTTTTGATTGTGTTTTGGATTGAAAAATCAACATGGCGCTCGACAGCTATTGGTCATTGTCAATATAAATTGGTTGGTAATTTGCTTCTATTTTATAAGTGTTCGTTCGGTTCAGCTATATTGCGCCGAATGGGTAAACCACATGGACCATTCGGAAGCGCATCCGTCCCCGCGGGACAGCGAAGAGCCGATAAGAACTACAAGAAGGATCTTTTCGGCACCCGCTGGAAATTCAATCTATCCGCCGGAGCCGTTCAATTCAGGGGGATCGTGCTAGAAAAGGTCGACATCGAAGTCAAGCAGCCGAACTCCACCATCCGCCAATACGCCCGAATGCAGCTCATCGAGAACGGCAAGAAAATCACTGGTTTCATTCCCCGGGATGGTTGCCCTATATCGAAGATAACGACGAGGTTTCGGTCGCATAATGTCACGCCATCGATATTCCCGGAGTCCGTTTCTAGGCGGTTAACGTTTCACTGCTGTACTAGAGAAGGACCGGTCCAAGTCAGGGTCCACGGTGGAAAAAAGTGTGTCGAGAAGAAAGAAAAAAGAAATCCGCTGGCAAAGGCACATTCCGATTGAAATATATTGTTATTTACGGACAAGTATGTCCCTGTAACGAGTTGAGGAGAACCCAAATATAAGCTTTTGTGAAATTTATTTGTTTTTTGATTAATAAATAGCACTTTTTTAAAGGATAATATTGAAAAAATTATCCTAACCTCATTTTTCCTCCCATATAGTTTCAAGTTTATGAATTTTATTTCCTCATTATGGTAAATGCCATAACACACCATATAAAACATATTCAAATAGCTGCATTAACACTATATGAATTCTGTTATAATTCCTGTGCTTTCTCATAAAGTTTATTACATTATCATATGGACATTATGTGTAAATCGTTATGGCACGAAACGATAAAACGGAAGAATAAGATGAATTATGTCGAAATACAGCTCAAGGTTTTCTCTGAATGTGTAAAGGGTGTCACTTTTCAAGATTATTCGTTTTGGTGAGCACTTTATTTTTTCCAGTACTGTACATTGGTTATGAATTTTTTTTATCCGTGTATGTTCTTCCATCCCTTCCTCACTAAGTTCTTCCATTGATTATGATCTCTCCATAAAGCAGGCTATTCAAGAAATTCCAGATCAACTTTGACCTATTTTAATTCCCGATATTTTTATTTAAAAGTTCCAACATGTCTTTTGCAATAGATGAATTTTTACTGATGGGTCGCGCATTGATGGATCCACCTACACGGATAAAAAAATTCATAACCAATGTATATGAAAATCCAATAATTTTTCGCCATAACGATTTACACATAATGTCCATATGATAATGTAATAAACTTTATGAGAAAGCTCCAATAGGAATTATAACAGAATTCATATAGTGTTAATGCAGCTATTTGAATATGTTTTATATGGTGTGTTATGGCATTTACCATAATGAGGAAATAAAATTCATAAACTTGACACTATATGGGACTTGATATGGGAGGAAAAATGAGGTTAGGATAATTTTTTCAATATTATCCTTTAAAAAAGTGCTATTTATTAATCAAAAAACAAATAAATTTCACAAAAGCTTATATTTGGGTTCTCCTCAACTCGTTACAGGGACATACTTGTCCGTAAATAACAATATATTTCAATCGGAATGTGCCTTTGCCAGCGGATTTCTTTTTTCTTTCTTCTCGACACACTTTTTTCCACCGTGGACCCTGACTTGGACCGGTCCTTCTCTAGTACAGCAGTGAAACGTTAACCGCCTAGAAACGGACTCCGGGAATATCGATGGCGTGACATTATGCGACCGAAACCTCGTCGTTATCTTCGATATAGGGCAACCATCCCGGGGAATGAAACCAGTGATTTTCTTGCCGTTCTCGATGAGCTGCATTCGGGCGTATTGGCGGATGGTGGAGTTCGGCTGCTTGACTTCGATGTCGACCTTTTCTAGCACGATCCCCCTGAATTGAACGGCTCCGGCGGATAGATTGAATTTCCAGCGGGTGCCGAAAAGATCCTTCTTGTAGTTCTTATCGGCTCTTCGCTGTCCCGCGGGGACGGATGCGCTTCCGAATGGTCCATGTGGTTTACCCATTCGGCGCAATATAGCTGAACCGAACGAACACTTATAAAATAGAAGCAAATTACCAACTAAATTTATATTGACAATGACCAATAGCTGTCGAGCGCCATGTTGATTTTTCAATCCAAAACACAATCAAAAGTATGTGTCAAATCTCATAATTTTCAGTCATTAGGCGCGACACATACTTTTCATTGGATTTGAATATGCAAACTATCTGACGAGATAATACGTTGGAAGTGAAGCACAAATAAAAATGATTTTATTAGTTATGAAATGTATGTGATCATAACACATAAAGGGTATAACTTTGCATTAATATATTGATTATTTGATTTTTTATCCGTGTAGGTTTTATTTGTATAATTGATATCCTTATTCCCCTCCCCCCCCCCCCCCACCCTGACTTTGGTTTGTTTTTTTGGCTGGGCGGGCGAATTCCCGTTGGGGGGTTGTTTTTTGATGCCCCCAACCCCTTTTTTTTTTTTTCTCTGGTATTCTCTCTTTTTTTGGATTATCTTTGTTTTTGTCCCCTCACATTTCCCCATCCCACACAACACGAAAGCGGGCTCTCTAGCAAAGGTGGGCGCACAAGAAGGCGAGATTTTCGATAAAAGAATTTCACATGATGAATTTTTCCCATTAGTACGTCAGAGTTCTCTTCAAAGTTGGCAAAACGATTATACAAGTGATTCTCTTGGGCGGTGGTAACATTCCATTATTCCAAATGTTTCGTCGAGATCGTGGTTCAAAGGTCCCGGGAGGCTGAAGCCGTTCCCTACCCTATTTCCAGAAATTCCGAAAACGCAAACGAAATAAACAGAATTTTTCTATATACCGCATACTAAGGGTATGTATGTGTATAGTATAGGTTAAAGAGCCTGGATCCAGGCACTCTATCTAACGTTCTATTTTACTCAGTGACTGAGTAGAATTGTATTCCTTTCTCTTCTCACTCGAAAATGTTACTCAATTTTCGTACAAAAGGGTATCAACTCAATTTTTGAGTATACGGCTACTGTTGCCAATAAAAAAATACTAATTACAGCCACTTTCAAATTGACTTACCATATTTTTTACAGTGCATAAAAAGCTTAACCTGGAGTGAAAGCCGCGAGAGAGTGTTGAGAGTCCGAAGAAACAAAATGTAAACAATGAACTGCGAGAGAGCAATCTGCGCGCGCGATAGGATGAAAAAAAATCGTTGGTCTCTCTTAAACTGACATTGATTCTCTAACGGTTCATAATCCTGAATTTGCTTGGATTAGACAATAACATTAAACTATTCATCCATATTTTTATTTAAGTTCCAACCGAGTCAATTATTGTCGCGGTCATTAACAGATACTGAAAGTACAACACAAGATAAATTACATTTGCATTCAAGTGCAATGCTTTCCGATCTCTTCCGGTTTGCGTATACTCTTTTTTTTTCATTTGTAACCGTTTATATGAGAGAATGCTCTCAGAGAGCAAAATGTTGTGTGGTAAAGAAAGGAGTTTCGTATATAATCTGGAGCTGGGAGGGTAACATCTGCTGCACCTAATACATGCACAAATCTAGATAAATATTTTAAAACGTTTCATCTGACATGTTCGGTTTTCTTTATTTACCAATTTTTAAAATTATGCCAGCTATACGTATTATCATTTAAAGCATCAAGAAAGTTAATAAATCACAGGAAATGATATTTTACGCTAAATAAACAACGTCGAAGAAACTTCATTATCAACAGAAAATACCATTTGTAATGTTTATCTAGAAACTGAATTGCAGCAAGCGTTGCCTTGTGAACACAAGATTGTTCTTTTTGTTTGTACTGTCAAGAAATTGAAAGAGTTATTTTGTTTGTGTGGTGGTCGTTCAGCAACCAACCAAGTTTTTTTTTTCCTGCGCAAGTTGCTCAGTGTAATTTTCAGTTCCATTTCATTGCGTGTGACAATCGGTTCGCTTCTTTGTGCGTTGATCGCGGTTTGTTGTTTAAGTTTAATTCAGTAGTTGTTTGGTGCCATCTGCAGATATTTAGCAGTGCAAAACGAAGTTCTTGAAGCTTTCAAATAGGTTTTTAATATTTTGTCGGTTTTAATCAGTAATAATCAATTAAGTGAAGTTTTAGTGACCGTTCTTGGCGTGGAATAATCGACGTTTTAATCCACTGTAAGTATCCTCATTCGGTGAACAATCCGGGGACCAGTTTTCGTTCCAGCCTGCGGGTTGCGCGAACAATGGTTGGAGTCGCAAGGATCCATCTTGTTTCTGGGTTACAGTTTTTTTTGCGTTCTTAAATTGCGCGTTCATTAAGTACGACGATACGAATAATTAACCAATCGCCAAACTCTTAGAACTAGTTTTTTTTTCCTCAGAGGGCAATCCCCTTCGTGGAAGTAAAAGGCAAACGACGTCAAAATACATGGGCTTGGTAGTATTCAATCACACTGAGAAAAAAGATTGGTAAACGCAAACATATTATTGTTTCATTTAACCGGAATGTTATGTTGAATTGGGCACAAAAATCATATAAGTTTGATTTAACTACCTACGGTGTTTAAAACAAACTAAAGTTTTAAGTAATCGTTTCGGGAATTAAGCAGTTAAGTTAAACTGACATCCATTTGAATTTACATTTTATGTTGGTTGTTTTATTATGACAGCTACGAAATTCAACCAACAGATTTGTTGGTGATTCTACCAACGCTTATAGATCATTGCACGAAATGTATTAACCTCACTTTTTTTACAGTTCAGGGAACTTGTTTACAAGGTGTTAGAATTGTTAAATATATATATTAAAATATATTAAATTTTAATTGGCTTTTCCGGATACTGTACGATTAGATACAGGAAATAATGTACAAATAAGCACTGGTGTCCGTTTTTCAGCTGTTTTACTTCATTCGCAATAAATTTAGTGCACAAAATCTCAAACCAACCTTACCGAAAATATTCTCAGTCCGCGTAAACAAGCTCCCTGAACTGTCAACAGCATTGATGACGCCATCGTGCAATGATCTATGGTTTGTTTCAAACAAATGTTTGTATGATTTAAACTGGATTGCTGTTTGAAAACGGTTGAAACAACAAACATATTCGTTTACGATCATCTGCATTTCTTCTATAATTTCAAGAATATTTATTTGAAAAAAATGCTAACAAACATTAGAAAAGCGCACATTTACATTTGGGGCTATTCATAAACCACGTAGACTTTTCTGGGGGGGGGGGGGGGGGTGTCTGACCAAAGTCTTTGCTCCATACAAAAATTCAAAAAAATGTATGGAGAAAAATCTACGAGGGGGGAGGGGTTTTTGAGATTTTCAAAAATCAGTCTACGTGGTTTATGAACAGGCCCTTTATAGACTTCTCTCAGTTTTTCAGTTTTTTTTTAAATAAAACATTAAATTTTCACCTACGATTAAAACTTCCGCGAAAATACACCATTGTGTATTGTTGAGTGACAGCGTCAGAGCATGCAGCGGGACCGGATGACGGAAAATGAAATAACCCAAAAAAATAGTTTGTTTTAAATTTAATTTTGAGTTATTTTTTCTCCAACTGATATTTAGCAGTTTGATTTAACCGCCGCTTTAGTTGAATCAATCTAAAAGATTTAATTTGTTTCCCCGAATCAACGCAACCTGTGTTTTAGTAAAAATAAACCCCTTTCAAGGTTCAAGGAAACAACAAAAAAACAAAAATAAATTATATTTTTTTTTTATTTTATTTTTTTGTTATAACAAACACCCCCCATCCTCTCCACAAAACAAAAAAAAAATAAAATAAAAAAAAAAAAAAAAAAAAAAAATAATAATTTATAAATAATAATAAAAAAAAATAAATTATATACAACAATATTTTTTTTCCCCCCTCAATTTATATACAGTAGGTTTTTTTTTTTTTTTTTTTTTTCAGATATTTCACATTATTCGTAAAAAAAAGAAATACTACAAAAAAAAAAAAATACCTTTTTTAAAAAAAAAAGAAAAAAATTTCCGTGAGAGAAAAAGAGATGGTATACAATTGCACGGCCAGCCATGTCGACTCAATTTTGAGTCGTTTTTGACTCACTTTCGTCATTAGTGGAGTCACTCAAATTTGAGTAAATGTAACTGGGATTGACAAGCCGACAAATCAAAAACATCCATCTGATTTGAGTCGATGTTTTTGATTTGTCGACTTGACAATACCAGTTACATTTACTCAAATTTGAGTGACTCCACTAATGACGAAAGTGAGTCAAAAACGACTCAAAATTGAGTCGACATAGCTGTCCGTGTGTAATCAAAAATTGAGTAAAATGAAACGGGCGTGTAGGGGTTTTTTTTTTCATTAGGGCGAATCTAACATTGAGAGACTCTCCTTGATTACTTTCTCTTTCATTCGTATTTCAATCAGCTTTACGTTTTTCATTCTACTATTCGTAGAGTATGCTTGCCAGCACTGTTGTGTTTCGATCTGTACTAAAGAATGCCTCGAAAGTTTTATAATGGCGCTGTAACAAATGAAAGAGAGCGAGACCTGAGAGAATCTCTCAATGTTAGATTCGCCCTAATGACAAAAACCAAAAAATTAATTTCTGCCCCCCCCTCCCCCAACCAATTGTTTTTTTTTCCACTGTTTCGTTTCCCTCTTACACTTGCACTGATGTGATTCAGATGCATAAGTGTGCGTAAATTAAACATCAAAAAGGTCCATGGTTGCTAATCCCTCTCCAAGGCTGGATTTTGTACCTGGGCGCTGGTGGGAGGGCCTAATCTCATGTTAATGATGCATTGGAGATAGCTGATTTATGATAAATGTCGCTAGGTCATATCATTGTATGACCTTCTACTCTAATGAACCATTCATGGGAGAGCCAAAGGTCCAGCCACACAAAGTAGTGATAATATCACACTCGCTCCTCTTTCTATTTAATAGCCGCGTCGTAGCACGCATGTATACAGGCACTAAAGTTGAGTGTGATATTGGCGGGTTTTGAAAACGTTTAATATTCAATTTGTGGTGGAAGTTTGAACTGTGTCCTAGAATTTCCTATGCAGTGAACTTCTAGACCGTGGCCATAAGTGTTGTGGTTTTGTGGGATGCGTAGGCCCCGTTTAGGAACTCAGAGTATCGTATCACTGGGGTTTGTCATAGGATGGTTTGTTCAGAATGAAAGAGGTGTGCTACCGGCAGGCTTTGCCGCAATTTACGCTTAGACGAGGCTAGAAACAGTTTGTAGACGCCTGACATCAAGTAGTAAAGGGACACGACAGGAGGTGCACTTTTCATTGGCGTGGGAATTCTTTCATTGTTGTTTATTCATTGATTGTCATTAACTAAACACCAAGTATACCTAAATTGCAATTCTAATTCTAATTCTAATATTAATTATAATTTAAATATGTGCGGTATAGGACAGCCGACTTTCAAATTATTGCAAATCATAGAGAGATGTTACTTTGATATAGCAACTTGCAGCGTAAAAACAACATGACATTTACAGTGGCATCTCAAATAGCCTGGTCACATTGATACGAACTAAAGGGGATGATTCGCTCTATCTTTTCGGGATGTGCCGTATATCATTGTAATGCGGAATTGTAAATTAACGATTTTATGATTTTCTTTTTGCAGAATTTTCAACCGGTCCAAAACGACCTACCTTAACCACCTACCCTAACCTATCCTTGTTCCTTCCCATGGAGTTCATGTGGTCTGAATAGAATAGTTCGCCATTACCCCTCCTCCATCATCGGCTTTGGACTGACTTGCGCTCTTATTGCCCCACCAAATGCTGCAAAATGAAAATTAAATGAAAATGAAAAAGGTCCATGGTTGCTAATAGGCATACATTTTTGATTTTGGGTTTGGCAGATATTTTGAAACACATTTCGACACCCCAAACACAAACACAACGTTGCAGACCCGCATAATCACAAACCATTCCTGGACCATTTCCCTTATTGTTGACGACCGTTTCCGTTATTGTAACGACATTTACCCTTATAGTTGACAACTATAAACTAACAATCTCCTATATAGTTTTAACAATATGTCAGATGCTAGAAGGCCAAATAACAATATGCTGAATAGGCGGTTAAGTTAGGTTAGCATAAAAAAATAGCAATTTTCACAAACAAAATGTTTGCTGTACTCTATGCCAAAAAGTTGGAATATAATCCAGACCGAGTGCAGACAATAAAAAACCTTTCAATTACAATATGGCATACATTAACAATATGAGTTAATGTAAGGGTTGTATGGTGAAAATGAGATTGAACTACTCGATTACAATAACAAAATGTGATAGTATATCTTACATTTGAAATATAGTTTTGACTATATAGCAAATTGTTTTTCGTTATGCGGGGAGTGACTAACCCCCTGGTGAAATCAGAAATAGCGAAATACCATTAAATTTGATTACATTTTCCATGTAGAAAACATATCGCATACGTAATAATAACCTTACATTTTTGTTCTATTATTTGTCACTAACATGTTACGAAACTATCAAAACTAACGCCATTTTCAAACATTTCTTTATGAAAACAGATGCATAACTTAACCAAGCTCCAGCTGTTTCAACTTTTTTCCTTCCCCCCCCCAATAATTTCAAATAGGTCCTCACTTCTCCCAAAGACAAAGCTTGCGTTGCGAACTCGAGGTTCACTGGCTCTTTGAAGTTTCAATGTGAAGTACTCAGTCTCCATATAGTCAAATGCATGTGCTAAGTTTCATTTAAGTCGATGCCACTTGAATTTGACTGAACGGTCATTTGCCGTGAAGATGCTCAATAAAAATCACTAGGCCATGTTTGGAAATAAGAAGGGTTGTTGAACTTTTGACATAGTCTCGACAATTCGACACTCTCAATTTATCTAAATGTACATATTACATATAAGTTTCTAAATATGGAAGCAATCTTTAGCATCAACAATTTATTTTGTAATGAAATCCCTTTTAAAAAAAAATAGAGGTAATATGCGAGGTGTAATAGGCCAAGAATCTGCCCTGAAACCCTAGTAGACATTGATAGAAAAGATTGATCTCTTAATAGTATTTCTCATGTTAACTTGAATTGGTTCGTGAGGTGTTAGTTCTTAACCAAATTAATCAAAATTTAAAGAAGCCGAGCACGATATAATGTGGAATCGTTTAATCACTGTGGACCGTAAACTTCTAAATTTGCATCAGCTTAGTACCCACCATTATGATCTACTATTTAGCCGATATTATTAGTATAGCTCATAGCCCTAACCAACTATTAATGGACCCTTACAACTTCTACCAACAACACGTTTTTCCAGTGAAAAGAAACACTTTCAATCACTGCTTCTGTCAATAGCAACGATCGATTCACTTTCTGGTTTTACCATATAAAGTGCATCGAGCGTGTAAGCATCTCGTCGCCGGGGCAATGCACTTCAATTTCTTCCTGTGTGTCGTCTTGTTGGACAAAATATGAGTGTGGAAATGTGGCGACGAGTGATGAATCCAAACAAGAGTCAGTAGTATGAGGCCTTTTTCTCGATATTTGATTTATTCATTTGTTTGTTATGTGACGAATATTCAGTCAATCAACAACGGGAGCGGAAAAGAAACCTCAGCCAAACTCATACCTATTTGGACCATTTTCCCTTTCACGCAGACAGCCCACGACGCCTGACAACTGCCAATTGCGAAAATAAAGAAGTTGTAATCCATCGCCTTCCCTACATGGGAGGTACCTCAACCGACCTAGCGCATCTGGTTCGACTGGTCTAGTGCGTCTGCATCTTCGCAGATAAATATATCTTGTACGCTTAAGGTCGGTCTTGCTTAGTTCAGCCGTACCACAACTGTTTGCTAGCATTGTGGACATCAGTATAACATAGGAATAGGATTTTATTTATCTTAAGCGATGCATCGAGTCTGATTTTCCATTCATTGTTTTCCTTTTCTTTACAGACAAACGCCGACTATCAAGAGAAAGAGAGCAAAATAAGGAAACTTGAAAAAACCAAAGTGTTGTGTGGGCTGATCCAACTGGAGTATTGTCTGTGTTCATTGTGTCGTTTGAAATCGAACCAACTCATCACCATGTCCGACGCAGTTAAGGAAGTTCAATCTGCTGAAGGTGAGTCAGTCAATAACACTAGAGTAAAATTAATTTTACGCCGAACAAACAAAGATGACGGACAGTCCACAGAGTAATTAAGTAGCTATCCCGCAAGAGATATAACGAAACGTTACTGGTAGGAAACAATTTGAGCTATAGCAGTCTGGTCGGCGTGATCAGTTATACGACAATGAATTGGAACATTTTGCATACTTTTTCTCATTGACTGACGTTCCTAATTACTTACCGTGGCAAATATGGAAACTGGATTGGTTTGAAACTTGGTTGGCACCGGTCGGACAGTGATGAATTGCAATATTTGAAATATGGCTGTTACATTTCTATGGTCATGCCAAAATTGGAACTTGCGAATTCGCGCTTTCACATATTAATTGTTCAGAGACATTTCCGATAATTACATGTGGGTTTTAGGTTTGGCTTGGTTCGATAAGTGGAAGCTATCCTGCTTTCTAATTTCTACCTACTAATGTGTGTTCCTTATTTGAATTTACGGCCTAAAACCATCCTTATATCAATCACTTATTCAAGCCACGAACTTTTGACCCACGCCGCCCGTGTCAATAAATCTCAATTTAAAGGATTATCAATTTTATATTTTTCCGCACACTCCTACCGCCAAACCATCGAACTTCATCCTCCGGGGAAATGTTTTCCCTTTTAGCGTGAAGAAGAGTAATGTGTAAAACGTTTCCTTCTCCAGATTTATTGATAAATGTTCATCTGATGGCAGATTTGTATCAATCGAGGAAAATTTCGATGCTCCTTTATTTGCTTTCAAATCCTTCACCATGATTATCATCATATTACAATGAAGTAATAATATTTGCCTATTTGAGGAAAGACACGGTCGATCCTATGCAAACAACCACAAGTTTGAGGCTTCTGTGTGTAGAAATACCGCATCATAATAAGATTTTATCGAATCAATTAAAATCTTGGAAACCGAAAATAACTTTATCTACTTGGTCGTAACTACTGCATAGCTGCAGAGGGGCGTGTTTGCATGCTGCCACCACTTAACGTCCTAGTCGTCTCGGTTATGGCTTATCTACTACTCCGGAAGGATGGATCCTCTTCTGGCCTTTTCCTGCCACCAAATCCTGACCTTCAAGCCAACCACCGCCACCAAGTTGGGTGATGAAGTGATAATGAAAGAAATAAACGAATTAAAGGGCTGATTGTCTAATGGCTCATGGATGAAGGAAGAGAAGGGTGGCTTTCCCATTTTTCATGTGGGAAATTTATGAGCTGTTCGGAAGGGGAGGGAGAAAGGGATTGTTTGTAGGGTAAGTTTTGTTGGTAAGATAAACTCACCGGGAAGCTTTGCTTCAGTATGTGATAAGTGGAAACATTTCGAGGAAACTTAATTAAGTTGCTTATGTGTGTGTGTGAGTCTGCTTTAGTAGGATGTTATCGAAATGAGTCTACGTTCGGGTGAATGAGCACTTTAACCCGGAACTATCGTCTATTGGATGATGATGTAGTACGAAATGCTATTTGACATACATTGTAGATATGGTAGTAAAGTTCAATGAGATTAAATAGTGAGAAAGCCATTAATAGTAGCATTTACGAGTTGTTTATTTTTCTAAGATAGTCCTTTATGAGAATACTGTACTTCAGGATTATTGGTTCGGTTTTGCTTAACCTTTCAGCACTCGCGACAACTTTTGTAACACGAGCACTCGCGCGTTGTACTTTGTACAACACATTCCTTCCCGGAATATCTCGTGATATGGATCACATAGAATGTTGCTGTCTTCAGCAAAGTTATTCAGTAGCTCAAGGTCTTTTCATTGGCGAATAGTTTAGGATTATCTACCTATCCGACGCTAGTGTGCTATCGAAATATGCTATATCTTTGTTTTCTGACTAGATAGCAAGTTTCTGTCTTCGACAATGTTGTTCTTTGGGTCAAGACCTTTTGAATGGTGACTAGTAGTTCACAATTTATCTATATCTTGGGATCCTGACTATATGCGCAGAAAATTTATTTTATTCTGCATCAGCATACTTCTCAATCTTCCTCTCTTTCCTTATGTTGTAAATTTTACTCTATTTTTTTATCTCTGTTTCCACCCATAGCAACGCATTCTCGCTTTTTATACAAGAAAAAAATATAAACAGAAAAAAAGTGAGGGAGATAAAAAGTATACTAACGCTGCGTACTTGAATTTTTTCAATGAAGAAGGTTTCTGTCTTCGGCAAAGTTGTAAAGTCGGTCAAGGCTACTGAGAAAATTCTGAAATTCTCTTCATCATACTAATAGCGCTGAACTACGGAAGCAGCAATAGTTTTGGTTTCTAAAATTCGCGTCGGTTACCAGTTTAGTTTTCCCGGTGAAAATCCAATACTTTTCGTGATCGCAGCTAGCATAAAAAGGTAATTTACTCGCTTTTTTGTCGAAACGACTGTGAAGCTTGAAAACTAAACTTGGTCCGGAAGAAATCGGAAGTTCAACGACGGTTCCAAATGTTTGTTCGGGTGGATAGTGGCATTAATAGTAGTATGATATGATGTATGATATGTACTGCCACCCATTGTAGCACGGAAACTAAGTCCGACAGCAATGGGCTCTCCTCTCTGTTAGACTTGATCAAGCTTTAATAACCACTGATTATCCTAATCATGCCGTTGTATGAAGAGCCAAAAAGGGGTTGGGTGGATCGATATGCAACATCACTTATACTTATCCACAGGGATATAAAGAATCTCCTTCCAACAACAAGACTAAACAATTGGTCAAAAGAGCAAGCTATCTAACATGAGGATGCCCCAATGGGTGGTGAGAAGAGCCCACCCTCTATTCACAAACTGTTAGCAATGGGGAGTTGGCATTCCCACTCTCCCCATCCAGAGTGCTTCAATCGGGTGCCCTGATGGTCTCTCCTATTCCCATGAAATATTTATATAATAGTGTATATATTTATGTAAATGAAAAATACTACAAGCATTCGTATCTATTATATATGATCTTCATTCGGTTGATCCTGAAATGCAAGAAATGTTGTAAAATGTTAAAGTGTAGAGTTCTGTGGTTCCGCGCTTAAGCACGTTTTCGTTCGTTTTCTGCGATTGCAGCAATTCACAAAAATCTTGATTTGAGATATCTGAAAAATTTTGTTCTATCTATTGAAGTTTTACAAAACTAACATTTATACATTTTAATTTACTGTTGCCATGGTCACTATTTGCTGCTTGATGCTGATTTTATAACAGCAATCCGCTTTTATTTTTTATGTTCTAATAGGTATTTCTCCTGAGTAAGGAAAACAGGGAAGATTTAATTGAAAGGCAGTTAAAGACAAATGGACATAGAAAACAAAAAGTAATGTTTAAATCATCTATGAAGTAAAATCAATAAAACAATATTATCAAATATAATGATATTGTGAGTTATGATAAAGTAATGACAAAGATTGAACTGTAAAATCAGACACTAGCCAATTGGCCCACAGCGCTGCATGAATCAGATTAGCTCAGATTTGATAAAATGACCCATTGCAAACTGGAAATGAAAAATACATTCAGTAATAAGTGCAAAAGCCGACCACAGATTCCGTTGCAGCTTCTTGTATTCAAGGCACTAGATACTTCTAAATAATAAGAGGAGAAGAAAGGATCAAAATGGTAATTGGACATAAGGCCTGTACTCGAAAAAAATGCACCAGACAAAAGTGTTCGCCAAAAAATTATTGAAACTTCCAGGGTTTTCTTGAAACTCTCAGGGAATGAACTAATACATATGGATTATGTTTCGGCATAATTACTTTATTCAATTTCTTTTCCATCGCTGAAAGCCCGCACCTTTCCCTTAAGACCCCTCATTACATTTTGTGCAATGGTGAAGCCGACCTTTTTGGTCACTTTCATCCATTCTTTCTTCAACTCCAGCTCGTTCTTAAACAACTTGGACGATTTTCGAACTTTGGGCTTCATTATGGCCCAAAATCTTTCCACCGGACGAATCTCTGGTGATCTTGGCGGTTTTTTGGTACAAAAACAACGTTATTGTCTCTGTACCAATCCAACGTCGATCGCGCGTAATGGCATGATGCCAGGTCCGGCCAAAATAATGTCTCGCCTCCGTGGGACCGCAGGAAGGGCAACAGACGCTTCTGGAGGCACTCGGTGCGATAAATTTCGCTGTTGATGGTACCCGTTGTGATGTACGGTTTACTCAGTTTCCGGCATTGGCATATGGCCTGCCATAGCAAGTATTTTTTGGCGAATTTGTCCACTTTCTTCTTCCTTATGTTTTCCGGAACATCAAACCGTGATTTAGCAACGTAGAACTCCAGCCCCGGTATCTGCTTTGCGTCTGCCTTGATGTAGGTTTCGTCATCCATAACCACACACATCGGTTTCGTTAACCACTCTCGATACAGCTTCCTTGCGCGGGATTTGGCCGCCGTGTTTTGTTGATAACGCGTTCGGTGCCTTGCGGACTTTGAATACACGAATCCCAGCTCGTTGCTGAACGAACCAGGCGGAACACTTTGCCTTCAGAGCCGCGTCGCGAATCGAAAGGTTCGGATTACACTGGAAATAATCCAACACCTTCCGGGCCTTCACAGGGTCAGCTGTCTTCGATTTTCTTCCACTTCCAGCCCGCCGCTCGGTCGTCTGGGACTCCTTAAACGATTTTACCACCCGAGACACAGTTGTATGGGTGATTCCCAGTTGTCTTCCGATCCATCTCATGGTCGCAGTCGGATTTTCCATGACGGCGCGCAAAATTCTCCGGAGATTTTCTTCTTGTTTCGATGACATCTCAATAACCACTGAACCGATATTTTGCACATGTAAACAATTCACTCCAAACTAGTTATACCCAGATTTTCATCAATTTTTACCCACAAACAAAAAAGTTACACACGGATAAAAATGGTGCATTTTTTTCGAGTACAGGCCTTAATAGACATAATAATTAAAAGTATATACAGGTAAAAACAGGTAAAAATTGTAAAATTATGTTTATGTTAATATATAAATCACGAAAACACAAGTAATGATAAAAATGGTAATCATGATAATAAAAATGAATGGTAATGGTAATGAATAAACAATATCAAATAAGATAATATATATAGTGAATGGATATTATAATATGAACTGAAAATTACATGTGTGCCGACTGCTGTTTTGTTGCAATTGTAGACAAACTTGCGCATCCATTCTGAACCAGAAAATTTAGACAATGTATGACAGCCATGAGAAAAAAAAATAATTTTAAATTTTAATTTATTTTCCAAAACCTGATGACCTGGTAGACCTGAAATACATCATGCAAAAGACAGTATATCCCAAATTTCGATAACCTAAAGCCAATGTATATGCAATAATATACTATCATATCATAACAACATAAGAGATAAAAAATGTATTGTGCCTCTATTTCGCGTAATATCCGTCCATGTTATTGGGATGGATCTAAAGCAAGGATGATCCCAAAGCGCGCTGCAACTACGAACCTAATGTGAATAGTAAAATTCTCAATGTGACCTCCAGGCACAAGATCCCCTGTAGCAGGTGGAAAAGCTACTTGATGTGATATTTCCACAATGGAACTGACTCTTAGCTTCGGGTCTTGACCAAGAATCCCTACTGAGCCCTTGCGGCACGTCAAGCCGGCCAGTTCATCGCAAGGGAAATTTTATTTCTTTTTCCCCTTTTTCCTTTTTCCTCCCCCTCTCCTTCCCTATTTTTTCCTCCCTTTCCCCTTTTCTCCCCTAACCGCCAAACGTGGAGGTGTACTAGCTTCTTATATAAAGGCAACAATCTCTTCTGGAGACACTCAGATCGATCGATTTCCGCATTTATAGTTCCGGTAGTGTAAAAAATGGTTGACTTCAAACCACAGGAACATATTGCTTGCCATACCAGTACCTTTCGACCGAATTTCTCCACTTGAATCGACCTGTCCGCATCGCTCACATCCTCCCCGACGACGGCAGTAAAGTATTGTGGACCTGGAAGGGTTTTGAGTCCTCCTTTACATAGGTCTCATCGTCCATCAAAACGCAGCATCCGGACGCTGCAAAAGACGCGAATACAATTTCCGGGCCCTTGTTGCTGCTCGCTTCTTCTGTTCTGCACTTTGTTTCGAGATTTTCTGCTTCTTGTAGGTCTTCAGGTGGTTTCGCCTCTTGATACGCTGGATCATCCGACACTCGTCCTGCTTTTTTGGCCAAATCACGTATTGACATGATTTGTTCTTCATGATAGAGATACCACTTTCTGCTCCAGTTTCGGGTTGGAAGAATCGGGTTTTCTGCCTCTTCCTGGTAGCTCATCCAAAGAATAGTGTTCCCCAAACTTATTAATGATGGTTTTAACACGCGCATGATGAATTCCAAACCGCTTCGCCAATTTTCGCATAGTAATACCCTCTCACTAGCCATGTGTCCAGAACCTTAATTTTCACTTCCTTTTCAATACGGGACATTTTGAAAACGCAGAATTTGAACCGCACAAACAAGTAAACAAAAGAAAGCTGACAGTCAAACGCACAGCATGCAGTGTCAGAGCATAAAAAACCATCACAAATACATGCGTACAACGCAAATGTATGTGGATAGCTTATATTCGATACACTCCTTAGTGGCATTAATAGTAGTGTGGAAAAAGTTTTGACACAAAAGGCGCACCGGATGAGCTGAAATAGAGGACCCGTCTGCACTAGCATGCCTTGTTGAGTATAGAAATGGTAATTTGTTCCAATTCCTAACTTTTTCCTGCCTATATAAATTGTTAGAAAACAAATTCAAAAAGTTCGTAGTTCAAATAAAACTGACTATTAAAATGTAATTGAATATTTCCTCTTTTTTGCGACCCTACTCCTCTATCTTTGGTGATTGGTCCACCTTCGCCGCTTTTTTTAAGGGAAGTGTATTGCCATCTGGAGCCATAAAAGACCCTGAAAGTTCCACCCCTAGTGTGAAATCTGAACCTGACAAGTGAGATCTATCAGAAGCTAGTATCTTTGTGTCAGATAAACAGAAAGCAAACTCACGCTAAGAAATACAATCCCATCATTTTCACTCGTGGTCACTCACCGATCAGAATGATTTGATCATTCTATGGTTCAATTTTCGGTTGAATAAGTGAACTATATTTATGGATTTTGGAATTGTTTATTGCCTTATAATTTTGTTCAGTTCTCTTTTTTTTTCTCTCTCTCTGTTCGCGGACATAAACCACTGCGACCAGTAATTTGATCTAATGTAGTATATCCCGTATACTTTGTTTAGAGCATGTCGACTTACTTTATCACTATTGAGAAATGACGAAGTATTCGGTGTTGTTACAGTTGTCATTGCTTGTTTTGTTGGCAATGATTTGAGTTTTATTGAAAGTTTCCGCTATTTCAACCCTTTGAGGAGTGAGAGCACTCTTGATCAGTCAAAACCGGGTTCATTGCAAGAAAACAAACCATGTGTGTGTCTTTACACTCAATCTCCCACTGACCGGCAGTGCTTTTATGGAAGAAAGTTGTCTGCATTTCTTCAGTAATTAATATGTGATCACTATATGCAAACATTTTTAGCCCTGGAGATTGAAGGTGACAGCTCTATTGAAAATCCAACGACCCATTTCAAGAATGCCTGTTCATACACGTACATTCTGAGGTCATCTACATATACAATAAACCCCGCATGAAAATCTTCACACATCAAACGGATATGTGAAGAGTTTTCACACTTCCAGAATCAAAAATGGATATTCTTGATCCTGGCGTGTATATAGTTAAGGTATGTTTTTGATAATATAAAACGACCTCACCAATGTTCCTTATCTGATGCTGGAAAGCTCGTCTGATGCGGAAGCGGGTCACTAAAAACACAAAAAATGGGAAAAAAAACTATGCATCTACAGAAACACGACCATAACACACTATGAGAGAGATTCCATTCACAACGTCCTACGCAAAGCACTCGGAAAAACTATAATTTCACCATTTATTTTAGTTGAATGAAGGAATATTTTTTAATTTTATTTCCGCGAAAACGACGTAGGAAAAGCAAACCAAGTCATTTTTTCCATTGCAAGAAAAACAAACAATGATTCCGATACTGACCATGCATCAGAACTCTAGTCATAACCAATTCAAACTATAGAAAATCAAATAAAAAATGAGAATTCACATAAATGAATACTAACCATGTGTTCCTTATTCCAAGCTCACCCTCGCTGGCTCAATCCGAGTATTGTCACTTTTCACAAGACATAAAATGTAATAAGGACTAATTATTTTCCTCTGACTACAATAACAAATATGTTCCCTAAAATATGTTTGAAAATTGAATATACAGATTCTTTACGGGTCAGTCTCTTAATGAAAATTGAATATACAGATTTTTTTAGTAGGTTGAGTTATTAATTTCGTGAAATCAATCTGAGCCTGTGATTGCGAGGCTCTGAAGAAGTCTACAAGTACAGGGTTCGGCAATTGAAGTAACACTGAAAAAAAAGAAAAAAATGATCAAAACAAAACCATTTTATTTTAATTCATTCAACTTCACTTGAAAACAAATCACTTTTTGAAAATTCACTGGTCCAGTTCAATTTGTTCGCTCTTGAGTTTAACTACTCGCCGCAGATGATCGAGGAACACATCGTACGAAGCCCGCAGGTGCTCTTGTGGTATTTTACCCCAGTCTGCCGCCAGATGTCGCTTCAGGACTTCCACACCTTTATGGTTTTTAGAGCAGACTTCGGCCTTCAACATACTCCAGACAGCGCAGTCCATACGGTTCAGGTTTGGCGAACACTCCGTCCACTCCAAGCTCAAAACGAACTCTGAAAAATGTTCCGCAACCAGAGTTGGGTTTTCTTCGCTTTGTGAGCCGGTGCCGAGTCCTGTTGGAAAACCCAAGCCCTGGAACCAAATGACGACGGTTCGACGACGGTCTGTAGAATTAGTTCACGAAATGTATTTTGGTTGATCTTCATTCCTTGTTGTCCCACCAGCGGAGTCCGGCCATCACGAGTGATTCCGGCCCAATTCATCACCGATGCTGGTTTCTGTCGCCTGGTGGCCATCAGCACGTCGGCATGAGTTCGTGATCTTTCTGGCAACCAAACTCCGTCGTTCTGCTTGTTTACGAACTGCTGTACGGTGAAGAGTTTCTCGTAGGTAAACACGATATTCTCCAATCTTCCTTCCGCGACCCTTTTCAGCAGCACCTTCGCTCTTTTTAACCGGTCTAGTTTCTGCCTCACCGAAATGTTTTGAACCTTCTGGATCTTGTAGGGCTTGGTCTGAAGTTTATCTTTCAAGATTCGACGGAGACTTCGATCCGATACGTTGAGATTCTCCGCCAATTTAGTGGCACTACGTCGAGGATTTCTCTTAAGGCGCCTCTTGACGATCTTCACCATGGCAGGTGTCGCCACAGTAGCTCGACGTCCCCCACCATACCGTTTTTTGGTACTTCCGGTCTGCAGGTATCTTTTGACTTTACGGTGTACAACATTTCTGCATACACGTAAATCTAACAGCTCATGAACTAGGTATGTTCTTCTGCCAGCTTCTGTTTTCCATCTCGGAACAAGACAACCACAGCACTACGGTTTTGTTCGAGATCATTTTTTTTCCAAATAACACTCGATTACAAAAGTAACACATACATCCACTGACAGCCAAGACACAATGTAAACAAAGCGACGAGGGGTCGCCCAATACAGTTTCTTGTGCAACGTCATAATGACTGTTGAAGTAATGTAGCAGTTCAATTGCCGGACCCTGTAGTAAAGGGTGAGTCGTTAATTATTGACACACTTCAGACTAATACTTAAGTAAATCGGCTACAGTTATGGAAATGAAATCAACTTTTAACAGTAGTTCTGTATATTTATTAAATACGTCGTTTATGCAGAGTAAAATTGGTTCATGAACTCACTAGGCGCGCATATTTCGCATTTGGAAAGTTGGAAATTAAATCCATTGAATTGAGTATTATCTCCCAGTAGGACAACTTGAAGTCGGGAATTTAATAATAAGAAAAAGCCGCTACTTTAAGATTGGATCGAGCTAAATAGGGGGGAAATGCTAGGAACAAGAAAAAAGAGTAGCATCCCCTATCAACTCGGAGGTAACCGGAGATCGCCTTTTTGATAAGATCTTTTTCTTTAAAATCCGGAACGAAAGCTAAGAATCTATTCAGTGGCCTGAGGAAGTAGAAATTCTTTCTCGTGCACTTCAATCTGACCCGTGGGAGAGTGTTTTTATCTAGACACGCGGTGTGTTTGTGCAGGTGTAGTATCAATCCAATTGCGACGCTAGTTAAGTGGGGTACATACTGTGCGTTTGCAAAGTCGAGCCGCTCGGCAAACCGTGCCATTTCCTTTTTATATACCACTATCCTGACCCCACGTGTCGGTTTTGAAGGTCCTAACCTTGGCCAGGGTTAGAAGGGAGCCGCTCCAACATAGCAGTGTTTCCGCCCATCGGAAAAAAGTTGACAATCACCACAACTGGGCGAGTGAAGCCAGTATCGCAGGAGCGACATGACAAGAGTGAGAAGCAGTCGGTAAAGCAGACACCAACCGCGAATGAACCGAAAAAATGTCCGCATGCATGTGTTGAACACTAAATGAAACACAATTCTAAAAATAGATAGCAAGAATCCACACAGTTAAGTAGAAAGGTAGAGAGAAGAGAAAAGAAACAGGAAAGAAGAAAGTTCAAGGTACCCAAATAGAAAAAAAAATGTAAATAAATTTTCTTAGTTTTCAGTTCTGTAAAAAATAAATGTTTGTTTTATTAATGTTAAATATTCTTTGTTTTATTGTTAGGCAGAGATTTCCGTATAATGAGTGCACTGTTCTTGAAAAGGTTTCTCAAGTTAAATCGTTTATGTAGTTGTAGATTTAATTGTGTGATTGCACTCCAAGTTTGACTGCTTAGGAACCTCAGTCTTAGTGTTGAGGAAGATTTGTTCTGTGATCATAATAGGTCACTGCAGTGCATTCATTTAATAGGAAGCCGATATTTTATTAGTTTATATTCATTTGGAGATGGTTGCTTTTGCTAATTTTAAGTTTTCACGTTTACTGGTTTGAGTTTGCCGGGCATTCCAAAACAACAAGTAGTCCTTTGATGAAGTGACGCCATTTGTTTAGTAAACCGAATTTACGGAACGCCCCTGTAGACCAGTTTAGCTAGCCGACTTGGACCGGCTACAGTTGGTTAAATTTTAAGAGTAAAATCCTCGACATTTGCGATGGACGCCCTCCATCAGAGCCTGTTCAGTCGTTTCCGAAAGGTTTTCTGATTTTTTTTATCCGCTTCCTCATCATTTCCTTTTCGTCCTTCGCCGTTGATCCCCTTGTCTTCAGAAGTTCGCGCTTCATTATGGTCCAATAAGTGTCGATCGGACGGAGTTCAGGACAGTTTGTTAGGTTCATGACTTTCGGCATAAAATCCACAGAATACCACCGCAAACCGCTGGGTTTTGGAGTAGTGGCATGAAGCCAAATAGGACCAAAACATCGGTTTTTTGCAGAATAGGGGGCAGGTAGTGTAGCATATGATTCTTCAAATAGCTTAATTTTACGATGCTGGGCCTGAAACCGGTAACAATTAGTGCATTTTCTGTTGCGATTGTTTGTATTAAATCGATTTCATTCAACAGGACGCAACTTAAAGTTAGAATTTAGTCCTGAAAAGTGAACAAATTTGAAAAGCCATACAGTCATCGTGCGGTGAATCACCAAAACATTTTACTTTTCAGTGATTCGAGTTATGCATTTCCTTTCAATTTCGTTATGCTTATCCTTAGACGCATAGGAGGGGAGCACTACCCCGTAGCCGTTTTGCATTGCTACTACTCGGCAATTTTTAAACCAGATTTATTGAACGTATTCCCGAGTACGGTCTAAAATCAAATTGAAAAATAATTATGATGTTGTGGCAGGTAGTGTATCGAGATGATGAGCCGTAGCCACGCTTCAATATAAATCTAGCTAGACAGGTATATATTGATAGACAATGTGTTCAAGAGTATTCACATTCGTAGGGAACCGACTGTTGGATTCACTGAGTAGAAGTTTTATTAAAACTAAGAACGTGGCGCCATTCTTATTTTGCCATTTCAAATTTTAAAGAGCTATAATAAAAATACCACACATTATAACAATGGTATACAAACAATCTTATAACGGCTTCATTCTCGATAATTTTATAATAATAGATAGGGAATAGGCGTGATGAAGCTTTACTTTGCCACCAAAAAGTGAATCAGATAACTGACCAAGCCTCAAATAATTATTCATAGGCTGCACATGCATCTCAGACTTTGATGCGATTAAACGACTTAGAGATAAATATTAGACAAATAAGAACGAAAGGATGAGTTATGTCAGTGACATAACTGCAAAGTTGACGTAGGACTGCTTGTTGATGTGAAGAAATTGATGTCATCGAATTCATGAATTTCTACTATATTCTATTCAGTCTAAAGAACCATGAAACCCTGTGCTGTTGGTGTGTGAGGCTCCGGTTCTTCTTCCGCTATTGGTTTTCACGGAAATTTATAGAAGCTGCAGTTCGCCTCGAATTGACTGTTAATGATATTTTGTTTGTTAAATCATCGCCAACATTGGATTGGCTTTCATAGTCATTTGCTCTTGAACAAAAGGTCACAAATACAAATTAAGCTCGTTAAGGAAGCTTTATTTCTATCCGCTGATATATTCAATTTGAAGGAATTGTATACAACTTCCGATAAATTAGCAGACAAAGTGTTTGTTTACAATAGCAGATTCTTCCTTATCAAATGTTGGAACTAAAATGTCCAACGTGCTTGTAAGTGTGAAAAGGATCCTGTGTTTACGGAGGGAACATTGTTCGCGATTGAAATGTTCTTATCAGTTTTCTTGGCTGCAGGACAGCCTGAGTGTTTGGCGGCTCGTGATACTACGATAAAAATAGGCATTTACACCGTTTCTAACTCGAGATTGTACAGACTGAAGATTGAACATATACCCAAAAGTTGAAAAGGTGGTAAAAAATGCAATTGCAGTTTATACTATGATATCTTGAGAAATCCGCATGATTCAGAAAAGGCAATTTCGCCCATTTTGATTCACAAAGCGTTTTATTGTACAAATGAAGCCATGCAAATGTGTGCAAGCGACTGGCAAGCAAAAATAGCTCGAAACAATTTTATCGCTGTACGCTCCATATTCAATCATCACCAACATACACCAACAATATACAATATGGATGAGTCGATATCACAAAATGCCGCAACGCTATTGGCCACTGTTGTATTGCCGCCGTCAAGTGTTCTATGTTTGTTCTCACTGATCATCGACAAAGCGTTTTATGAAATAAACAATGCCATGCAAGTTTGTTAGTGACAGGTTGCACTTAGCTTGGTGGAAAATATGTCCATTTGCTTCATTGCTGCACCCTGAATTCCTCGCCAAGTGAACTAACTGTTGGGTTTCTATTCCCACATTCTTACCTTGTCAAAGTGGCTAATTGGTTGCCATCAAGAGCCGACGCGCTAGCGGTTCTGGTCTGTATCTCGATCTTGATGTGCATATTTTATTTTTGTGAGCCATCTGACTTTCGAACACTCATCTCTTACTCATCAACTAAATATCACGCACACGTTCAATTTTTCATTGCGAATTGCTGTTCCTCTTTTGCCCACAACTAATGTTAGATTTTTCATCCAACTTACGATCAATGACAAGAATGGAACAAAATCAATTACGAAGAACTTAACCTAACACCAAGTAGACCAGTTTTGACATTTTCGTTTTGCAAAAAGTTCCACTGGCTAGAGCGGGAATCGAACCCTCAACTTCATGACAACAACCGCTTGAACGTCGGGCGACGCCGCTAACCACTTGACCACGAAGATGATGTGGGCGATTGATTTGGCCATTTTCTCCGGGACGCGGCAGTTTAAGCAACGCCATGTTGAGCCGGTGCGTGGTAATGAACATTTCGATGAGCTCAAGAGAAATTTCAATCAAACATACTTTAATTTATAAATTTATTTGGTCGCCCCCAAAAGAAAAGATTTTATTTTTTTTCGAAGGGGGATTTTATTCCACCCCCCCCGCCGGGTTTCTCCCCCCCCCCCCCCCCCCCGGCCGCCCCCCCCCCCCCCCCCCCCCCCACCCCCCCCCCCATTCCCCCCCCCAGCCCCAAAAACCCCCCCAAACCCCCAAAAGCCTTTTTTATCACCAGAGCGGGGTACACACCTCCGAACGTGTCGATGATCCAATAACGAATGATTACTATTCTTCTTCTTTATTGTTTTAACGGGAATGCCAGGTCTGTTTTATATAATGGCATACCTTGTGATCAAAAAGTTCCGGTAATTTTCAATTTAAAAAGGCCGCCTTTATTTTTTCGGTAAAATCTTTTTAGTGTAAGATGGCAACACTAGTTCTAATATTCTGTCAAAGTGTGAGAGCAAATTATCCATTAGTTTTGTTTTGACAACTGCTTTTGTTAGTCGAAAAATAGACGCTCGGCGATTTTTACCATGGATAAAAAATTGGAACAACGCGTTTGTGTGAAATTTTGTGTTGCAAACGGATTTTCTGCAGCGGAAACGCTCAGAATGTTGCAAAAAGCCTTTGGTGAGGACTCTATGTCACAAAATCGTACATTTGTTTGGCACAAAGACTTTAAAGAAGGCCGTGAAAGCGTGAGTGACATGCCGCGTTCTGGACGACCATCGACCTCAACTACCGATGAAAACATCGCTTCCGTGAAGAATTTAGTTATGGAAAACCGCTCAATTAGCATTCGGGAGATAGCTGCACTCCTTGATATCTCATTTGGATCGACCGAACACATTTTGACGGAAATTCTGGGCATGAAACGCATTGAAGCACGACTTGTTCCAAAAGAGCTGAATTTTTTGCAAAAACAGCATCGAGTTGAGGTCGCTAAACAGATGATTGTGAACGCAGATAGCGATCCCACATTCATGGAACGCATCATAACTGGTGATGAAACGTGGGTATATGAATTTGATATGCTCACAAGTCAACAATCGTCCGAATGGCGCGCCGAAGATGAGCCGAAACCAAAAAAATCACGACAAAGTCGCTCCAAAATTAAAGTTTTACTGACCGTTTTCTTTGATTTTCGCGGTGTCGTCCATTCTGAATTCCTTCCAGAAGGTCGAACGGTTAACAAAGAGTATTATTTACAAGTTATGAGACGTTTGCGTGAGGCAATTCGAAAGAAGAGGCCAGAATTGTGGCGCAATAATTCGTGGATTTTACACCACGATAACGCTCCATCACACACCGCGCTCACTATTTGTGAATTTTTGGCCAAGAACTCCACCAATACCATCAAACAAGCACCATATTCACCAGACCTTGCTCCGTGCGACTTCTTTCTCTTCCCAAAACTGAAAATTCCGCTCAGAGGTAGGCGTTTTGAATCGATTGATGCGATAAAAAAGAATTCGCTGGAAGAACTGAAAGCCATACATTCATCGGCCTATAAAAAATGTATGGATGATTGGATAAAGCGCTGGCATATGTGTGTTGCCTCTAATGGCGAGTACTTTGAAGGCGATAATAAAGATATCAATTAAAAATTGAAATAAATGCGTTTTTTTTCAAATTACCGGAACTTTTTGATCACAAGGTATATCATAACATGACAAGAAGGGGGCTCTCAACGAAGGCAATGCAAATCAAATTTTACAAAGGGGGGCGGGCCTCAGTTGTTACGCCAGACAGCAGCGTGGAAATAAAATCATTAGTTTTCATTAGAGCGACAGGGGTTTCGGAGGTTAAATTCGCATCTTTTCTACTCAGGCAACAGAAAAACGGCCCTTGTCAGGGCCTCAGAACCCTATCCCAAGAGAGTTGAGATTTAGACACACTTGGTTCTGAAACTGCATAACAATAGTAACAATACAAACAATAGTTTGTAAATATTGGCCAGAAAAATTATAACTCACATTTTAACACTTCCTGCAACTAACCTAATCTATTATCTGCACCTAATCCAATATGAACCTATGTACAACAAGAACTACAATGAAGCTAACCTACCCCCTACACTGAATATGTGAAACACATAATTGGTCTGCCGTGCTGCAGTTCCGCTCAAATTAACTGTTAATATTTCGTTTGTTGAATGTACAACGTGCTTGCTAGTTTTAACATGGCAAATAGAGATTTATATACGGATACTAATAAAAAATGTTGCTCATTTTCTCCAGAACGTGGCTTTTCAAGCAACGCCATGTTGAGCCGGTGCGTGGTAAAGAACATTTCAATGAGCTCAAGAGAAATTTCAATCAAACATACTCTTTAGTTGGCAAATTTATTTGTTCGTCCTGAAAATACAGGGTTTTAGTTGTTAACGGAGGAAACATGGTTCGCGATTGAAATTTTCTTCTCGGCCTTCCTGGGCAGCAGAGTGACCTGAGTGTTTGGCAGCACGTAATACTACGATAAAAATTGACATTTGCAACGTCTTTCACTCGAGAGTGTACACACTGAACATTGACCATAGAGCGAATTACAACGAACAACTTAACCTAACACCCAGTGGATTAAACTGGACATTTTCGCTTTGCAAAAAAGTTCCACCGGCTGGAGCGGGAATCGAACCCTCACTTCATGGCAATGAACGACGGGCGACGCCGCTAACCACTTGACCACGAAGATGATGTGGGCGATTGATTTGGCCATTTTCTCCGAGACGCGGCTTTTTCAACGCCATATTGAGCCGGTGCGTGGTAATGAAAATTTCGATGAGCTCAAGAGAAATTTCTATCAAACATACTCTTTAGTTGGCAACTTGATTTGATCGTCCTGAAAAGGACGGATTTTAGTTGATAACATGGTTCGCGATTGAAATTTTCTTCAGTCTTCTTGGGCTGCAGGACACCACTCTGTGAAATGGTCACACCGGAGAAAAGTTTGTTCAGCTCCTCGTCGTTGCGGATGGCTAGCTGCAGGTGACTTATAGATGTAACACTGACCGACTAATTAAATAACATTAAGAGACGCAACGATCTTCCAAACACTTCTTAAAAGAAACTTCTCTCTCATGGGTCCCATCAGTAAACCATACAAATTATACTGTTGGGACTACTTCAGACATTACTAAAACTAGTTGAATTCAAATGTCTCGACGATACAATCTACTATGTTTTGCTCAAACAGACTTTCACAGCACATAAATGACATTCCAAACTACAAAAGACTGAAAAAAACACTGACAAACTAAATAACAAAAATACGAAACGACACCATAGAAAACAGTTGTTAAGAACATGACTGAAAGAAATGGGGAGCAAACTTGAAAGTGTAAAACCTTTTGAGGCAGTGTCAACAGCGCCTCTATTGAGGACATGATCCGTGCACGGCTGGTGAAATGCTTCAAAAAGAGTTAAGTTATAACATTCTAACGCACAAGGAACAATACAATAGCTTCTTATTTTTTGGTTCGAGAAAACGCTTCGGAAGACTCTCATAGCACATAAATGACACACTTCACGGACTGAACTACAAAAGACTGAAAAAATTACGAAACGTCGTATTAAACTTGCAAACGTAACACTGACTAACAAAATAACAAAAAGACAATTAAAAAAAAATTAGACGAAAGGACTCAAAATTCTCAAACGTAACTCCTTCCGAGTCATTTGTAACAGCGTCTTCTTGGACGACATGTTCCGTGAACGGCTGGCAAAATGATTCGAAAGGATTTACGCAACGATATCATCAAAGGCCTGGCGTAGAGGTTTCTACTCTATTCAGAGTCCCGCCAGTAAACCTTCACAAAAAAGTTAGTTTTGGATACAAATGATTGCTGTAATCTGACATTCCACCTCTTAAAGTTTCATCATAAAGTAGGGCCTGAATCGGGCCGGAAGTTGATTTATGCGTTGTCATCTTTCTATGTTTGATGTAGCCGATTAGGTTGGTTCTTCTATTTCAACCGGATCTGGTTCCAATCCCACATCTTCATCCGAGAAATAATCTGTATAGTGGTCTTCCGGTTGTCCGTGGTTGATTTGTCAAGAGGACGACGTCTGTTGAACCAAAACTATCAAAGAATATTGAAAGTGGCGTCCACGAATCTTTCGGCCAGTCCGTTTTATTGAGAATGGTTCAAAGCGATGTGGATATGGCGGATGCCTTGATTGGAACTCGTGCTGTAAACTGAGTGTTTTTGTCAGAAACAATTACTTCTAGATACCGAATTATGCAAAGTGTCATGTCAGCAGCTTGATAGTAGTTTTCATTGTCGTCGATTAGAGTAGGGAGCAGCTAATAAGTGACTAAATGTTCCGGTTTTTCATGCGACACGGGTACACCCGGTTCTCCCTGGTGTCTCATCGATCATGTGTGCCTTACTTTTCAGTAATTTGTAATTTAATTTTCAATACCTAGTTAAATGAACTAAGTCAGCAAGTAAATAAAGAAAAAAAAAAAAGGTGACTACGATCGGACTTCGAGAGACTCAGTTCCTTTCTATTCTCAACCGTTTTTACACATTGAGTGTGCTGTGCATGTTTGTTCCTCTTTTTTTTCTCTGTGTAATTATAACTGATCTCTCAGAAACGGAGTAGCATCCGTGGGAGGTCAACCACACGTAGGCAGCGTTAGTGTAAATACCAATAAACGAACAGAGGGACACATTAAATGTTTCGTCAAGGGTTAAACCATGTTCTGTGTGAGATCGAACATAGATGTCCAAATCGGCAAACATACTTTTGCATATAAAAAGTAATAAACGATCCATAAAAAAATTGAAAATCGTGAGCATGAAAAACGCATGCTTGACCCAGAAGACTCTGGTGAATATCCATAAAAAAAATTGAAATAATCCACAAAATTAATCTATCTGATCCATACTTGATATAAAATTTAGCAATAAAATGTCAAAAATGTACTGTTTTATATCTAGGGCGTGATCGCGTAAGTTGTACGGATTACTCATAAACATATTGCAAATGATCCATAAAAGGTTCAATAACTTTTCTTAAACTTGTAAAATTGATCCATAGAATGTAACCTTTGTGCAATAAAATACATTCGCATGTTCCATAAATTGCCAATGATCCAAAAAACGATGAATAATGAACCATAAGCTTATAAAAATAATACATAGTATATCAAATTTGTTCGCTAAACCATATGGTATAATCCATAAGTTATGCCTGCATTTTCCAGGTTGGGGCACTATTTTTTTTAAATTTTGATCCATAAAGATTGTAAAATTGATCCCTAACTACGTTACTGCGCAGATTTAGTGACATGTCCGTTTTTTCAGGTATCCGGATAAAATATTGCTGTAAAGAAGGATTGCGGAGTTATTGCGGAGCCGTATTGGGGATTGAAGAACTAAGGCGGCAGAAAGCGGTCAATGTTTCCGACAACATAGCGTAGATTAAATTCCAGGCAAACGACTGATTCAAGCATTTGCTCGGTATAAGGCAAACGGAGGATGTTTTTGCAGTTAGGTCCGACGAGCGGTAGCGAGTTTGACAGCAAGCGTCTGCCCGGCATAATTTTATTAAAATTGAAATTCTGAAATAACAGTTTGATCCAGTCTTAAATTTGACCAGTAGTTTTTCATGTGCATACCAAATTTCTTGACAAACATGTGTCACAGTTGCGAAAAGATCAGCAAGGATCATACCTATAATTTTAAGTGCACAAAGTTGGTTTGTTATGAATCATGTTTTGATGATTACGGTTTGTTATAAAAACTATTATAGATCATTGTCAATTTATTTATGGAACACTTTAAATAAATAATGGATGATATGAACAAATGTTACATTCTGTGGATCATTATTGCAAGTTTAAGGAAAGTTATTGAACCTTTTAAGGATCATTTGCAATATGTTTATGGGTAATGCTAACAATTTTATATATAATTACCTTGATATCACTAATAAATTTCGTATGGTTATTTTTCTTAACGACCTATTTGGGGTATCATCCAAACCATTAAAAAAAAATGGTTGGATGATTTGTGATATCGTTCGCTTAAGGTAAATTTTCATCAGGGATATAACGTTACATTTTTGATATTTTATGGCTAAATTTTGTTAAAAGTATGGATCAAATTGATGGATTTTAGGGATCATTTCTATTTTTTGTGGATTTTCACCAGAGTCTTATGGGTCAAGAATGCGTTTTTTATAGAACAATTTTCAATTTTTCATGGATAATTTCTTCTGTTTTAAAGGAGCAAACTTAGGGCTGCCGTCCAAATCATCCAATGAATCCAAATTTCTCTTACCTAAGTTCTGGGAAACCATCCAATTCCTGTATGTCAACTGGTAGTATAGTTTCAGTTTGTATAGATAATTCCCCCAATTTGCCAATGCACACAACTTTCCGCTTATTCATCAAACCTGGCAGATCCTTTACTTCGCTTCTTTCGATTACCAATACAAATCCCGAGCACATCCTGGGCGTACTTTTATGATTTGCTGTTTCGCATAAAGCTTCAGTGGTTCGGTCACAAAGAAAGGACACAAAAGGATGGGAGGGGGGCTGCTAGGACGTGTTATGCATGCGGTATGAATTCTCCATCATTGTTCGTGCTGTTTCACGTGTTTGCCTCCTGTTGGTTTTGAACCTGCGGAACGAAAACCGACTTTCTAATCTTTTTCAGTAAACTATGAATGAATACGAGTCGGTTTTGTAAAACCTCAGATGATTGTTAGTCATTTTTTTATATTATTGCACAGTTTGTAAGACTATGTTTGCTAAGTTTATTTTGTATCTTGTTGGTGCTATTTGTTTTTGTCATCGTACTTTTAAATACAGATAATTGATTTAGTATAACCATATTGACGAATTGTTTAGTTCCCAGTACTCCACTAAAAACTCAACTTAAATTCCAGATTTCTTCAAGATGTATTCATAAGCATATAATCCAGATAACATAGCTAAAACAGCAAGGTTCTAGTCTAGAAAAAGGATTTGACAATCATGAAATTTTAACCAAGAGTGTGTACAAACAATATCTTCATGCAATACAAAAACCCTGTTGAAACCTACCTATTAAAAAAAACAAAGTTATTTTGGTTTGGTGCTCAAAGTGATGATGATTGTACGGCAAACTTCACTGATTATTACTCACAAACGAGTGCAAACAACTCGAATAGATGAGCGAGAAGGAAAAGGATAATAACGTGCTGACGTGTTCCTTGGGGTTCCCGCTTGTGCTTGTGATGGCTGGTTGGCGCCGTCGGAGGCAGGAAAAACATCCCATCGTTGCCATCGTCGTCGTCGTCGTCATCAATCGATCGATTCTGCAAGTCTGGCGGTGTGGTCCCAGGCGGTTGCGGCGGCAACGGTGATGGTTAAGAAAAATAGAACATTCGGTCTACGTATCTAGTACCATGTGCAGCTGTGACAAATAGAGACCCGCATTCGGCGTGTCATAAAAAGGATAGAGGGAGCCAGGATAAGAAAGGACGGGAAAATATGCAAATCGACCCGCCTTATAAAAAAAGTCTTTTGCAATGAATTATTTAAACGATTGTTTTGGTTGTATTTGTTGTTTCTTTTCAGAACACTTTTACCAAATATCATTTGTTAGTGCAGAAAACGCAGAGGATCTGAAACTCTTTGTAATCCGTTTCTATGAATTCCGGAGTTGATACAGAAGGTCACGTTGTTGTTCTTATATGGAGATACCGGCTCCTAGGAAGCTCTCCAGCTTTAGAATGGAGCTCGAGAGTGGAGAGAGTCCTGTCCTTTCATTCTTTCCAAGCCAAAGTGCGCATGTATTTGTTTGCTCGTACGTGACACGGAACTTGGTAGTGGATTCATAACCACGGATTCGTTTTGGGCACAGTCGGCGGTAAGGATATGTGAATATTGTGTGAGAGCGGCGCATTTGAGGTTATGTAGCTAGTGTGATGTACGTTACTGCATGCGTTCTGCTACAGCTGATGCCCGGTTATGTATGCAGAAGGTGCAATCACCTTGAATATAATTACAGTTCGCTGGCGCTACTGCCAGAAGTGTGAATCATCAAATTGATTTTGTTTTAATTTAGGAATATGGGTTTATGTTGGTATAGTTTTAAGTGTGTTTCTTATTTATTAAATTTTTGGAAGGCTCATGGTATTCGCAATAGTTTCAGTATTATTATATATTTCTGATAGTTCCCATTAAACGTATTTTTATGACTCAAGGTGAAAACGATGAATATGATGAATGAAATATCAGAAGAAATAAAATGCCTGTTATTTGAATTTAAAAAAAATATATTTGCTTTCAAACAGCAAGTTCTAAACTGCGTAAACAAATAGTGAACAGTTGTGGCAAACAGAAATCTAATGCAAACGAAAGAAAGGTTCATTTGAGGGGCACGTAATGAACTTTAATTCCGTGGTAGGCAAAAATTAGTTGCATTAAATATAGCTTTATGAACTGTACATCTACTATTTGAGTAATTTTTTTATAATACACTCATAAGTAGGGTATCAATGATACAGCTAATTTTCTAGGCTTATTAAGGTACAAAAGTCTTGTGGCTACAAACCGTTTTGTGGCTACAAAAAAAAAAAAACCAATCTGGCGGAATCGGGAATCGGAACCTCCATCTCCGACCAGGCTGTCTCTTACGATTAATGTAGTTATTCCATCGACGGAAGCTGGCATGTATAGAAAATAGGATATAAATTCTGTGGTTCAATTTTATTTAGAAAAATGTCTATATTTTAGATTGGGATTGCTTATGTGAAAAGCCTATTTTATTCACGGAACAAATTATTTGAAAAAAAAAAGATGCGTTTGCCACGCATATTTCTTGATCACTTGACCTCAAACTATATTAATGGATTTTTAATGCGTAGGTGCTTCCCAGGGGCAAAGCATATAATACCAAGACATTGTACGATAACCTGGCTGCTACAGTTGGACCATCTCAAATCCACATCACTTGCTATGTACGAGATAAAAAGCTTTATCAGTAATAGCGTCTCTTTCATATGTGCACCTGGTGCACTGCCCGACGGTTTTTGAAAGCGAACAAAGTACAGAATCTGGAAGCGAGTGCATTTTCTAAAATCGTCGTAAATTTTATGAATTGCATTTTTATACATAGACGATGAAAGTACAAAATTGTTTACGGCGCGGCGTTCAAAAGTACTAAATTATGACAGTGTTGTGTTGAACGTAATCAACTCAGAATTATCTGTTTAAATTTCTCTTAGAATGCCGTACAGTGTTCCCTTAGAATACTCGCATCCGGATTGAGATTTGCTTATAATCCTCAGCAAGTAAGCTTGCTTAAAATTTCGTTTCTTATTCTGAACAGGATACGATGTGAGATCTTATCAGAATCTTGTCCTTAGATTGCCGAACAAAATTACCTCTGAACTGAGCAAGACTTACTAAACCTACGCAGAATTCGCTTGAGGACCTGAGCAGAATTCGCTCAAAACAACCAATGCTTGATTCAATGGACACCTCTTGTAGGATTATCTTAGAATCTTAGAAAAGGTTGTTCACAACCAGTAGTGGTAAATGTACTGTATTTTGATAATATCCATAATTGTTTGTCCTTGTCGCCTTTGTTTCTATTAATGTTGATTTTCAAGAGATCCTCGATGCTGGTGCACTTTGTGTAATGTGTGATCGTTTATCAACATTTTTTATCACACTTGTCGGGCGTGTCCCAGGAGTGGCCCTCTTCCTATTGACACTCTATTTAATGTGACACGTGTGAGGGGCCGTGGAATTATCTGCCTCTCTCTGAAGTATGTGTTGGACTAACTGCTACGCTATTTGCTTTTTACATTTTCATTAAAATTGTACTTCTGAACATCAGCTACTATTATACAATAAAAAATTCCATTCCGCGTTTAAGTAGTATAGGATTATATCCCGTGTGGGCTGGTGCACCGTCCTGCTGGAACACGAAGTGCTCATCTCCGTAGAGGCTTCGGAGACTGGGAACAACAACCTTCTCTAAAACCTCAGTATGTCGCGTTGATTTTAACGTTTTTTTTTTTTTTCAATAAATCCTCAAACTCGATATTTTAAAGTATTTTTGTATTCCATTGAAATAAACCATCCGCACATGTGAGTGTCCCCAGCATCATCATTACTGTTGGTTTAAATTGGTTCTTAATCTCGAAATTTCAACGTATTTTTTGTATTCTGCTGATAAAAACCACCCACATTTGAAAGTGGCCCAAACAAGATCCTTACTGTTGGTTTAAATCGGAGACAAAATTTGATTGATTTAACTGTTCATCTCTGTACAGAGAATACACCTGGAATATAGTAAAATATCTTATTCGCTGCCGACGTCAATTGAATTCAGCACACCGTTTACCAAAACGGATCCTGCTGCAAACCCAACCATTTGATTCAACATCCCTGTGATTTTTCATGGAAGTACAGTGGACTCCGCGGCTTCCTTCAAAGCAAGTGCCACGTCAACACATTCCTACCCATTCCCTACTTAACCCGTATTTGGACGTGGCCGGTGCCGGTATTGCCTATTATAACATTGAGATCACCAGTTCTTATACATTGAAGTTGTATGGTAGTCCCAAACATCATCTGTTGATTTTTTTGTTTTGTTTAATTATAGCTGATCTGGCGGAGTAGCAGCTATCGAGCGGTCAATGCTTATGTGTTTTGAAATTATCCCCATAACATTTTAATTTTTTTATGAGAGAAAATGTCATAACATTTTTGAATTGTTCTCTACAGGCGACGAAACACCAGCTGCCACCAGCCGATGGTTAAGAAAAAAAAGTTGCGTCATAGATTTACGTCGCTCAGAATTTCGTTGATTGCTGGCTTATTACTGCATACATATGATGTTTAATGTATGGAATCAAATTATTAGAATGGACTAAGAACTCAGAATGAAAGATTACGAAATAAGTGCATTTTTAGTCATGTTATCAAACACTGTCACGTGCAATTTATAAACATGAAACTGTTTGCAAAAATAATGTGACATTTATCTCTTTTTGTTTTCTATCCGCCGCGTTTGCTAGAACTGTACCTATCAATTGTTGTTGGTGTCCAGGCCACAACATTTCGCAGCAGGTGACTGTTTTGCGCAAAATGTACATTTACCACCTCTGATCACAACCCAAGCAAAATTTTCTCATAATCTTTGCTAAAACACAAGAAGTTTCTCAAATTAATTATGCTTCCATAATGCATGCATGATCTTGATACTTATTGAATCAAAATTCTGACGTGTTGAAGGCAAGGCCGACCCTTTCAGTACGAGCATGACACATTTTCGGATTACTCATTTAAAACTAAATAACTAAATTTTAAAATTTGATTCATGGTGAATTTGTAGCACTTGCCTTTTTTGCAATTTTGTCTAAGAGTGTGATGTTCAAACTCTTATATCAACGGCGTTAAAAAACACTACAGGGTGCGGCAGAAAATAATGCGAAAATTTGTTCTATTTCTTTCAAATCCCATTTTCAACTAATTCAAGCAATAATATCAACATTTTCGAGTGCAGTCCTTTTAAACAAATTTATTCAATGTGTCCTCCATTTTTATTGATAACATCCTCGAGCCGACGCCGGAAGCTAGAGCATGCCTTTCGGACGTAGTCCTCCGACATTGACTGCCATGTGCGTGTTATGGTTGACTTCAGGGTATTCACACTAGGGTGTGATGTTTTGCAGGCTCGTGCTTCAACATATGCCCAAATCGAATAATCCAACGGATTAAGATCTGGACTGCTAGGTGGCCACAAATCCTTCGGCCAAAACTTCATAACTAGAAAATGAAAAGAATGATTAGTAATTTCCATTTAATTTCAACTACCTTTATTGCTTATCTTGACAGATACGCGTATTACGTCTACAATGTGCAGACTTCTTCAGTGTCGTGTACTAATACTTGACTTAGTCGAGTGAATTAAAAGATTGACACAAAATGTTGCGCAATAAATCTACTCGAGCAAATTCAAGCAGTGTTTGGTCAAATAATCCATATCACGAAATCCAGTTCTTTCGGAATAAGCCGTGCGGTATGCCTAAACGTTTTCTTAATAATTGCAACGTTCAATGGGCGTCTGGAACAAGGTTAGTCTTCGACCACTTCACGACCACTTTTGAACTCCTTATACCATTCGTATGGACTGGTTTTCGAATGAGCAGATTTGTCAAAGGCTTTGTAAATAGCTGCCAAATAAACACTAATGCTTCGATCACGCTCAAATGTCTGATAGATGTCAGTTAAAGATATACCAACTAGAGAGAGAAAAAATGGATCGATCGAGAGTGGAAAAATATTCATTACAAATACCCGGTACTTTTTGATCATAGTGTATTGTTGAGCAGAACTGCTGAAATGTCTGGAAGTAATTCAATAAAAGCCTTGGGTCTTACTCATCGTCTCAAAATACGCTTAAAATCCTGATCAATTCATATAAAGCCTGTCTACGTTCGATTTCAGACACTTTTCCTTTAGTGTAGATTTTGAATTATTACAGGGATCGCTGAAACGTTTCACTTATATGACAGCTGAATCCCTCCACTTTTTTTCGTGGTACAACATGTTTACATTCTTGCTTCATTCAGTAAAATGGCGTCGAATCAAGTGGATGTACGTAAACGCGTTTTGTACGAACGGCAGCAAAATCCGAATTAATCGGTACGCGATCTTACCAAGAAAATAAAACTTCCCGAAAGTACCGTGTTTTGTGTTTGCAAATAATTTGACCAGCGCTTGACTGTGGATCGGAAGGTTGGAAGTGAAACAAATCGAAAACTATGCTCCCGACTAATGGACAAGAAGGAGGTGGCCTTTATTAAGAAAAATCTCAATCTTTCTGTGCGAAATGTGGCTCACAAAGTTATGAAGTCAAAATCTTGTTTACAAAAAGTGAAGCAGGGGCAGTCCGAAGGCGTACAAAGTGAAAAAAGTGCCCAACCGTGATGACAAGCTAAATTTCTAGAAAAAGTCGTACTAATGAGCATTACACCAATGATTTCCAAACATTTTCTTGTATCATAATGGACGACGAAACATACGTACTCGAAGACTTTAAACAGCTTCTGGGTCTGACTTTTTATACCGCAATGCAAAGGAACGCCATTGCCGAGCATTTCCGGACAAAGAAAGTGTCCAAATTCCCGAAGAAGTATTTGATTTGGCAGGCCATATGTAGTTGTGGTTGAAAATCTTAAAGTTTGGTCTCTACCGGCACTATCAATAAGGATGTGTACGAGAAAGAATGTCTGCAAAAGCGGTTGCTACCGTTTATCAGAAGCCACGACTATCCAGCTCTGTTTTGGCCTGATTCGCCCTCTTGTCACTATGCGTAATCCGTCCGGGAATTGTATAAGATACCAAGAGGTCAAATACCTGTTAAAAACAGCCAATCCACCAAACTGTCCAGAACTTTGTCCAATAGAGAAGTGCTGGGCTCTAGTTAAGCGGAAACTCTTAGAAACTAAGAAGAAAGCAAATGGTACTGATGATTTTAAGAGAAGATGGATAATTTTCACGGCGGGCGTATCGGAGGATATTGTACGGAACCTTATGGTGGGTGTGCCACGGAGAGTTCGAGAATTTTACAGAAAGATGGATTAACATCTTAATCAACTGTTGAATGTAGATACACTGATAGGCAAAATAAAGTGCCCACCTCTTCGTTTTTTCAATTTCTCTTATTTACTTGGTTCAAATTAAAGTAAACACAGTGTAGTTTTATTTTTCTTATTTTATTTTTTATATTCTTTTTAAGTTTCACTTATGGAATACTGAAAAAAAAGGAGTTTTACTTAAAGAAAAAAAAATCAATTTGTGTTGAAAAAAAAAACAGTGACAAAATAAAGTGCCCACTTCAAAAATCGATATGTTTTCGATAAGTTTCCATTGGAAGACCCCTCGATTGTTTATGTTTTGATATTTTGACATGTTTTGAAGCAAACGGCTCAACCTGGTGCATTTGTATACGTGATCGCATTTGATTCAATTGAAAAAAATGGAGAACGCAGTGCTTTCGAAAGCAATTCCCTTGTGTATCCGAAAATTGGTCGTTCGTGATGTGTAAAACGGTGAATCGCACCGGGCTGTCGCTAAGAAGTACAGTATCAGTAAGGCAGCGGTTGGCAAAATTCTTCTGAAGCTTAAAACGTTTGGATCAGTGGTGGATCGCCCTGGCAGAGGTAGGAAGCGGAAAACGGATGCGAGAACGGACACCAAGATCATGCGCGAAGTCAAGAAGAACCCGAAGGTAATTGTCCGCGAGATCCAGGAAACCCTTCAGTTATCAGTTTCCGGTCGAACTGTTCGTCGCCGTCTCGTAGCACAGGGGTTGAATAGCAAACTTGCCCGGAAGCGCCCATTTATCAGCAAGGCAAACAAAGCCAAACGGCTTAAATTTGCTAAGGAGCATGCTGATAAGCCCCTAGAGTTCTGGAAAACGGTTCTCTGGACGGACGAATCAAAATTCGAGCTGTTTAACCGAAAGCGGCGGGTTCGTGTTTGGTGCAGATCGGGAGAGGAGCTTCAGGAGCGCCACATCCAAGGCACGATGAAGCATGGAGGAGGAAATGTGATGGTCTGGGGGTGTTTTTCGTGGGGTGGAGTGGGAAGCATTGTGAAAATCGACAGGATAATGACGGCAGATTCTTACATCAACATCCTGCGAGAAAATCTGGAGGTTTCGCTGATCCAGACGGGCCTTGAAGAGAAGTTCGTATTCCAGCAGGACAACGACCCGAAGCATACTGCCAAGAAGACCAAGTCTTTCTTCTGGTCTTGTCGGATCAAACCGCTGGAATGGCCTCCACAAAGCCCGGACGTCAATGCCATCGAGAATTTGTTGGCGATTCTCGATGCCAGGGTTGACAAAACTGGTGTTACCAATAAAAAGACCTATTTTGAAGCCCTGGAGCGCGCCTGGGAAGAGCTAGATCCACAGCACCTAAAGAACCTGGTCGAGAGCATGTCGAAGCGCCTGCAGGAGGTCCTGAAAGCCAAAGGTGGACACATCAATTATTGAAATGCTTTTATTTTACTTTAATTTATGTTTTCTGTAGCCTAAATGCCCTCTCGCGGGTCAAATTTGTCACCTTGTCGATGGTGAGAGGGCTTATCTCATGCTATAAACATGCATGTGAGACCAAGAATTTGACCAGTAGTGAAAGTATCACATATTCTGCACATTTATTTCACTGCCACGTCGTAGAGCGTTTATATAAAGGCACTAACATCAGGTGTGATACTGGCCGCAATTCACTCTTAGACTTTTTACTTTCAATCAAAGGGAAACGACTAAAAGTACACTTTTCATTTTCGTGGCAACTTATGTTGTTGTTTATCCATTTATTTCATGGAATGAATAACCAAAATACCTGGTTTACCCATGGTGTAATAAGTGAAAGTAATTGCAAAATTTTCGAAAAGGGTGAATGTTTTGATCATGGTAAATATCTGACTGTTCGAAATGAAGCACAAAGCCACAGAAAAGTGTTACTTTATACTGACGATGACAAGCATGTTTATTAGAGATAGGACGCGGAGGGCCCGCTTAGGAAACACGAGTAGTAGATTTAACCTTTCCAAGTAGTTTATTTTAGCAACAGTGCGGAGGGTCCGCTCAGTGAGGGTCTAGTGTTTGACTTACTATAGAAGAGTGGTGTTAATCACAGTAGTTCCATTTCACTTCTGGTTCAGCTCCATATCGGTTTCGTTTCGATTCCGTTTCGTCTCCATTTCGGTTCTATTTCGGGTCCGCTTTGGTTTCGTTTCGATTCCATTTCAATTCCATTACAATTCCATTTCGGTTCTATTCCGGTTCCGTTTCAAATCCGTTTTGCATCCATTTCAATTTAATTTCGATTCCGTTTCGGTTCCATTTCAGTGTAATTTCGATTCCATTTCAATTTCTGCTCAAGAATAAGTGTTTAAAGTAAAGACCCTCTCGTAGGTCAAATTTGTCACCTTGTCGACGGTGAGAGGGCTTATCTCATGCTATAAACATGCATGTGAGACCAAGAATTTGACCAGTAGTGAAAGTATCACATATTCTGCACATTTATTTCACTGCCACGTCGTAGAACGTTTGTATAAAGGCACTAACATCAGGTGTGATACTGGCCGCAATTCACTCTTAGACTTTTTACTATCAATCTAAGGGAAACGACTAAAAGTACACTTTTCATTTTATTGACAACTTATGTTGTTACTCATCCATTTTTTTTTATGGAATGAATAACCGAAATACCTGTTTGCTCATGGTATAATAACTAAATGTAATTGCAACATTTTCGAAAGGGGTGAATGTTTTGATCAGGGTAATTATCTGACTGTTCGAAATGAAGTACATAGTCATAGAAAAGTGTTACTTGAGACTGACAACGACAAGCATGTATATTAGAGATAGGACGCGGAGGGCCCGCTTAGGGAACACCATTGGAACAATAGAATGAACCTTTCCATGTATAAATCCTGGAAAGTGTGAGCTTTTTAGTGGAATGCCTGTAACTGGAAAATTAGAGGAGGAATTGGTAGTTTCCGTTTGATCTCAGCTACATTTGTTGCTTGTCTTGACGGATACGCGTGTTTCGTCTACGGTGTGCGGACTTCTTCAGTCTCGTGTACTAATATCGACTCTCGAGTATTAGTGCATGGCACTGGGGGGGTCTGCGCATTGTGGACGGGATGCGCGTGTCTGTCGGGACGGGCGATGGAGGTGGTTGGGGTTGGATGGGGGTTGCCAGTCTTTCTTCTTATTTTATCGTTACCTTTCCATGCATTTTATAGCATGTGTCCTCCATACCAGATAATAAATAAATAGAAAAAAAGAAACTAGATAGGAAATAGAACTGTTCTTTTCCAAGTGTCAGATTAGTTAGTCAGTGATTTGAAATATTGTTAAGTTTGGGATGGGGATGGTTACTAGATCCAAAGCTAGGCTAGAATTTAAAATGTTGTTGTCTAAATTTAATCCAGTATTTTTTTTTTTAAATCCTTTTTGATTCAAACATTATTACTTCTGGTTCATGCTGTTCAAATTTTGTTAGGTTAGGAATTCGGAATTCTTAGTCAGAGAAACGAAAATATCGTCGTGAAAATATCACCAATAATCTCTCACCTACGCCCTGCATACTATAAACCACTAACACCCTCTTCGCTCTTATTTTCTTATTGATTTCATGATCGAGAACGGCTGTGAAATGGATCGATTGAAGTGCGAAGGACCTACTCAGCGCTAGGCTACATGCGGTTTTGACAAGGAAGTTATCATATCTATTTCAAGAAAAAGTACATGTGAAGCATCCTCGAAAAAATCAAAGACAGCACACAAAGATAAGTATATGCGAAATCAAAACTGTCAAACTATCAAAAACATTCATCTTACTTAAGAAGAAAAAGTTATATTACAGTCACTACTAGTTTCAAATCACAAACAAATTAAACATTTCAGATCATTTTGTAGCAACGCGGCCATCTCAATCCAAAAACACTACAAACCCCTTACCCCAACCTAATCCTTATCACCTCCCATGGCGTTCAAGTAGTCCGCATAGACCAGTTCGCCATTACCCCTCCCTAACCCTCGGCTTTGGATTGACTTGCGCTCTCATTGCCCCACCAAACGCTGCAAAATGAAAATGAAAATGAAAAAAATTTTTCCCCAAACCCTTTTTTCACTTTTTTTTTTTTCAACACAAAATGATTTATTTTTTCTTTAAGTAAAGCTCCTTTTTCCCCCCAAGAAATAAAAAAAAAAAAAAAAAAAAAAAAAAAAAAAAAACACAGTGTTTTACTTTATTGAAACAAAAAAAAAAAAAAAAAAAAAACAAGGGGGGGCTTTTTTTTCCCCCCTGACAACCAATAACCCGCACATTACAAACGTGACCAGGTTCATGACCCCCACAGAAGGAGATTCTCATATCCCAGCTAAAAGTTAGTTTTCACTACAACGTTTACCACATAGAAAAAAATCATGTAAATTAAGGTGTTCTGAAACTATACGACCGTCAAATTTGACAAGAAAATAGAGTCACAACAGAATCGACATTTCAATCAAACGCTCCTCTTGTCTTTGAGTGACAAACGTTATTATTTTTAATGTGTTCTGATCAGTGTGAAATTAGTTTTTTCTTAGTGTGCAGTTTAAAAATTTAGACGTAAGCCATGATTTAAAAAATAAATATGAAAACAGTCATTGTTAAATGATAACATAACTATGAAGCGAAAGATCTGGCCACGTCTTCATACGAAATGCCAGTTATGCTGTTTATCTCGGCTCATGTGTTGATGAGTGCGACATACAGGGTGAAGGTGCCTCCCTCCGGTAATGAACCAACCTGGCTGAAAGCCACATAAAGAAAGAAGAAGCAAATAAAAGCTAAATAAGTCTATGTTGACAGGTATGCAAAAACAAGAACAAACCGAAATAATTGATAACTAAACAAGATTTTTTTTTTATGATTTCTATTCACATGATATCAGCATATTCAACAAATTTAACCATTCCCAATTATTGCCAATTATTTAAATACATGATGAAGTATGGAAACACAAGAAGCAAATTCTGTTCTAACTTGCTAATACCCAGCAGCAGTCCAGAAATGAATAAAACATATTCAACAACATTTTCCATCCTTCAACAACAAACAAGTGTCACCCGATGATGCATAACACCACCTCCTAGAAGGCTCTCCAATCGGAAACGAAAAATGACTTGAATTCCATCCTGTGTCCACGTAGCAGCACCTGGCGACAGTCAGCCAACGAGCAATACCTTTCGATACTGAAAAAGCCAGCAGCACCATTAGGCGGTAGCAACAAACTTCATATTAAATTTTCGTATTCCGTAAAAAGCAGAAGGGAAAAGGAACCACAGAGGAAGCACTTTTACGACAACGTTCGGTTTTTCCTTGCATGAAAATTCTATCAACCGGTTTGGGAAAGCAAATGAACAACCGAAGAGAAAGAGAGAGCGAGCTTCCAGTTTTTCTCTCCCATGCCGCGTTTGACTTCGGGTCGTTGTGTTAGTAAATTGTTTGACTTATTCCTTTTCTGTTCAAGGATATGATGTAGGTAGTATTGATTTTTCCATTCCGGCTTGTCCTTTTTTGTGTATCCATGCGCTCAAAGTGGGGTACTCGTGGGAGAGGTGGAAAACGCACCGCTCTGACACTGAGAGCGCCGGTAAAATAGTATTTGTATATACCGGAGACACACTGTGTCCTGTTCGGGTTCAGAGTTCGGAATTCTACGATGTCGATAGCAGCAATATCCGCCGGCAAATTTTCACGGCGCAGTCCCTGTTTAGAATCTGACGAGCACGGAACTCGCTACGTTACGGCCCCGAATTTTGAACCAACAGTATAACTGAGTGCTTGATAATTGCAAGGATACCCGGAGGTGGGAGCAAGGAGATATCAGCACCGAGAGGAAGAGACACGTGGTGGTAGCGCGGAAAAGTCTACAGGAAAAATACAAAAGGAGAGGCTTTTGATCCTGGCCAGAGTGATCAGAGAGTACGGAGAGCAGCTTTACGACGGATACCGTTTCGGTGGAAAGGATAAAGTTTTTCCGCAACTAATGTGTGCCCCGCCCTGAGTTTCAACAGAGAGCTGAAAGGAAACTTCTTGCTGCAGTTGAATCCACAGTTTTATGTGAAAAACAAATTCGATTGAAAAATTCCAGTTTGTGGAACAAGCAATTTGAAAATTCTTTTTTTTTTTACGAAAGCGTGCGATAGATTGTGATTTTTTTATATATATTCGACAAACTGCAGTTGAAGTGTAAAAAACGAATTGTATCATTCCGTGAGAGTGAGAGTGCCTGTGACGGAGATTAGTTTCCCATATATCCTGCTAGACTCAGTTGTGCCGCAGTCGTCGACGAACACTAACGCGAAACTGAGAAGAAAATTCGTGAAAATCCTGAACGCACACGAGACAGACAAGCTGTTTGAAAGTGAAAAAAATCAAGCAATTTAAGTGGTAAATTAGTGATTTTTTCTAGAATTTGATCAGTGTCTTCTGACGTAAGTCAAAATGTTGATTGGATTAGTCCGTGACTCGGTTATGCAGTGCTTCTGCCACACGTGTCGAGCCCCCATTCTGCCGGCAGGTAAGACATCTATTCCTTCGATAACCTTTCTCCTGATTCAAACCTAGAAGCCGCTCACGAACTTGTCCCTTTTATTAATATCCTTTTCTTTTCTTTTTTATTTTATTTTATTTTAACAAACGCTTATCTCACCGGTAATATGACCCTAGAATCATAAAACATAAAGCATATTGCTGATTTCATTGTGCTATGCTAATTTGATACGTGACTGTAACCGGTTTCAACAACCGATCATTCATGCAAATACTACTAAAAGCCTTACAAAATTATATAATTCTCGTAACTAATGTCCAACGCTATCCCTGAATGACCCTCTGAAGCAAACAATCGAAAAGCGATGACTCATCTGTTCGCCCAAGTGTGGCTACGTTTCTTCTCAGTTAGCCATCCCAGTCGTGCGGTCCCCAGAATGGTGGTGGTGGTGGTGAGGCAACAGACATCAGTCCCTTTCTCACCGTCTTATTTTTGGGAAACGTATTCGCCAAAGCTTCTTGGAATTCATGAAGCATTCGGTCGAATTATGTCATGGCAGCATTCAGCACCGTGCATTCTCTCCGCTTCGGATATGGCATTGCCGGATACCCCAGTAGAAATGTCAGCCTCTTTTTTCCGGCTCGCCAGGTTTTCGTGCTCTCGTATGAGCTGTGCGACGTGCGTATCAGCTGATGCCTTTTGCATGTCATTCGGGGTTCATGACGTTTCTAAATTGAAGAAAATTGGATTAATATGTCATCTTTTTCGGGGGAGTGGGAGTGGATTGGGTGCTCAATATCTTTCTGTTTATTCGTTCCCTAGAAATATACGTATGTTGTATACCTATATTTTATAGGAAAATCTATCAAAAATATATATGAAACGTTTTTAGATGACCTTCACTTGAATTATGATAGATCGAGTAAACTCGAGAATTTCCAATAACTTCATATAACTTTTCGTTATATTTCGATATTTATAAAAGATGTTGTACTGCTAAAACAATGGTAGTAAGTTAGTTGATTATGACGTTTTGATTTCGAGCCATGGTAGGAAATGAGCGCTGAAAGAGAGGGTATGTTTAGATAATTTCTGTATAACTTTTGTAAGAAGATTATTTCGTTTCGACATTTCTTGAATATTAAGATTTAAGCGAAAGTCGGCATGACTCAGATGTTTGATTTGTTTTCTTTTACTACTGTTTGCGATATCTTTGCCAAAATAAAAATGTGTTTTTATTCATGTTCCTGCATGTTGAAGGTTTTTGGAACCTTTTCGTTGATGAAATCATGTGTACTATTTCTCAAATCGATCTTTTAAAAAAAATGAACGAACCGCTGGCACCGGTAGTGTAGTGGTAAGCGTGACTGGTACTCGGCACCCCAGTGGGTCTGGGTTTAATCACATTCGGGGGCGGTGATATTTTTCTGAGGAAAAAACATATTTAATTTTGCTGAGTGCGTTAATACATGATTACCAAAAAATTATTAATTATTAAATCTAACAACATTTTCAGATTTCAGATCTTTCATAGCTTGACAATGCCCCGAATTTTCCTTTTTGAAATCTTCTACTTCTATTTTTTGAATTAATGTGGCTTTCAGCTTTGAGCAGGGTGGTGGTGCTTCCCTCCGATGGTGAACCTGCTCAAAGCTGAAAGCCACATTAATTCAAAAAATAGAAGTAGAAGATTTCAAAAAGGAAAATTCGGGGCATTGTCAAGCTATGAAAGATCTGAAATCTGAAAATGTTGTTAGATTTAATAATTAATAATTTTTTGGTAATCATGTATTTTTATGTTTGATTGTTGAAATCTCTCTCAAAACTAAGTTGATAATTGCAGTATATTCCCTCCTGAATTTTTAAAAAAAGACGACACTTTTTATACTAAAAAAACAATTAACCACCCACTAGAAATTTCCCACAAAAATCATGAAAAAAAAAATAGGGTGCCCCCCCCCCAACAAGAGGGAAAAACCCCCCCCCCCCAACAAAAAAAGACCCCAAAAAAAAATGGGATAAGACGCCCCCAATTTTTTTGCGTGATTGATATTTGCAACACACTTTCCTCCAATCTCTGCTGATCATAAGGACCTGGCCAGGTGTTGAGCAAAGAGAACGATGGATGAAGAGCCTGTCAAACCCAAGGCAGCTCTTCTGGTGCTTCTATCGTATCTACAACAGCCAATCCAGGAGAGTGTATGGTCGGAAAATGCTATGCTATGCTATATTCATGCTTGCAACATTAGGCTGCCGATTTAAAAAAAAAAAATCGAATTTACGAACTTACATGGTAAATTAAGGTTGGAAATGTTTCAAAAACCATCCCTGAGAAGTTTCGGTTTTTTTTTAAATCATTTACCCGTCAACTATGGACTTGAAGTTTCGTATAGGATTTTGAATTTTTCAATATGGGGAAAGTAGGATTTTCAGTTTTTATTCAAAAAAGCTACTTTAAAGTTGAGCAAAAAATCGGAGACACTCTGAAAATACGTGGCACTCTTCTATGAAGAATTTGAAGCAAACCGTGCTTAATTTGAGTTTTTAACAAGAAAGTTATTCTATTGTGAATTGCTGTCTGTTCTATTTTGTAGAATGATTTCACACTTTTCAACGTGGCACCACTGCCTGGATATGGGTGGTGGCACCCGGCTACAACAGTGTCGTCACCCATCGGGATGGTGCCGCTTGTAGCTGATAAAAAAAATTTGAATGTGCAATACTCTTGTGATTTTCACCTTATAGATGCCTAGTTCATGTGGTCGCATTTATTTTGGATTGGCTCAGTAGGTGGCGCTAGTTGGCATGCAACATGTTTGTATTTACTGTCTTGGGCAAATTTGTTTAGTAGGTCAAGGCCTTCCGGTTAGTAGTCAGGAATTGGCTCACTACGCGGCGCTATTGTACTCATGAATATCTTTTACAAGCTGTATCTCGCGACCCTGGTCATCTAGGAAGATGCCGTCTTCGCTAAAATTGTTCAGATGGTCATTGTTAAATGCAACTTTCGGTTTATGAAAACTGTGAATTACTGTCAAAAACCTTGCAAAATGGATATTTTTGGATCGGAAAAGGCGGAAAATCGCCTGACGCCATTTTGGATTACTCCGTTGCGTAAAAAGTTATAAATACTGTATATTTTTGGATCAAGAACGGTAAATTAAGGCTGGGAATCGATGTCCGATGCCATTTTGGAATCCAAGATGGTGGCGAAATAGAATTTCGGAAAAATACTGTCAAATACCCTGCAATATCGAAATGTTTGGATCGGAAACGGCGTATGATGGCTGGAAATCGATGTCTGTACCCCAGTGCCGGTAAAAATCAATTCATCAGCTCTGAAATGAGTTGAAAATGAAGACAAACTTAACGAACAGACCTACTATCTTCGTGAATTTGAATTTTAAAATGACAGTATTCTCTTGACCAGAGCAAGCGCTGAGTTTCGAAGTCATAATTTGGTTTTGTTCATTCGTCGATGGATGTTCATTATCGCCTGTGATGTTATCAATATCAATATTCAATTTCGTCTAGTAGGGGATGATTTTAAGTATCAAAAGAAGAAACAATATTTGTTTCTTTTGATGTATAATATGATGTGGATGTTGTAGGCTAAAATCGATAGGTTACAAAAACTACAATCTGTATTTATGATAATAGAAGGCAGTAAGACTCTGCGATTAACACTATACAAAATAATCATTTTGGTTGAATTGAAAATGACTTTTTGATGTGTGATGATCACTTGCGATTTTAAGAAAGCTGCCCTGGAAACTCAAACTCTTATGGGTATCAAGAAACGAGTAGTTATAGAAGCATAATGAGTTGATTGATTTCGACATCTGAGATTTTCAAAACAAAAAAAAATCATCTACACTGCTGTACCCATTTTGATACCTAAAATGACAGCTTCTGATTTCCGAAAAATGGGAAATACTATCAAATACCCTGCATTATGGATATTTTTGGAACACAGAAGGCGCCTTGATGCCGAAAATCGATATCCGACTCATATTAACAATCCAATATGGCGGCATCAGTACCGTAACTAGTGGGGAATATTGTTTAAAAACCTGCAATATACTTTTAAGAACGGCGTAAAAAGACTTAATCGATGGCACCATTTTGAAATCCAAAATGGTGGCTTATATTTCAGAAAAAAAAAACTGTGAAATGCTATCAAATACCCTGCAATTTGGATACTTTTGGATCGGGAACGGCGTATAATGGTTGAAAATCGATATATGATGCCATTTTGGAATCCAATATTGTGACTTCTGTTTCATAAATCAGAGAAATACTTTCAACTACGATGTTCTTATTTTATTTATGGAAATTTATTCAACATTTGTTTTCGAAATTTCACAAATTCTTTCGAACTGCCATTACTTAAAAACCAAGAAAGTTATTAAAGCTTAAATGTCTATATTATTCAAAACCAAAAAAGGGTTCGGGTTCAATGAATTGCTTGGTTGATCCTATTTTTGCCAATTCGTCAGCTTTTGCATTTCCATCGATTCCGCAATGCGCAAGAACCCAGTATAGATTAACCATTTTGGGACAAGACAGTTGCTGCAATAATTTCGAACACTCTCAAACCAGTTTTATTGTGTAAATTTTTGATTTTAAAGCATTTAGTGCAGCTTGACTATCTGAACAAATGCATATATTTATATTTTTATAATTGCTTTTAATACAGATTCTATGAAGACATATATTCCTGTCTGCCGGCGTCGGTGGTGTAGTGGTAAGCGTGACTGCTACTTGGCACCCCAGTGGGTCTGGGTTCAATCCCAGTCGACGTCGGTGGTTTTTCTGAGGCGAAAAAATCTGGTCACTTCGGAAGGGAAGTAAAGCCGTTGGTCCCGGCTCATATTCATGAGTCGTTAGGTAGGGTCCAGGTGGTGGAGTCGTCTTCCTGGCGTCGGTGATTGTCACCATGTGAGGAAATAGGCCGACGTAAAATAAGGGGGAAAAAATATATTTCTGCCTGAAATACCGTAGGCCATTTTCCCATGGACACCGACAGTTAATTCCAGGGCCAGTTGTTCCGGCACCTACTATACTACCTTGTTTAGAGCCATCTGTAAATGAGGTAAGATCCAGGCCTCCTGCATGCCAATCCAACCGAGTCACGTCACTCGAAATGTTAAGTTAAAGTAGTTTATGCATACAGACCTCATTCATCATTATTAGTGGACTTGATTGAAACTCTTTTATTATACTCAAGTGTTCAATAAGATCTCCATCGGTAAAATTCATGAACCGTTTGAGCCTTATATAATTTTTCAATGCATTAAAATCAATAAATTGATTTAGAGGAAGAAGATTAAGTAGAGATTCCAGAGTTTTAGATGGAGCGCTACGCATTGCTCCAGTTTCATTTTTGGCTACAGACCCCATTTTTTTTTCAAAATTACTTTTATTTCTTTAAGCTACAATAGTTGTTTTTGTGAGACATCCCATATATAGGACAAACTGCTAGAATTTTTGGTTTAGATTTTACTTTGTCACATTCCCCCTGTATTCGTCGAAATATTCTGCAGCGAAACTTATTAACTGTGGCCAATTTAATTAAGGACTAGAAGATAGAGATAAGAAAACAGAACGATGCTCAAGGAACACAGAAAAAATTAATTAATTTTAACAAGCGCGTAAAATTTCTCCTCGTTTAGTTCTAAGCCAAAGGAGGCGTAAGCGACGAAATTGTTTGCAATCTTTCATGCGCTTTCCCACCATGTTTGCAATCTTTCATACAACAGGCTGGATTCATGCGTTATCTGGCTTAAGTTTACGTGAAATATCCCATTATTTTCTGCCACATCTAGCATTTCCTTATTGTGCGTTTAATAACGCAGAAAATTCAATGCTTCTTTTTATCTGTGAAGGCAATGTAGCTGTTGATCAGAATTATTATAAACTTGTATTTTTTTAAAATTTGGAATGGTCTCACGAAGTTCAACTATTCGATGTTATAAAACTTTTCGTAGGAATATGTTCACTAAGTATATTTTGGAACAGGACTTTACAAAACTTCTTTGAGCTTTGGACGAACCTACTGGCATGTTTATAAGACCTCGGAACAGCGATAGCAGTTGCCTTGAAGACAAAAACTCGTAGCAAAAAGTTAAGAGGCAAAATAAACACATATCTCTATTCATCATTCCCTTCAAAATGGTACTACGACAGAAAAAAAATTAGTAAAAGCATATGCTCCGCATGATTGGCAAGCATTTTTTTTTGTTATCTGTGATTCGTGGATCGTTCTTGCCCTTGTACTACGATTTTAGAATAAAATAATTATAATTAATTATATTTTCTGCTCAAGCAATGGTCTTTTTAAAAATTGAACTCATTGAACATTTCTTCATGAGTGTGCCGACTTAGAAATAGACGCAAGAATGAGCTTAAGTACTAAATATTTTCTTATATACAACAAGGTAGTTGATTAGATAGCACGTTACCTGGTCAAAGTTATATTGGCCATCCGGTGACCTATGAGTTTTCGGAGGTAATTTTCCTCTCACTGATTGGTAATTCTAGTTCCATATTTCATTTTAAAAGTCGCGAAATCCGTAGATCAAATTTTGGAAATTATGTAACAGCTCTGAAATGTGTATGCAATCGGTGCTTTATGTGTTCGTTTACTCACAAAACCTGGATATGTATAATAATATTGTTATTTTTATGTTACTTCCTTCTGGTCGGGACCTTACTGTGACTCCCAACCAATCTTAAGTCCTTTCTGGAACAAAACTCCTCTCTGAAATATGTAAATTTTCCTCTTCGATACGATCATTTACCATACCCCCCACACACACAAAACGTATACTAAACCATACTTGCTTGTATGATGAGAGCATTTGATTTGAAACATCCATAATTACATAATTTTCCATCACCACATCTTGTTAGTAGCCCTATCGCAATCAACAACCGCACCACACCGCATTGCATGATCAAAGTTTATTTTCCCCGAAAGCATTCCAACCTACCACGACTGTTTCGCGCATTCTTCGCCTCTCTCACATCGGCGTCTGCGTCGCCGTCTACTGTTGTTGCTACATTGCTGAATTTTCTCACCAAAACTCATCACGCCAAAGCATCCCAGGTATGAGTCATATGCCGGCTGCTTTTTTTTTACACGGAAATTAAGAAAAGCTCTGAACAGACGCCATTAGAGAAAGGCGGCAGGTTCTTGCAACTGTTGAAGAATTGTGCCAGAGTGCCTTATTTTTATCAGGATTATGGAATTTTTAAATGAACTCGGATCCCGATTGCGTCCTCTTTTAAGGGGGCCAAACATTTATTCATCAAGTAAACTTTGATATCAACTTTCAATAAATTAATTTCGTCCTTACAATTCTGTAAGCGCCAGCAGCTGTTTGAGACGAGGTTCAGACCATTGAAGCGGGCTCCAACTTTTTTTGAAGAGTTTTCCCCACCGCCAATCGTCCACTCAATGCTATGAAATGGGAAATAAATTATGCATTTTATGTACTAAATGGAGCGAAAAAGGAAAAACTTACTCACCTGCTGGCGATAAAGGGAATAGGCACCGATGTTCTTAACAACCGTCCTCCCTCCCCTAAGTCATTGGTCCTGGCGTTTGCCACCCGCCAAAGAGGAGCCATAAAATGCATCGATTTTGCCTTGTAACTGCTCTTCGCTCGGGTCGCTTTGATCGGTCTATATGCCAACGGCATATCCTTTTTGTCGCTGTGTCCTATATGTAACTCCGACAGTAGTACTTGGACTAGGTAGGTCGTCCGCCAGTCTGCGGAAAGCGTCGCCGACTGACGGCGACAACGACGACACACAGTCATCTAATAGCAGTAACTGCAGCCAGAGGCTGACTCATGTCGGGCACAGTTCTGTTGCTGCCAGCAGGATGGTTGATGACACAAACTTTTCTGATTAGTGGATTTTATCCGAGCCCCACCCTATAAATAGGAAGCCCCGAGGTACTGGTACTCGTATTGATTGATTGACGGGAATATATCAAAGTGGTAACTTTGGTTCCAGCAGCTCCGTGCAAGGCAAGCTTAAAATGAGCGTAAAGAAGTTGTGTTTCGAGTTTTGACAAAACTGTTGACATTTTTCCGGATGAACTAGTTTTCTGTGGTTCATCTGAGCTTAAACGGGGGGAGGTGGTAAGGAACGGGTTTGCTTGTTGGGCTTTGATATTATTTAAGGCAAAAATCTTCCTTCCTCTTTGTAACGATAACAAAGCTCTTATGTTAAGTGCTTGTCTTTTAAACCAACAAGGTAGCATGAACGATAGCAGTCTATTCTATAAAAAAAGTCAAGTATCGAAATGATAAATAAATATTTCATCAGTACGAGTACAGTAGGTACAAAGCTAAACCAGTGGGCCAATTCTAGACAAAATAGCCAAAAGGTCGAAAGTAACATTTTTAAACAATGACATATACCGTATTTTTCTGGGATCTGCTTGCTCCCACAAACAAAATAGCACCAGAAACAGATAGAAGGAGTTATTACCTTCCCGTCGGTAGTGGATAGATGTAAGCAACCTGGCTTTTCCAGGAAATTTACGTTTTAAGTCATTGTTAACAATTGTTACTTGCGAACTTTTGACGATTTTGTCTAGAATTCTCATCAACACTAGTATATTAGATTTGCCTTTAGTATATGCGATATTTAAGAGGCAACTAACAATCATCCAAATCAGCACTGTCATCAAGCAGCTTTTTCGTTCAAAATCTAATCAATGGTCATGCAAATGTATCATTCTACTCGCCAACCGGAACACAGTGAAAAAAATTCATTATCAGAATCGCAATATTACCCGAAAAAAAAACTGGCTTTGAACTGTGGAAGGATCGTGGTACTTTGCCTCTTTAATGGGGGTGGTTTATTTTTTTATTTTATTTTTTTATTTGTGTCTTGATTATCGAGATTTTCAACCTCCTGCTGGTTCCGGGAGTGAGATTCGAATTCGTGACTACGCCGGGGTCTCCCCCGCGGATGGATAAGTTTAAGTGCTTGGTCGATTAAACCGAAGCTACAATGCAAAGATTCGATTTCCGTTCCAGTCTAAGAGTTTTTCGTGTTGGGAAGTGGCTCGAACTTGGTAGGGGAAATACCTATTCTTGGCAAGCTAAGCAGAGACCACCCTTTATTGAATATATTGCCAGCGTCCTGCAAGCATCTAACGTTTTCGTATATGGAATTTGTTTGCTCCTTGCTCCTTTATCTATTAAACTGGACAGAATGGTCCATAACTGCTTGAAATTATGTTGATAAAGCATTCAACTTCTCTAATTAATGTAACCTAATGTCGGCAGCCCCTGTTTAATTCGACTATTTGATCTGCGTGTAAAACATTTGTTCTATGGTAGGCAGTACAAAATCGGCATCATTTTCGAGTGCGTGTGATTTGTTTGAAGCAACATTTGGCATAACGGATTGGCTCGCTAGTTGAAAAGTAACAAAATTTGATCTAAATAACCAAGTTATCATAGGAATATATTCAGTGAAGTGTTTTGATGCAAGGTTAAAATAAATTACAGGTTTGAGATGTAGTCGCCAGGACTAGTCAACGTTGCCGAAGCCAAAAGTGTGCCTATAATTGTGTGTTTCACACAATATTATTTTGCAAAATAAAATAGCTCAGACCAGTAGTGGTAAATGTACTGTATTTTGATAGTTACCTATTGACATTTGACATTTTTCATTACGACCAAATTGAACACACGCAAAAGAGAACTGTCATGGGAGAAAATCTCATATGACATTTCTGTACCGTTTTCTCCAGACGACGAAACAATTTTGCTGCCACCAGCCGATGGTTTAAAAAATGCAGCGACATTGATTTATGTCACTCAAAATTTCGTTGATTGCTGGCTTACTGCATACATATGATGTTTTTTATATGGAATCAAACCATAAGAATAGATATCAACAACTCATAATCAAACATAAGTGCTTTTTTAATCAAGCTATCAAATACAGTCACATACCATTTCTAAACGGTTTGAAAACTGTTTTCTATCCCTCGCGTTCGCTAGAACTGTACACATAAACTGTTGGTGGTGTGCGGGTCTCAAATTTCGCAGCAGGTGACTGTTACGCAAAAAAAAATATGTACATTTATCACCTCTGGCTCAGACATCAGAAGCTTTTCATGACAAAAAAAAACTAGAGAGGTAGTGCACAAGGTACGGCCGCATGGTTGACGTTTTATAACATTAGGATATTGATTTTTTTTATTGTAAATATAATAACCAAAAAGCCCCTTTGGTTGGCTTGTACAGATTTACCTGGTATGAGCGATTGTATCAATGGAAAGAAAGGTCGTAAACCAGCACAGTCAAATTAATATCATTTGTCATATCATTTTCCCAAAGCATTAACTTCGTAGAAATCAAACAACGTTAGAACCGGTTGATGTTCAATGTAACCGGCTAATGTTTTTATTTAATTCATAAACGCTACGGCCAAGTACTAACCCTAATATTAACAAGCTTGAAGGCGAATGCCCCTCCAGGGTAAAGTCTGTGCTCAACGAGCAAAAAAAAACCCAGTTTTCTATCAGGTCCAAACACGATAGGTACTTAATAGTGAAGTCTGTGTTAGTAGCAGAGATAAAAATCTATTGGAATCATAACTTTTCCCAATGATAAGACATGAATTCACCTTTTGACATGTTTTAATACTTTAATTATGAATATATATTTTTTTTTGGTCATGCAACTAGTTTCAAGAAATATACCCAATCGATTGACACAAACATTACGAAAATGTAACGAAAAATGAATGAGTTATTAACGTTACGTTCAGATGGTGACCACTTTTCGTGACGCTCCCAATTTTAGTTTTTGGAATTTGCACCCCGATATGATACCGAAGGATGTTATCCAACATCAAAATAATTCTTACTCTTTCTCTCTCTTAGCCTTATAGAAAGTTATCTCCGCCGGTGACTCGTGCAATCCATGACGGCGGATCTGCCTTAGACCGACGTAAAGTTCCCCGGCGGTGTAACAACCCCCGAGAGTGGTTATCCGCTTTTTCATTCAACCGCTCGCATCTCGCATGATCTTAGCGCCATTCTCTCTGCAGAGCCGACATAATTAGCGTAATGGCTCCGTTATAGCGTTCCACGTATTTTCATCGTGAAACATTCTGTGGACGACTTTGTCTAGACTGTTGCGCACTATTCTATTATCGGGCATAGCGCATTGTCTATTGTTTAGGTTATCTATTGTTTGGTGGTGCTAGTAATCGAATGAGCAAATCAAAATGACACACCTTTTGAAATTTTAAATACTCTAATTATGCAACAAATTGCTAGAAATATTTCCATTCGATTGACAAAAAAACTGAGAAAATCTAACGAGAAATGAATGAGTTATTAACGCTCAAAAGCTGACCACTTTTCGTGACGCTCTTAATTTTACTTTTGCACCTTTGAACCCCCATATTTTTCAAAAGGATGTTATCCAACATCAAAAACTGGACAGATGCTCAAAAATACTGAGTGTATCAACATATAGTTAACTTAAGAAGCATGAACCCTATTTATCTTCTTTTTCTTGGTGTTTCTATGTTTTACCTATAACATCTTTAAAAAATCCGGTTCACTGAAAATCCGAACACATACAAGGTGTTTCTCGGAGTATTGATTTTATTAAAATTCTTCCTTAAGATTTTTCACCGTGAAATAAAAACAAATACATTCTTATCCTCGTTGTGTGTCGCAACATGGAGATGCAATGGGGATTAAGTGGGATTCGCTCTCGGATATACCATTGCATGAGAGAACTAAGGACCTAGATGGCAGTGATAGTATCACTTGTGTTACACTTTTTGTTAAGAGACATGTCGTAGTACATGTAGGGGAAAGTGCTCTAATGTGGGTCTATGGATCTAGAATTCGGCCTATCGTTAAAAATGGCCTGTCTTTAATTTTTCTTTATATTGATATGTCAGTTAGACAAAACTACTGTTTATTTTTTAATTTAAAGGGTAAAAATAGTGAATTTATATTTACTTCGAATTTTAAGCATAGGCCGAACCCTAGATCGATAGACCCACATTAGAGCACCTTCCCCTATATAAAGGCACTGACGTGGAGTGTGATACTGTCGGAATTTCATATCTAATCACTCTTACCATTAAATTAGGGCAATTTAATGATCATAATACTTTTGTCACAGTTCTTTCTACTTGCGCGATAAGCTTTCATTGTTGTTTCTTCTGATAATATTCCAAAAAATTACCCGAAATAACAATTTGAATGCATTTCGTATTGTAATCAATATTACTCTTTTTTTTTGTGTTTTTTTTTTTTTTTTTTTTGAAATTATTACTTTTTTTCTCTCTTTTATATTTTATTGCATTAAAATTAATTTAAAATAAAACACAAACAAAAAAAAAAAAAAAAAGAATTTGAATGAAAAAGAAAACACCCCAACAGTTATTTTTTTTGTTGATTGAATTTTTTCCCCCCCCACCACACCCCACCCACACGGTTTTTTTTTTTTTTCCACCAACCAATCCGTACAGCCCCGGCGGCGGTGTTCCAATTTCCCAAAAATTTTTTAGTTGCGCCGGGGGGGGTGGGGGAACCCCGCCCCCTAGGTTTCCCCCCCGTGAGTTTGGGTTAAAAACCCAGGGGGAAGTAGCTCATCAAATCTTCCGGTCCACCTCTAGGCATCTTGCTATGAGGTACCAGGTGGGTCTCCACCGATTGCCTGTCGGTCTGCCAAATCGGGAAGACGTCTGGATTGATTTATCTCAAATTATAACAATCCGTTCACTATATCACAAAACATTGCGATTGGTTCAGCGGATTGGAGATAATGAAATCATTGGGTATAGGACCAAGTCTCCCCGGTTGGTGCTAAACTGATGAGCTTGGACATCAATAGAAGCATAAAGTTGCCAGAAGACACGAAATGCATCTATGGACTCTTATTCTTACCAGATCCCTTCATTTTAGTTTTGAATGGATTTACGTGGATTGTTCTTTAGAACGTTCTACTTAATTTATGCGGATATTAGTTGCAGTAGTGAAGTGGTTTGTGGAGTGCGGTTGTAACCATTGAAAGTTTACGAAAAAAGAGTTTCGAGCATCGGCTGTGAACGGTTGTGTCGATGCTTTATTGCGCACTATTTTGTTATTGGGCATGGCGCGTTTCGTATTGTTTTGGTTATCTATTGTCCGGTGGTGCGAGTTTTCTAACGATTATGAATCATTAATATGATCACTTCAATTATCAAGGTGAATCCTGATCCATCGAGCCGAGCCCTACCCTCAAAATATTTAAAAAAAAAAACTCCTTCCTGTGACCTTTGTGGGGATGAAGAGATAAACACGGTCCCTTAACAGCAAAGGTCACACTAACAGTCCATCCCTATTCCCACCTGATTTCAAGGACGTGGCCAGCGCCGTTATTGATTACTAAAGAAATTTAATCACTGAAACGTGTACAGTGAGAACGGTTGGTTACTCCCAGCCCCATTCAGTTGATTCATTGTGCAATTTCACTGATTCTTATTAATCACGGAGTAGCAACCACTGATACGTGCAATCAGTCAAGCTAAGCTAAGCAGTGGGTCTGGGTTAAATACCAGTCGAGGTCGGAAATCTTCGTCTCTCTTTGCAAAGGAAGTAAAGCAGTTGGTCCCAGATCATTGGGTAAAAGTGCCTATCTCCGGTGCTGAATAATAGGGTGGCATAAGGCTTGTTCCGAAACAGGCAGAAATAAATTACATTATGTACGGCTTGAAGTACTATATTTACACTAAAGTTATTTTTAATTCCATTATTTTGCGTCGAAATTTGTAGTTTCTCAACGATCGGGTTGGTTTGTTGAATCCTGTTAGAAGAACTTGTGTCCTTGCCTATCGACACGCAACAAAGTTGCAAACGTCAGCAACAATCAAGAATCAATTGTCTGAAAGCTATTTTAAAGCCAGTTCAATTTAAAATGAATCAAATGTTCGCCGCACGAAAAGAAACAAAAATACTTAAATCTCTGATCATCCATCTAATAATCTCCATTTGATTCCCGCAGCTATTCAGTCGAAAATTCATGAAGAAACAGCGTCACTCACCAATCGATATCTTAGCAGTTTATAGATTCGCAGTGCCACGGTTTGCAAATCCTCTCGTCGAAATAATTATTCACTGCTGTTGGCGAATTGGATAATGAAACAGCGATGAGAGCCACAACTGAATTCATAAGATTTGCTTTATGAGTTTTACACATCAAAATTAGTGATGAAAAGCATAACGCATATTTTGTGAAAATCTCTCACACGTAACTTCTTCGAAATTTATAAGGTGCTTGAAGGTGCATGAAAATGGTTCTTTCCTCTATGTTTCATAGTGTTCATCTAGTTTGGTTGAATATAGATAAATTTCCGTTCCTGTCCTCCCCCTAGCATAACTTTTTTTCGTATCGAAATGAAACACTACGTATAATTTCAAACAAATCTCGAGTACTTTTTCAAACAGACGTATCTGATTTTGTAAACAAAGTGGGGAAGTAAGAATCAAACGTAAATTTCTCAAAATGCATCACCATCATGTTAGGAAAATGTTATTTCTTGTGTTGGTGACCTTAGTTTGCATGAAAGTGCACAGGGTTTCAAGAATTTATCGTTAGAATCATACACTGATAGGCAAAATTAAGTGCCCACCTCTTCGTTTTTTCAATTTCTCTCATTTACTTGGTTCAAATTAAAGTAAACACACTGTATTTTTTTTATTATCTTATTTTTTATATTCTTTTTAAGTTTCACTTATGGAATACTGAAAAAAAAGGAGTTTTACTTAAAGAAAAAAAAAATCAATTTGTGTTGAAAAAAAAAAACAGTGACAAAATAAAGTGTGACAAAATAAATTTACGTTTGAATCTTACTTCCCCACTTTGTTTACAAAATCAGATACGTCTGCTTGAAAAAGTACTCGAGAAATGTCAAAACATTTTTAATCTATCAACTAAAGGTGCAGCTATAGAATGAATAAAGTGTCCGGATGCTTAGTGGATCATACTTCAATTCAAAACCTTAGAAGAAAAAAATTTCCATTAAACCTAACCAAAATGCCAACTATTGCTCAAAGCTCTGCGAAGTTTTAGACATCAAATAAAATTAAGGTCTTTTTGCAGAACGTCTAGAGGCTATTGCTCTATTAAACGCGCAAATCCTTCGATTCTTCATCCCCTCTGGCATAATCCGCCTCTTCTGTTCACGGATGCTACACTTCATATAGACCTCGTTAGCACTGTACAAACATAGGCATCAACAACAATGGTGGAAAAGGAAGTCTCGTGTCAAGAATATCCTCAATGGCACTATTTTCCACATCCGCCGTTCTTGAGTACGTACATTTGCATGCAGGAAATTGAAGACCTTGAGCTTTCTCTCTATCCATGTATAATCGCGGTAAGCATATCCGCAATATGATTCAACAAATCGTCCTTAATTTGGTTTTCATTTTTTTTGCTGTGGTGTTTCGCATAATATTCCTCCCGTCGGTCCACTATTTCTTTTTTGCAGCGATTAGCCACTAAAGAAAAATTGCAAACAGAAACATTCAATCACCTTTAGATTTTAGAAACGGACCAACTGTATGTTGAATATTTATTTCCAGCTGAAACCAAATCTAAAAAAAAATGGCTCTTCTAAGTGAGTTAACTAACAGCACCAATAACTCAACTGACGGTCGTAGTTTACATTCCTTCTAGATCCATAAAAGTTCTATACATTCAACATTCTTTGCTTGATGTACCACTTTCTTCCTCAACGAGAAGCAAAGCGATTCTTTGAACCGAGTTATTCTCATACTGCAATGCAATGCCGCACACACGCATATTTACTGGAAACTGGAGGAACTAGAAATATAAAAACTTTTGCACCATTTTCACAATGGAAAAGTATTTTTCTCATTAATCTTTTGACTTCATCGTCGTAGTCGTCGTCGTCGTCCTGTTCCTGTTGGAGGAAGTGCATATAAGAATATGCAGCTCATGTCGACATTTTTCTAATAAGAAGCATTGTGCTTGATGTGAGTGTGCCGGCAGTAAAACGGGTGGATGACTTTGAGTAAGAGGAATTTCAATTAGCTTTTAACTTTTGTAACCACTATTCGTTGTTTCAGTGGATAGTCAGCTAAAATTGGCGAACATTACACAAATCATTTCCAATGATAGGATAAATTGCCATTTAACAGGACCAACATGTATAATAACATGAATTGTCGCTTCGTATTGAGAATTTCGCATGGAGATACACGTGCTGTATAATTCGAAATCTTCTATTATTTAGCTATACATTTTTGGGGATGGATAGTAAAGTTTTTCTGTATGCTTCAAGACTTCATCTTTATTTCACATCTTTCATTTTTTTTCAGCCAATTTGTTGACACTTTTCACTCAAACAGTGTTATTGCCTGTTTTTTTTTGCTTCGTCAATGAAATGTTCGAAGCCGAATTTTTTTTAAGTATTACTGAACGTATCTCGTTTCGGATTATGAGTTCTGATGGTTCTATGAGTTGTGAGTTCTTATGGTTCTGAGCCAATTCTCTTCGAGTTTTTTACAATGTTCGATCCTGTCTGTGTGATGCAATAATTTCCAGAATTTTCAGCAAATTTTACTGAGGACATTGAGCGATCATTGTGTAACATTGTTTGCCTCACAGTATTCTGAACGAACCTTTCCTAAGATTTGGATTTATTTTATTTATTCTCCAATCTAATAGTAAATTATACTTAGGCATCTTAACCAATGCTTTTGGTTTGAATACAGAGCATATCCTGATCAGAATTCTTAACGAATCTTGTTGGGGATTATGAACAATTCTTATGCTAATAGTAAGAGCATTTTTTGATAGATATCAAACAAAATTTGCTCAGCATCTTAACCAATTTTTTTAGGTATTTAAACGGATCTCATTTGAGATTCGGACTGAATTGAGTTCAGAATTCAAAGCAAATCTTTCTCAGCATTCTGAGGTGATTCGTCCAATGTGCAGAGTGTAACCATCGTGAAACCGGAGGAAGGGCTGCAGGCGCTACTGGAGGCATTCTTCTTTATATAGTTGGCCGTTGATGGTGCCAGTAATTATACACGGATTGCTGAATTTGTCGCACCAACAGATCCGTCTGCCACACCAAGTACTTCTTGGCAAATTTTTCGACCTTCTTCATCCGGAACTTTTCCGGAAAATCCAGGCGGGACTTGCCGACGAAAAACTCCAGGCCGGGGAATCTGCTTGGCGTCCGCTTTAATGTACGTCGCGTCGTCCATTACGATGCATTTCGTCTGCAACAACCACTCGCGGTACAGCTTCCTCGAATGGGATTTGGTCACTGTATTCTGTTTATCGGTTCGGTTAGGCGCCTTCCTTACATGAGAGGTCCGGCCCGCTTCATTGTCTGCTGAACGAACCAGACGGAAGAATTGACCTTCTTAGCCACGTCCCGAATCGAATGTTTCGGATTCCGCTTGAAGTAATCCCTCACCTTTTTGGGGTTAAGGGGTCGGTCGTCTTCGATTTTCTTCCGCTTCCAGCTCGCCGGTCGGTCTCCTTGAACGATTTTACCATACGGGACACGGTAGAATTGTCGATTCCCAACTGTTTCGTGATCTACCTGTGGGACTGGAATTACCACGACCGCGCCCATTTTTTTTTTGATGAAGCACTTCTTCCTTGAAAAAAATCTCGCTAACCACTTGTCAGATTGTGACGAAATTTTGCCTATGTACACTCTAAACTTATTTTACCCTAAATTTCATCTCCTTTTACTCATACAATAAAAAGTTATACACAAAAGAAAGTGTTGCATGTTTTCGAGTACAATCTTTAGAGGGACTTTATTCTTGTTTCTTTAATTTGTTAATATGTCTGAGTGGTTGAATTATTAAAAGCAAATTAATGTTTTGCTTTTTGCCAACAGCCAATGTTGCATTTTTTTTATTCAAGGTACGATGTATTGCGAAACTAAATGAAACACGTGAAGCTGCTATACATACGCAATTTTGCCTTTTTATTTTGCGTGTAGTGGTTGGATTTGGAATGTATTGATAGGAAGTACACGCGTTTCATTGGTAATAAATTTATCCTGATACTCGTAGTATTAAAAAACCTGCGCTAGATGGAAGACGAGAAAAAATTGATCCTGAACACCCACGTCGAGAACCTGACGTGATCGACGTGATATTAGCTTTCATTGAGGCTCACAATGATCGATGTGGAGCTCTGGCTAGATTTGGAAAGCTACAGTGGTCCGCAGAAATATGGTGGATTTAGATATTGGGAAATTTTGAAGTGAAACTTGAAGAAAACTGGAAAAAAAAAGACTGGACGCTGCACAGATGGCTCGACGTTGGACAAAAAATGGTCGTCGAGGTTGATCAAGAAAGTTTTTTTTTTGTGAAAGGGCTATAATTTCATTTTGAATAAATAACATCTTTCTTACGTCAAATCAATTACGAGAAACACGTGTGTCCAGATTCTAAGTGAACCACTAAAGTGGCGTAAATAAGTCGATGTCGTGTGGCACAGGGCGAACATCCACCCTTACTTTGGACATCCAAGCAGATATTTTACATATGTCCCATCTTCACTACTCCAGATGGTGCCCGCATCAAAGTTCTCGCAGAATTGGTTAAATTTTATAATACAAACTTAAAGTGCTTTTGCTATGAAGAAGGTGCGAATTTTAATTCAAAGTGCTTATAGCATATACAATTTTTTCATCGCAATACACTTCATATAACCTCATTATGGATCATCAACACCGCCAAGTGGATAAAAACCCAACACGGCAACCGCGCAGCTTTTATCGTGATTCCGGACATATGAGTCCTTGGCGACGACGATGTATTGTGTGGTGGAAAAATTTCACATTTCTCCAGGGCATTAATAGTGGCTGTATGAAAACGGCAAAGTATCGTATAGTTCTCCATATTCCGGTTGCAGCGAAGCGGTTGCGGAACGGAACATCCTTTATATCCTTTCCATCGTTCGTTGGCTATAGTGCTAGTGCAGCTACACTGTGTTGTTTGTACAGTGACGCCGGTTTGGCCTGCAGGCCATCGATAACGTTGCATATTTACTTGCTCTGTCGGTTCCGTGATGGAATTGTGCGATCGCATCTTCCTGGACACAACGATATAGCGCTTCGTTGATTTTTCATAACAATAACAATTCAATCGACTTAGACTAAAACTCAGTTCAAACGCCTCATTAACAAGCAATTCGATCCATTCAATCATTTTAGTCAGCTCCAATCGCATATAAGCACTTAATCCAGCTTTGGTTGGGAAAGAATGCCTACGTATTTATTTCATGCCCCTTTCCCCTTTCCCCCCCCCCCCCACGCTTCTTCGCCCCCCCCCCCCTCCCCCTTTAACCACACCCCCCCCCCCCCCCCCCTTCTTCTCCCCCCCCTCCTTTAAAATACCACCCCCCCCCTTCCTTTTTTTTTTTCCCCCCCCCCCCCCCCCCCCCCTCTCCCCCCCCCACCCACACCCCACACAATTTTTTTCATTTTTGCGTTTTCTCTTTTTTCTTTTTACCTTTTTGTGCTTGAATGCACCATCCTCCACTTTTCCATTACCAGGTTGCTTTTTAAAGTTCGAATAAAACCCACGTTATTATTTGACCTCTTTTCGTTTTGTTCATACCATTGCACAGTGGTCCAGTAAGCAACTTTAGGCGGACATGAGGTTTTCATTGAAAATTTGTGGTTTTAGAGCTTTGGTTACTTCTAAGAACTTGTTGCAAACTTGTTGTACTACAATTTGTATGAAAGTAATTTTTTCTTGCATTAAACGCAAGAGTGGCGTATACGCTAACTTTTTTATGAGCAAATATCGTGAGATGGTATGTTCAGCAAAGTTGTAGAAATTGTTATTCTAAAAAACTTTGTAGAACTTTTTTTTTTCTAGCTTCAAAGCCTACTGCGATAATTCCGAATTTTATTAAAAAATCGTTTTTCGACTAAAAGTCCTTCATTTTTTAATCTTACCAGCTTGCTATGTTCTACAAAGTTGTTTGTTTTGACATTTGCTACAATGTTGCTGAATACACCATAGTTGAATTTCTTCTTGTTTTCATATTATAGTAAATTTTCAGTTAAATTTACGCCATACTATAGGCCTCAAAACTTGAAATGGAGCACCTGAAAAAAATATGGCATACCGTGAGTTGATTCAACACACCTTAGAGTACGTTTAAGGAGAATTTGGGAGAGATGATATTTTTCTATCTTTTTCAAAGCTACTTTCTGTAACATACAGTTTTCAATAAAAGCATACGTAAGGAGTTCAAATAGAATCAAAACACACATAAATCATGGCTATCTCTGTTCAGTGTATGACAACTACCACGTGTTTTCATAGAAAAAGGCTCAATAGGCTATTTTTTTCAATTAGCTAATTTTTGAAATCAAAGACGTGGCAGGAACTCATTCACAACAATGTTACATCTGTTTGCGGTCGGGAAAGCGATTGAATGACTCTTTTGAAGATCAAACATGTAGGGCCCCAGCTATATTGAAGCATGTGTTTTCTCCTCTTCACGCTCAAATACGAAACAATGGAGCTATTGCTGAATATCAGCTATCGGTTGACGTTGGCTAAGCCTTTGTGGCGTGTCAGTAAAGACAATGCGATCTTGAAGAGCCGCCAGATGTCAATCCGGCAGGCTCTCAAAGAAAGGTTGGGATTGAGACTCAATAAGCCACTTCCAGGAGGAGGCAATTCGAACGATGGAAACACAGCTCGCCGATTTTTCAGCGAAGTAAATGCAGTTGCCGAAATCACAGGGCTCGATAAAAACCTTTTATCGAAATTCGCAACCCTTCTAAAAGTCGTGAACCGAGAAATTTAAGCAGAAACTTTTGGTCAATTTGCTCAAGATACATTTAAGATGTATCGAGAATTGTACGATTGGTATGTGCTTTCTCCTACAGTGCATAAGCTACTATTACACACACTTAAATTCGATTTTGCTGTTCGGTAAAAAAATTGACGAAACATTTCGGTAAACATAACATCTTACCGATTTTTCGGTAAATATAAAAAATGTTACCGTAATTTTGTAACACTTTACCGAACGATCTGTAATGTTGAATTTTATTTACCGTATACGGTTGAAAAAAATACAATCCATACGGTAAAAACAAACAATCACTGAATACGGTAAGAACTTTACCGAACAAAACGTAAAACGAACTCTGAATAACCGAAGCCCGGTAAAGTATTATTAACTGTCAAACTGTCAGCCATTTTCTATGAAGCCTCGTGGTTCCAGTGATCGGTTGTCCAGAAGGTGGTTTGGATATTGATTAATTTTAATTATTCCATGTATGTATGTATGTAGAAAATAAACCAGTGTTAATTAGAGCTTTCATCCGGCTACCTATAAATATTTCAAATGTGCTGATTACACGCTAAACAATCAATAGGTTCGATGTAAAAAGGGATTATTATTCTAAATGATACACATGCAAAATATATTTGCAGCATTGTATCCATCTACAGGTAGAACACAACTTCACTGACCAGCATCCGATGCAGTCGACACGCATCGTTCGTAGTATTTCGTTGACTGCGCCATATGCTGGAAAGACCTAACAGTCCCGGTCGGAATAACAACAAATATAGTTTTGTTTAATATATTCAATTAACCAATAACATCCGAATAGTTTGGTGTTTAACGATAAAAACAAAAACAAAATACTCAAATTAAATATTCAATTAACCAATAACATCCGAATAGTTTGGTGTTTAACGATAAAAACAAAAACAAAAAAACCGAAACGGTTCGGTACCAGACTACACAAATTACCGAACTGTACGGTAATTTTTGACAGATCATCAAATCTTCCATTACCGAACTGTACGGTAGTTTTTGACAGTTCATCAAAAAATTTGAGTACCGAACGTTCGGTAATTGATTTAACTACCGAACAGATTACCGAACGTTCAGCTGTTGAAAGTTCGGTAAAAAATTACCGAATACTGTAAAATTTTCTAAGTGTGCACGGTAGTGATATTATCAGGACTGCTGCACTGCCTTTAGGGATGCTGAGTGAGGAAGCCCAGGAAATCAGGAATAAGTGCATAAGAAAATTTCGGGAACGGCATGCAAGGAAGTTCAACCGCATTGTCAACTTGGAAGACGTTTTCAAGCGGCTTCTTCTCACCTCTGATCCCGTAATCTCACTTATCAACAGACGTACAACTCGTGGTGAGACACAGTTTGATTTACCTGAAGAAGCTCGAAATAAAAAATTAACTAATATCCTATCAAGCCTTTTTCTATGAAAACACGTGGTAGTTGTCATATACTGAACAGAGATAGCCATGATTTATGTGTGTTTTGATTCTATTTGAACTCCTTACGTATGCTTTTATTGAAAACTGTATGTTACAGAAAGTAGCTTTGAAAAAGATAGAAAAATATCATCTCTCCCAAATTCTCCTTAAACGTACTCTAAGGTGTGTTGAATCAAGTCATGGTATGCCATATTTTTTTCAGGTGCTCCATTTCAAGTTTTGAGGCCTATAGTATGGCGTAAATTTAACTGAAAATTTACTATAATATGAAAACAAGAAGAAATTCAACTATGGTGTATTCAGCATCATTGTAGCAAATGTCAAAACAAACAACTTTGTAGAACATAGCAAGCTGGTAAGATTAAAAAATGAAGGACTTTTAGTCGAAAAACGATTTTTTAATAAAATTCGGAATTATCGCAGCAGGCTTTGAAGCTAGAAAAAAAAATGTTCTACAAAGTTTTTTAGAATAACAATTTCTACAACTTTGCTGAACATACCATCTCACGATATTTGCTCATAAAAAAGTTAGCGTATACGCGACTCTTGCGTTAAATGCAAGAAAAAATAACTTTCATACAAATTGTAGTACAACAAATTTGCAACAATTTCTTAGAAGTAACCAAAGCTCTAAAAACACAAATTTCCATAGAAAACCTCATGTCCGCCTAAAGTAGCTTACTCCCCACCCCCCCCCCACTAAAAAAAAAACACAAATTAATAAAAATATTACCTTCCTTCTTTTTTTCTCCCCCCCCCCCCCCCCCCCAACCCCCCCCCCCACCCCCACCCCCCCACAGAATCACCACATAACTCCCCTTATTTTTTTTTTTTGTTCTTTTTTTTCCATTGTTCTTATTATTAAACAAAAGAAAATTTTCCCTTTTCCCACATTTTGGCCCCACAACCCAAAAAAAACAATTTATACCCCCCTGCCAAGGAAAGACCGAGATACGCACACCCACCACGGAACATTTATTTGTTGCTCTCTCCACCCCCCCTTCCCAATTTTTTCCCCAAACCCCAATTTACAAACCAACAGTTAACAGTATCTTGATTACCAGGCAGATTTCCAACTTTTTTCCAACCATAAGTTGATCTATTAGTATCATTTTTATTAGATATTTGAATTATTTTGACAACAAAAACATCAACCGTCTTACCCACAAGGGTAGGTAAACAGGTATGAAGGGTAGGTGAAAAGGTATATAAAGCCTGTCCACGTTCAATTTCGGACACTTTTCTTTCAGTGTAGTTTTTTAACCATTTCACTGATCGCTGAAACGTTTCAATTATATGACAGCTGAAACTCTCCCCATTATTTCGAGGTTCAACATGTTTACATGCTTGTTGCATTCGGTAAAATGATGTCGAATCAAGTGAAAGTATGCAAATGCAAGTTTGTACGAACGGCAAGAAAATCCGACGATGTCGGTACGGGATTTTGCCAAGAAACTAAAATTATCAAAAAGTACCGTGTTTAATGTTTGCACATTGTTAGACCAGCGCTTGACTGTGGTTCGGAATGTTGGAAGCGGAACAAACCAAAAAATATGCTCCCGCCAAAAGAACAAGAAGGCGGTAGCCTTCGTATTGTATGAGAACAATCTAAACTTTTCTGTGCGAAATGTGACTCGCAAAGTTAAAAATTCAAAATCATATGTGCAAAAAGTAAATCGGAGGCATGAAATGAAGGTGTACAAAGTGAAAAGGTGCCCAACCGTGATGACAAGCAAAATTTAACTGCAAATCGTGCTAAGGGGTTTACACCAAGTTTTTGCAAAAAAAAATCTTGTACCTTAAAGGTCGACGAAACATGTGGTCGAAGACTGTCAACAGCTTCCGGGTCTGGCTTTCTATACCGCAATGCAAAGAAATGCCGTTGCCGCGTATTTCCGGACAAAGATGGTGTCCCCAAGAAGTATTTGGTTTGGCAGGTCATAAAGGGCGAACACGAAATTATTGCGACACATTCAACAGGGCATAACTTTTTTACCATTGGGTAAAAATCAACCAAATTTTGCACACTTTCTCATTGATGTGTATTGTTTACATGCTGTCATACGAAAATGGAGGTGAACCAGCGCGAGTCGAGAGAACAAATTCTTTCCAAACACCTGGAATTTCCTGACCTGTCGCACCGGCAGTTGGGAAAAATGTTGAACATTCACCATTCAACCGTCTCCAGAGTGTTGAAGCGGTTCCAGGAGCGGTTGACGTTGGACCACGGCAAAGGAGCTGGAAGAAAACCGGGACCGGAGAGCAAAAAGACGGAGGGAAAGGTGGAGCGGATGATTAAAGCAAATCCCAACGTCTCAAGCTGTGATTTGGCTAAAAAGATCGGCATGTCGCAGAGCTACGTCCAGAATGCAAAGAAGAGAGCTGGACTACATACATACAAGGAACAGAACTTCCCAAACCGCGATGAGCGGGAACAATCGACGGCTAAAACTCGGGTACGGAAGCTCTACGAGAAGATGCTGACAAAATATGGCTGCTGTGTGATGGACGATGAAACGTATATAAAAGCCGATTTTAAGCAAATTCCGGGGTTGGAGTTTTTTACCGGCAAGAGCAAGTTCTATGTGGACGAAAAATTTAAGAAGAAGAAAATGTCGAAGTTCGCTTCCAAATATCTCATTTGGCAGGCCATCTGCTCTTGCGGACTGAGGAGTGAGCCTTTCGTGACAAAGGGCACAGTAAATGGCGAGATCTACAAATCTGAGTGCCTCGAGAAGCGCCTTTTGCCGTTCTTGCAGCAGCACGACGAAGCTCCGCTATTTTGGCCGGATTTGGCATCATGCCACTATTCTAAAAGTGTCCTGGAGTGGTATGAGGTCAATTCTGTCCATTTTGTTCCAAAGGACATGAATCCGCCAAACTGTCCGGAGCTGCGCCCGGTGGAGCAGTACTGGGCAATGATGAAGCGGGAACTTCGGAAGAGCAAGAAGACAGTCAAAGACGAGAAGGACATGTTAAGAAAATGGAAAAAAAACTGAGAAACTGGTACCGGATGACACTGTAAAGACTTTGATGGAGGGCATCAAGCGAAAATGCGTTCAATTTTACACTCAAGGCTCCATCGATTAACTTTTCTTTTGATTTTTGAAGTAAATATATGTATAAAACTACCCTAAAATTTTGGTTTGATTCTAAACATTATAAGAAAATTGGCATGACATTTTCGGTGTCGCAATAATTTCGTGTTCGCCCTTTATGTCCAGGGTGTTCAATAAGTGCGAATACAACTTTTCATCGTTGTGTAGGTGCGCACCATGTGCAATCTGTGTATTGGTATTGGTGTCAGCTTTAGCCTCATATATAGGCTAACCGACGCGCTCGGTGTCGACTTGCTGTCATTTGTTATTTGCTTACCGCGCACGTGAAGGAGTACCGCGACGTGGTAGTAAAGTTGTTTGCGAGAGGTGAGCGACCCGGCGACATATTGCGGCGGTTGAAATCCCACGGGGTGAACCGGAATTTCATCTATACCACCATCCGTCGGTACAGGGAGAGGGGCACGGCCAAGGACCGCGCGAGATCCGGGCGGCCGCGTTCGGCGAGGACGACAGCAGCAATCAAGGTGGTGAGGGAGCGGGTTCGTCGAAAAATGAACCGCTCGATCCTGACCACCGCTGCTGACCTGGATGTGTCGATCAGGACTGCCCACATCATCATGACGAAGGACCTGGGATACAAACCGTACAAGAAACGCAAGGTTCACGAGGTAACGGAGGCTTCAGCGAAGACGAGGCTGGACAGAGCCAAACTGTAACTTTCGCGGCATGCAGGTCAGGAGTGTTTTGTGAAGAGAAACTCTTTGTCTTGCATCAGTCGCACAATGTCCAAAATGATCGGCTGTGGGCGCCGACGTAAGCCAGCATCCCCCCGTCCCACATAAACATCCCGCGCTTCCAGAGCGCCGCGTCGCTGATGGTTTGAGGGGCCGTATCCAGGCGTGGGAAGCTCCCACTGGTGTTTATCGAGAAAAACGTAAAAATCAACCGCATGCGGTTCTTTTATGAAACGTCTCAAGCTCGTCATTCACTTCCACCGCGAATATTTTGTTTCCTGCATATAGTCTTCAAGAAAACCGAGCTGTCAAATTAGCACCACACGCAGCACCAGGTGTTCGGCTTCACGATTGTTGTTCGTTGATGACAGCCGCTTCAGTTCTGTGGATATAACCACCGTTGTACTTATTTTTGAATTATCATGTGATTTGAGGTGTCGCATGATGGGTTTTGGTTTATGTCATAAATTAGCCACCTCACGTGGGTGGGGTACCAGGAACACGCCTTGGAGTGGCCAATTTGGTACGGGACAGTCAATATGCCAACTATTGATTTTCTTACTGGATTCTTAAATGATCTGGGAAGCCGCATGATGGGTTCAGGCGTGATTTAAACCATTTATAAGAGATATTTCCGGACCCGGTAGACCGATTCCAAAAACAGTACCGTTCAATGGGACCATAAAACGTGTGTTTCATGCAAATCACTCCAGTGGTTTCTGAGAAACTCGCCTTTGTAGCGTCAAAGACAGACACAGAACCTTTTTCGCACTCGTCAAGGTGAGTCGAAGGGTATATGACACTTGGTTCCGCGGACCTCGGAAAGATAAGCGGATTTTTAAGCGATCGCAATACCCTTCTTTGTAAGAAGGACATAAAAATATCAAATATGTTATCAATAAGATTTCGAAAATATATACCTATTGATAATTCGGACATCCGTCTTTGCTTGGGTATATACACATGTCATGCATTTTACCCTGTTGTTTGAATTATGCTTAAAAATCACTCGTTCTTTTTAATTTCAACGTTTGTAGTCCAATTATGAGTGCCGGTCCCTAATCGGTTGAAGATTGAAAAACATAAATCACAGCGCGTCCTAGGAAGAGCCAAAAAATACCCCCCACGACGTTGCACATAGTCAAACTTTTCGTAGAATTGTCTCCCAATGATTAAATGCCTCCCCCCAACCCCGCCCACTCCTGTCGGCCATAGTCCCGTTATATTTTCGACTCGAATAAAACCAATTTCTCTTCCTCCTCTCTCTATGTGATAATATTTGTTTTAGAATTATTTCAACATAAATCATCCGCTGGACGACATGTCGCTCGGTCGTCCGACCGGCAACAGATTTTCTCCCTCTCTCGCCACAAAACCATACTGTAGGCGTAATTCAACAAAGAACCGAGGTCACGCGTCCGTACTGATAGCTTTGGGATGAGTTGAAAGGACACAATCCATTTCTGTTTGATTTGATTCCACGTGCGATGGTGACCAGTTGAACCTGCAAACAGTGGATGATGTTGCGGAACTGCATGATGTGAAACTTTTCTGGCTCCCGTCGTGCTGATCCGGAGAACCGAGCGACTGCAATTAAATTAGATCGGAAAATTTAATTTTCATAGCGACAAATCTAAATTGATCCCAAGGCGAAATTATGAGGTTTTGTGCCGACGACGATGAAGGAACGGTTGAAGCGTTTAAGGTTCGAGCAATGACTGACCGACGAGCGATCCTCTGCAAGGCAATCCAGTAGTTGACTGCAGCACCATTGTGATTCGAGGTATGAAGACAACCAATATAGCTGAACGACGATGGCGTCGTCCTAAATGGTTGGAGGAAAGCAATGGTCTTTTGCTGTAGTCGGTGGTTCCGTATATGTAGATGCTGCTGGAATAATCACTCGTTCGAGAATAGTGGCAATCATTAGCATGGTAGGGCAGTGCCTTTATATTGACATCACATGGGATCAGCACTGATTAAAAGACATCCGCTGGGGTAGCATTGATTAAAAGTCATCCTCTGCTCCAGGTTCAAAACTTGAGTTTTGTACGGCAACAAAATTTACTCTTTCTGCCACACTTGCAAATTGCTTTCCAAACTAGGTATTTTTTTGGGAAATGTCGATGCTTTCTTCATCCTGAAATACGCTACTGCCAAATTTATGGCCATAGCGAATAGAAAACCAGCTCTGGAAGGTGCTTGAAATCTTCCGAGATATAAGTTTCAACGCATAAAAACTGTGTCCAATATTCGCAGTACAAACGTCGAGTCCGTGATTTTGCTGTCAAGTTTGATTTTGGACAAAACCACGTGACATTCCTATTTTATGAGCCTTCCTTTTTCGGTCCATGACAGTCCATTGTTTTTACCACTTCTCCCCTCGACCGTCAAACTCAAGCTCAAGCTCAATGGTCTCTAAGATGATTATAAATGTTACTCCCCAAACTTAAAACTATACTTATAACTTCTTATCATGCTCTTACGTATGTCTTAAAAAAATGTACTGGTTTTAGCGATTTTTCATGAGACTACCCTCCCTGGTGGTATACCAACCTATATATGGCCAATCGTAACAACCCTGTTGTGTGCAGAAATTTGACAGCGTTATCAGTTGATTTGCAGCAGCCATGGCGAAAACAGTCAAGCAACTATGCTCGATGGTTTGGCCTCATCGTTCCGTGCCTCAGGCCGAGAGATCGGCCAATTGATGAAGAAGTACCTGGGCAATATGGATATTGTTATGCGGAAACGACAGACGAGGCCGGTCTTTTATCTTTTACTATCTCTCTCGCAAATTTACCTCGCTATTTCAAATTGAAAAATCTCGATTGTTAGTTAATGAACATCGAATCGAACTACATCAGATTGCTCACAGCAAGTAACTGATATAATTAAATATCTAATATCTAGTACAGATTCTGAGTTGTACCAATTCTAAATTTTGAGGTAATGGCTTTCTTCGAGAATGTTCAGCGTAAGCCCTATAATCAATATTTTTTAATGCATACGTTAGTGATGCGAATAAATTGACAACACCGTAAGTTTGAATTACGTTCACTTTGTGCGAATACAATGAGCTACAAGACAAGAAACTTAAAATGTGTGTCCCATATTGTAATTTAATTGAAATTGGAGTACTTGTTGACCGATTGTGTTATTAGAGAGTCGGGTATGATTTTAAACTAAATCTTCTTATAAAGTAACATTTGAAAAGGGCTTATCTTTGGTGTTCAATTCTCTTGATCAACTTTCTCTTTGGTTTATCACGCCTAATGCTCTGCTTGCTGCTAAGGTGGAGTGATGACGTATGCTTGTACATTGGGCGAGAAATGTGAACGTCCATGCCTAATTTAAATAATACATTTGGATAATGCCGAAATAATTCATGAGGAAATTGTACTCCAATAAGGAAATAAAAGTATGAACCTTGAAATAAAGAACAAATCTTAAAATAAACTAGAAAATCAAATTTAGTCCCAGAAAGGTATTCATCCTTAAAGAAAGTACTGCTAGCTCAAAGTTTTTCATTTTTATTGTTCAACTTAAAAAAAACTCGAATCTACGTAAGGTTTACTGCTGTCATACGCATTGGGTTTCTTATATACATAATACAGTTATCCTTATAACGGCAGTATACGACTTATAACATATAGGTCTAATTTAAAAAAAAACTTGAATTTACTTAAGGTATAAAACTTATAACATATAAGTCTAACGTAGTGAGCTTATTCGTTATAAGTCATAACATAAATTATAACGTAGAACTTTTTTGTTCTTTGTGAGCAAATTTTTTTAATCACTTTGTTAATCTTATTTTTCGTTTCTTCTAGGTAAGTTTTCCACTCTCCCTAATCTGGCCATTCACATTATTCTGCATAGAGTAAGTACAATAAGGAGTGTATCGAAAAGTAGTTATAAACTTCCAAATAATAAAATAGGCATGAAAACATGGTTAAAATTAACATACTATTTCAGTTTATTATAGCTTAACATGTTTACAAAAGATCCAAACGGAAAAACTAGTCATCATGTTCATTTCTGTAGAATGCCCGTACCTCTGATTTGACACCTGCTCATCAAATTCTGCACAGTGACCTTTGTGCACTTCCTGGATACCGCTGCCCAATTTTTCTTAAAATCGGTCATGTTTTGGGACACTGTACCATCCTTCTTAAATATACGCTTGACTATTGCCCAATAGCGTTCGATCGGTCGCAACTGGGGACAGTTTGGTGGGTTGATGTCTTTTTCTACGAACTTGATGTTATTCTCCGTCAGCCACTGTAGAGTGGATTTGGCGTAATGTGCCGATGCCAAATCTGGCCAGAAGAGAGGAGGGGACTGGTGCTTTCTATACAATGGTAGCAACCTGTTCTTCAAACATTCCTTTTGATAAATCTCAGCATTTATAGTTCCTTTTGTATAGAAAATTGAAGAACGCAAGCCACATGTGCAAATAGCTTGCCAAATGAGCACCTTCTGACCGAATTTCTCCATCGCAACAGTCGTATCTGCGGTTGGCACACGTTCCCCAACAGATTTAGTATAAAACTGCGGCCCCGGTAGCGTTCTTGAATCTTCTTTAACGTATGTTTCGTCATCCATCAAAATGCACTGGTCGACATTGTCCAAAATGCAGCTGTACAGCTTTCGAGCCCTGGTTTTGGCACGAGACTTTTGTTCCGGAGTTTGTTTGGGCACTTTCTGCTTTTTGTACGTCTTCAAGTCATTCCTGCGCTTGATTCGTTGAATCATTCCGATGCTGGTCCTGAACTTCTTGGCTAGATCGCGAGTAGAGGCAGATTTGTTCCGTTGAATATAATCCACAACTTTTTGGTCCAAATCGGGGTTGCTGGAGCCGGGTTTCCGGCCACTTCTTGGTAAATCCTTGAGGGAGCACTCCTTACCAAACTTTTCGATGATGCGTTTTACACTTGCCGGGTGAACATTTACTCTTTTCGCAATCTGGTTGTAAGTAACACCCTTTTCGGTGCACCAAGTGTGCAGAATTTTCTTTTTTAGTCTCAAATTCAATTCGCGACATTTTGAATACAACTTTATCAACGGAGATGAATGAACCGAATAATCATTTTTGACATGTAAACAAAGCAAATGGCGCTTACACGCTAAAAATATATACAGTAGTTTATGCGTAATAACGCATCGAATGTTTATACTACTTTTCGATACCTCCTTAATCCGAACCTTGCGATTCGCGACGCATCGAAGAAGGCAAAGTGTTCCGCCTGGTTCGTTCGCTGGAAGCCATAAACGAGCTGGGCTTCGTGTGTTCAAGGTCCGCAAGGCACCAAACCGGCGTGATCAACAAAGCACGGCGGCCGTCCGCGCAAAGAGCTGTATCGAGAGTGGTTAACGAAACCGATGTGTGTGGTTATGGATGACGAAACCTACATGAAGGCAGACGCAAAGCAGATACCGGGAGGCTGGAGTTCTACGTTGCCAAATCACGGTTTGTTCCGGAAGACATAAGGAAGAAAAAGTGGACAAATTCGCCAAAAAAATACTTGCTCTGGAAGGCGCGGCCAATGCGGTAAACTGAGTAAACCGTACATCACAACGGGTACCATCAACAGCGAAATTTACCGCACCGAGTGCCTCCGAAGCGTCTGTTGCCCTTCCTGCGGTCCAACGGAGGCATTTTGGCCGGACCTGGCATTTACGCCATTGCTTATCGACGTTGGATTGGTACAGAGGCAATAACGTTGTTTTAATTTACCAGAGATTCGTCCGGTGGAAGATTTTGAGCAATTGGCCCAAAGATAAAATCATCGAGTTGTTTAGGCATGACTGGAGTGGAAGAAAGAATGGATGAAAGTGACCGAAAAGGTCGGCTCCACCATTTAACTGAAATGTAATGATGGGTCTTAAGGGAAGAGTGCGGGCTTTCTGGCATTGAGAAAGGAAAGTGAATAAAGTAATGGTACCGAAACATAATCCGCATGTATTAGTTCATTCCCTGAAAGTTTCAAAAAAAATCCTAAACACACACTTGTGTCTGGTGCATTTTTTTCAATTTCGTACCAGTCATCAGGTTGTCAAAAATGCAGCGTTTTTAAATATGAGTTGGAAATATCCCTTAAATTTCAAAAAACATTCAATAAACTTCAAGAACTTGATAAAAGTGTGAACGTGGAAAAACATTCGTCTTGACAAAATATACACTATCTAGGGAAACTGCCCCCATATTAATCTCATTGTTCCTATATTCTTCCTACGATGAATCAAACAATTGGGCAGTTGAAGGATCGGTTTCGTTTTTTAATAATGTTTGCTTACGTTAAATAACTACAACAAACATAACTAACTAATCCTGTCACGTGTATATCGTTTTATTTCAAGTAGGATGAATATAGGAACAATGAGATTAATATGGGGGCAGTTTCCCTAGTATTTAAGTATTTTGTCATAACCAGCATGATGAATCATGAACTTAAACTGCGTGTTGTATGTACATAAATTTTACAATTTCACAACGATGATTTTCAAATAAATCTCTTTATGATGAAATGAGCACTATTACACGTGGCATAATTGCCATGCAGAAAAACTGTGTTTTATACTCAGAAGGATTAGGTAATAAACGACCATCACATTTTCAACGTGCTAAATGCATTGGTGAACCAATAATTTTGTGTATCTGCTACTACAATTAGCATCCACCGTTTCGATGCCATCCAGCTGATAAAATAGGCCGTGGTACTCCACAAATATAGAACTATCATATACAGGACTTGGTGCCAGAACCGAGTGGTCCTTGCGTTAACGCACTGTCTACCTTCAATGTATTGTATTGTGTATTGTATTGTGTAGGACAAAGGTGCGATGGCGATTATTTCCAGACCAGCTGGAGCTATTGTAGGCGCCAGTTTGTTAGCTCCCACTTCCCACTTCGTCAACAACCCTCTATCCGTCTCTCCATGCGATCCTGTTAGTAAAGAGAAGTATTGAGGGGGGTTCTCGTTAAGGATTCGTTTTGCTAGGCTAAAAAGTTTTGCAAGCGTGTTATTTCCGTTTGCCGTACTTTCCTGGGCGACGACGCCGTCAAATAATAATAGTAATACATTGGAAATAATATTGGGGAAAAGACGACATCAGCACCACTCCACCATTTGTCGTTGGAAAGAAAATAAAGTCCTTGACCGTTGATTTTTCGCATGAATTTTAAGCATATTCCAAAGCGAATAAAAAAATAAGACGTACCGAAACTGATATTTACCCTCTTTATAATGCAAAGGACCTTCAAGATTTGTATTTCGCGCTCTTGTGCCTCAAAAAAGGTTGGTGGTTTGCTCATGTTGAAGCTTCCAACCATTGTTTCTACGCACGTGAAAGAGGTTGCGTTATATTTTTACCAACAACTAAAACGACGACGACAAAGGCCGACTCGCCCGGACTCTTTGATGAGGGATATTTCGCACAACCGGTGGGGTCCCATAAAATGGTGAAATGGAAAATCGATGCCAACCCAGGTTAGAAGCAGCAATGGGGGGATGCTTTTCGTGACGCTAAGAAAGCAAACTGGAAATATTTCGATTCAGAAAAGGTTTTAGGCTTTCCTGTATGCGTGGGTGTATGAAGTGGGGGAATAAAAAAATATGCCGGTGTTTATCAGACGAGAAAATTTCCACCTAACTAGATTTGGGGAGATAATCGAAAGCGAGACTAACGAATCGTGAGATACCGTGAATGCGATGGGGTTTGAGTTTATAGAAACATGTTTTGGGATGGAATTGTGGGTAAAATTTCTCATTTACGTTAGGATTTTAGTCTAGACGGAAATGACAGACAATCAACAGAAATAGACACAGATGAGCGGCAAAACAGTTACTATTTGAATTGCCTCTGTATCGTGTAGGAATATATGAAAAGCGATAGAGATGATGAGAGAAGCCTTCCTTATTTCATACTAGCCGTTGCATTGTTGACGGCTCCCAACTTAAAGAAGCAGTACTCACAATATATTTGAACAAATGAAACAGAAAGCATGAACGTTCCGAGTTTTAAGTTAAAATGCAACAGTGTTGAAAATTCATTTTTTTATAAAATAAACTGTTAACATTCGAGTAGCACATCAGGTTATTTTTCTTAATATTTGCAATCTAGCGATTGTATGCTGGCGCACCGTTTTGCGAATTCCTAAGATTCAGCACAGACTTCTTAGCGACACGTTTTGACACTTTCTTCCAGTCTTTTTCAAACTGTTGAATGGTATCCGCTGCCGAGACATGTTTCCTAAGATGTGCCTTCGACAATGCCCAAAATTCTTCAATTGGTCGAATTTACTGGAAATTAGGAGAGCTCATGTCCTTTAGAACGAATGAAACATTCTTTTCTGGTATACCATTCTACCGTTGATTTCGCGAAAAAAAATCAAAAATATATTCGTAGTTCAACCTAAACGAACAGTGAAATCATTAAATTTTCCTGTGTTTTGTGTAAGATGTAGTGAATATAATCGATTCCCTCCCGAAATGTGTGATGGTCGGTAGTTTTTCCCCGTTTCTTTTGTTTTTTGTGCTTCGCCCCCGCACCCGGATGAAGAGTTAATATCAGCTTAGTTGTGTTTGTTAATTCTGTTAGTACTGTGCCATGCGGATTAAATTAGAGTATTTTTCCGCTTTGTCGCGAGTGAATTGATGATTATAATCAGTTTAGAAGTCGATATAGAGTCGCCTCATAGAGGGGGATTTTGATTATTGACAGAGTGTGGAGAAAAAAAGAAAACCAGTGCAATGTAGAAAACGGCCATTTGCAAAGAACGAAACTAACGTGCTTGCGCGCGTGAGTGGCTGGCATATAATTTCAGATGCACTCATCACGTGGTGTACAGATGGAGAGCTGTGAAGTTTTTTTTTCCTTTCGTTGCACAATGATTGTGACTTTCAAGTTGAATTTCTTCTCGGAAGTGCTTTTTTACCTGTGATTATCATTTTATTGCATAAGTGCGCAAAGTACTAATTGTATTCGGGCTGTTCCATTCGAAAAGGATGATGTGAAAATATTCACCGAATAACGGAGTGCTACTTCTGTAGAGACATAAACGCTTTCTTTAGCATAACAGGAAAGCCGTCCAAATGAAGACTGTACATCAGCAACAATTTCCGATAAGGTCTATCTGATTATAACTAAATTTGAACGATACTGCTAAATACGTGCCATCCTCAAAACAATAAGATTTGATTATGGAAGTGTATGTACAGTACCTATATCCATTTGATGTTTGTACTGTGTCTATACGGGGCTTGTTGTAAGTGAAAGTGACCTCGGAATGGACGTGAGTAACCAGGCATTCTGAAATGGGTCACTGGAACCCAACAGAGCTATCACCTTCCAACTCCCGGGTTAAAAATGTTTGTCGAGTCGACAACAGTTCGTTTAACTGCAAACATTTTTCTTCCATAAAAGCACTGCCGGACGGTGGGCGTTGGATTGTATATACACATATACACACACACCATTCTACCGTTAATTTCGCGTAATTGCAAGACGTAAGATCTAGCCAGAAGACAACAGGATCCTTGTGGCTTCGAATCATGGTTAGAAGTCGTTTTTGTAAGCACTCTTTGATGTACATTTCACTGTTTTTAAGCCGTTATGATGCAGAATCTTACCACTGCCACAAATAGCTTGCCAGATCATATCTTTCTTACCACACTTTTCGTCTTGAATGAATGTCTCAGACTGGTTCAGTACTTCCCCTTCACGCACCGTATACTATTGTGGTCCCGGCAAGGATTTGTAGTCGAATTTCACGTAGGTTTCGTCATCCATGATTATTCAGTTCGAATTCCCAGCGAGCATCGTATCGTACAACTTTCGCACTCTCGGCCTGATCGATGCTTCTTGTTTTTGGACTCAGTTTCAGCTGCTGATGCTTCTTTTTAAATTCGAAGATCCAAACGTTCTTTGGCCCGATGAATATTAGACTTAGAAGTGTCAACTTTTTCCGGGACATCCCGCTCTGAAACCTCCTTTTTGTGCTCGAATGCATAACTACATTATAGTTTGCCTAAACGAGGGTTAGCAGGACCTTTTTTCGACCCGATTCCGGTTTGATGAGTATGATGATTATGTAATACTACCATGTATTGTAGCAAGGTAACTTTTCATAAAAGTGGAATAACCTGAAAAACGATTTGATCAGGATCCTATTCTTGTTTGTGATCATCAAGCTCCTGTATGAATAGCCAAAAATGTTTGGGCAGGCTCGTAAGCAGAGACACTTACGCGAAACCCGTGAGTTTAGGGAAAAGAATCTCCTTCCAAATGTAAGTTCACACTCACAGCACTAGAATCGAGCCCTCGATTGACAGAATGAACCCAATAGATGGGGTTGAAGAGCCCCCGCTCGTTCCGCGAAATGTTAACAATAGGGAGGAGGCAGTCCCATGCTCCCTATTCAAATCGTTTCACTAGGGTGCTCTAATGTCCCCCCCCCTCCGCCGTATTTTATTTTAAATTTATTTCACACAAAAAATAAAAAAAAAAAAAAAAAACAACCATAATAAAAACATATTTAATGAAAAAGAAATAAAAATTACAAATTACAACAAATAAATTAATTTATCAATTAAAAAACGGCTACAGTAAGTCAATACGAGAAAATAATATGCGTATGTGTAAATATATCTGACATACACTAAATTTTTACTGAAAAAAAAATTAAAATGTATTTAAATCCCACCAACCCTTAAAAACCGAAAAACAGAATAGATCATTCCAAATATCAAAGATCTAAAAACCGTTACAAATGAAAGATATTATTTTATAAAACATGTTACTAGAAAATAAGAACTACCTTTTATTGCTTATCTTGACAGATACGCGTATTTCGTCTACAATGTGCAGACTTCTTCAGTGTCGTGTACTAATACTCGACTGAAAGAAAACCTTCGCCACCTGCCGTATTTATCCTATTTTCTAAATACAAACACTTGTACCTACAGCTAACATTTCTTGTACCTAACCTATCCTGAGTCCAAAACAAATATTATGCTTGATATCTACCTCGCCTTTTCTTTATACCCAACCTGATTATTCCGTAGCAGCGGGTGTTCCACTGCGTCGGTTTTGATGTCGTTTGGGTATTAAGTTAAAGAGCCATGTGTACCCGTTACCTTGGTCTTTGTTTAGTAGATTTAGTAGTTTAGTAGAGAAAGACCAAGGTAACGGGTACACATGGCTCTTTAACTTAATACCCAAACGACATCAAAACCGACGCAGTGGAACACCCGCTGCTACGGAATAATCAGGTTGGGTATAAAGAAAAGGCGAGGTAGATATCAAGCATAATATTTGTTTTGGACTCAGGATAGGTTAGGTACAAGAAATGTTAGCTGTAGGTACAAGTGTTTGTATTTAGAAAATAGGATAAATACGGCAGGTGGCGAAGGTTTTCTTTCAGTCGAGTATTAGTACACGACACTGAAGAAGTCTGCACATTGTAGACGAAATACGCGTATCTGTCAAGATAAGCAATAAAGGTAGTTGGAATTAAATGGAAATTACTAATCATTCTTCTTATTTTCTAGTTACAGGTATTCCACTAAACAGCTCACACTCTCCATAATTCAAAAAAAAATTGTTAAAAAACTTCTTATACCGCCCTACTAACATATCAAACATAGCAATTAGAGAGAGCGAAGGAGCCGGTTTTATGAATTTTTTTAAAAAAAAACCATAATACCAACAAAACCCCCAACACCAAAAATAAAAAAAAAACCTAAAACCATTTAAAAAACAAATACACATTAATGAATATAGTAGTTGAAGTTCTGTAGTACAAAAAAAAAAAAAAATTATGCTGTAATGCTGAAAAAAACAAACCGATCCTTTGATCCCTGTCATGTTGCTCCAGGCTCTTAAATGGTTTTGGAATGCACTTACTTTGCTATTGTCAAAATAACAACATTGCCCAGGCTACGCCAACCAGCGTCTCCATGTTTCAGCTGGCAGTCTTTTGTGATCATATGACTCGTGGAGGCGTGAGGTAAGAACTTGTAAGGCCCAGAGGTCGGTCAAGTTGTCAACTCACCATTTGAAGCCCCTTTCGACCCGATTCCGGTTTATCCTCAAACGTGTTTTCCTCACTAAACTTCCTTATCGTTGTTCGCACGGCTCTCTCACTTACTCCTTCCATTTTTGCTAACTTCCTCAGTGACAATCCGGGTTTCTGAACACCATTTGTGCACAATGTTTCGACGTTGTTCAGCTGAACGTCCACGCATTTTGAAACACACTGTTGAAAACGATTAAAACGCTACATAAGCGCTAAGAGATAACGGTAAACAATGGGATGCAGCCATACAAAACGAGTTATCAATTATTGCGAAATGGCAGCGGTTTCTGACTGCGTCCAGGCTTTCTGGGGCAGTCTTTACTTCTACTTAATCTTATTACTTTATTAGCATTTAGAGTTTCGTGAAATGGAGAAAATTTTACATACGAAAGAGTCTTTAGTCATGATTTAGAATGGAGCAAGTCAGGAAAGGATAGAGCTGAAGGAAGGAAAGGATGATTATAGAGCAAATTTAAAAAATGATCGAATCCGGTATTGCTCTTGTTGGTTTATGCTTCTGTTTTGAAATGCAGTCATTTTCAAGGTCTACATTTGTTCCCTAACATGGGTGGTTGCAAAATTTCACAGTACTGTCGTGGGTGGATTCTTTTGATAAACTGAGTGCTACTTTTGACACATGGGGAAAGGGTACAATATGAACCTCTATCGAAAATCTGATATCATCTCTGGAAGCGTCTTTTGATATTAGAGCACTCTATATTTAATGGCGACTTAAATTTAGAATGAATGTACCAAAAATGTTTAAATGTACTATTGTAATTTAAGAAACTTGTTTCATAACCTGCATAGTTTGAAATATTTCACTTTTTTTAATTTTTTATATGACTTCAAGATGCTTTTTGATTTTTCTGTTTCGAACAGAAAAAATACGAGCGACATTATTTTCTCTTAATTATATGGCAAATTTAAGTGCATAAAAGTTGTTTCTGAGTCACCATTGCTACAAGTTAGACTGAAGAAACTGCAAAACTCGACCATATCTATGTTTTTTGTATTTCTTATATGCCAAAATGCAAGATCTTTGATGTTCCAAATTTTTGTTCCTTGGAAAAATCAGGAAAATTTAATTTAACGCTGCAGTTTTAAAAAAATAAAAAATAAAAAACTAAAACACTTTTTCAAACTATCACTAGTAAACGCGAGAAAATTCATTTAAATTCCACCAGAAAAAACTTATTCGTTGTTGCCATGGTTGGAATAGGGAAAACGATCCTGCAGTATAAAGATGTTAGATTTATTTTAACGCTAAAATGACCTTTTATGTGATTCTCAATTAAGTCAACTTATGTCAGAGTTGACCTCAGTGGGTTCAAAAACGAGACAATTTCCCCTCTTTTCTTAAAAAAACAAAAACGATTCCCCAGCAAATACATTTTTATTATTTACCGCAAATATCGAAAATACCAAAATTTTTCCGCGCCCCCCCCCTTAATTCTTCTTTCTTAACGTTTCAAGCTTTTTGGTTTCCTCCAACTTAGGTTTCCAAATGCACTTCCACGGTTATTAATTGAGAGCTTTCGATGCCAGGTACCATTTTTACATTAGTATGATTGTGTGGCAAGTACAATCATATCCTATGTTTTCCTTAACGAAAAAAAATTCCTCGACCAGACCGGGAATCGAACCCAACCACCTTCAGCATGGTGTTGTTTTGTAGCCGCACCTTTACCGACTGAGCTAAGGGAGGACCCCTCCACTTAGATATTCATTACTTATAGGCAAGGCTTCTTTGAAGTTGTTTTCTGAGAAAATTTGGTTAGCAAAATGTGAGCAAAGTGATCTTAAATTTCGCTGTACGTAAGAAAATCAGACTATTGTCACGAAAATTGAACAGCAACATTTAAGTTTAATTTAATTTAAATTGTTAATATGTATTCAGAAGTGTTCGAAAAGAAAGCTATGTGATTTTTAAGTTGACCAGTCGTTTAACAACCAATTATTGTTTATTTGTTGTGTTTTTCATATTGTTCATTGCGATTTAGATTTAAACTCAGCCCCAGTTTTTTTTTGTACCTTTACCTCAGATATCATGGATTCTAAATCAGTTATCAAATTGATATCAATAAAAACAGGATTCGTTTTTCATTTAATCGAACAGAGGTAAACATTTTTGATTATAGTTCACTCATGTGAAACGAGATCAACTGGAGTAATTACAACTTGGCTTCTCACAAGAAATTACCCTAAAATTTTGCATTTTGATAACTCATGTTTTGAAAATTTGTAGAGTTTTACAGAAAAGCTTTAAAAAGTACGCACGGACACAGTTGCTGTAGTACGCATCATTTGTCATATTATCTATATAAGTCGGATGATCTATTCTGATTATTTTATGTATTCAGCAGTTTTCAAAAATCCAGTTTTGCTGTTAACATCTAGATTGAAATTGAAGGTAATTGAAGCCGATGTTCAACGACCGATTATTAGTTATTTGTTTAATTCTCTTTTTTTAGGTCATTGGCAACTTTTAAAAGGGAGATTTAGACCCAATTCTTTCGGGCTTTTATATACGACAAAGTAAACTTTTAATTCGTTTTTTTAAACTATGCAACGCTGTATGAATAATCTCTCGCGTGGAAAGTTTCGTAACAAGG